>PVLA01001323.1:0-189361 GCA_004027455.1 Hydrochoerus hydrochaeris
CTTTCTGCTTTTCCTCTTATTTAATTGCTTATCCTACCTGGATGTTTCTTTCTGTTGTTGTTTTGGGGATTGTGGTCATTTTTATCTCTGTCTAGTATGTCCTTCAGTACTCTTTCTAGGGTTGGTTTGGTGGACATGAATTTCTTCAGTTGTTCTTTGTCATGGAAGTATCTTGTTTCTCCATTAAATTTGAATGAAACTTTTGCTGGGTACATCAGTCTGGGTTGAAGATTGTTTTCCTTCAGGGCTTGAAATATCTCATTGCAAGCTCTTCTTAACTTGAGGGTTTGTGCTGAAAAGTCTGCCATGATTCTAATGGGCTTTCCATGATAGGTGAGTTGTGTCTTTTCTCTGACAGCTTTTAATATTCTGTTTTTATGCTGTATGTCTGAGATCTTAATTATTATGTGTCTGGGTGTGGATTTATGTTGATTGTGACTGTTTGGTGTTCTATATGCCTCACTTACCTGCATATCAGATTCCTTCCCCATGTTTGGGAAACTTTCTGCTATTATTTCTGTAAATACTTTATGTATGTCATTTGCCTGCACTCCTGTATCTTCGCTAATGCCCATTATTCTTATATTGTTGCTCTTGGCATCATCATGAAGCTTCTGGATTGTCATTTCATGCTGCTTTGTTATTTTTAAAAGTTTTATCCTTTCCTGATCACTAAGTGTGATCCTGTCCTCAAGGTCCAAAATCCTATCCTCAGCTTCCTTTAGGCAGTTTTTCACACTTTCAATAGAATTTTTTGTTTCTTGGATGTCTCTTTGAGTTTGTTTCATGAATTCTGCTTGTTTTCTATACTGTTCATTCAAAGTTTCAATCAGTTTCCCATGCTCATGTACTTTTTTCTCTAGTTCTTCTTTAGCTGCATTCAACAACTCCTCTGCTAAAGTTGTTATTTCTGTCTTTACATGGGAGAGTACTTCTAATTTGATTTCCTCTATAGCCTGATGCAGTTGTTTTTTTTATTTCACTCACTATCTTTTCAGAGATTCCTGGTGTGTTACTTTTGGGGTCTTCTATTTCAATGTCTCCTATACTTGCTTCTGGTGAACTATGTATTTGAGGTTGCATTTTGCTTTTTCGTTTCGTCATTTTCACTCTGCCTGGTGTTTTCTATGTGTAGGAGGGGATTACACACACTCTTTTCAGACACACCAAAGTCTTACAGTTAGTTGGAGGGGGTTTTACTACTGGCCCTATTTATCCCCTGTACACCTCTATTTTAGGAGTATACTCACCACATTGATACAGTCAATCTGGTGTAGTCCAAGGTTCACCACCTGGGAGCAAAGTTCCAAATTTTCTTACACTAACTGGATACTGCTGAGATCTTGATGTTCCAGATGGAAGTATGGGCCCCTCTGTAGCAGTCCAGGGCAGTTTTCAGTCTTGGGCAGGCCTCCTCAATGTTTCCAGTGGCAGGGCAGGCCCATAGGGGAGGTTCAGGGTAGCCTACCCCTGAGGCAGGCTTGAGCTGTGTTCCAGGTGGCAGGGTGGGCCCACACTGGAGGTTCTGGGCATCCTACCCCTGATGCAGGCTTCTGCTAAGTTCCCAGTGGCAGGGCAGGCCCACCGTTGAGGTTCCGGGCAGCTTACCCCTGATGCAGGCTTCTGCTAAGTTCCTGGAGGCAGGGTGGGCCCACGGTGGAGATTCTGGGCAGCTTTCCCCTGTTGCAGGCTTCTGCTAAGTTCCTGGTGGCAGAGCGGACCCACGGTGGAGATTCTGGACTGCCTACCCAGATGCAGGCTTCTGCTAAGTTCCCGGTGGCAGGGCGGGCCCACAGTGGAGGTTCTGGGTAGCTTATCCCTGATGCAGGCTTTCACTGAGTTCCCGCTGGCAGGGTGGGCCCACGGTGGAGGTTCTGGGCAGCTTACCCCTGATGTAGGCTTCTGGTAAGTCAAATTTATTGTTAAGTATTTCATTTTTTTGAATGCTATTGTGAAGGGCATGGCTTCTCTTATTTCTGTCTCAGTGAGTTGTTTCTCTATAGGAATGCTATTGATTTTTGAGTGTTGACTTTGTATCCAGCTACATTACTGAATTTAGTTATTATACGTAGGAGTCTTTCAATGGAGTTTTGGGGATATTCTATATAGAGCATCATGTCATCTGCAAATAATGATAAGTTAACTTCTTCTTTTCCTATCCTTACTCCTTTTATTTCTCTGTCTTGTACAATTGCTCTGTTTAGTATTTCCAGCACTATATTGAATAGTAGTGGTGATAATGGACATCCTCATCTTGTTCCTGATTTTAGAGTAAAGGCTTTCAGTTTTTGGCTGTTTAATATGATGCTGGCTGTTGGTTTGTCATAGATGGCTTTTATTATATTGAGGTAAAGACCATCTATTCCAAGTTTCTGTAAGGGTCTTACCATGAGTGAGTGTTATACCTTATCAAAAGCTTTTTCTGTATCTATAGAAATGATCATATGATTCTTATTTTTGACTGTCTTAATATGGTGGATTACATATATTGATTTGTGTATGTTGAAACACCTCTGCATCCCTGGGATGAATCCCACTTAGTTGTGGTGTATAATCTTCTTGATGATTTGCTGCATTCTGTTTGCCAGTATTTTATTGAGAATTTTTACATCTATGTTCATTAGGGACATTGGCCTGTAGTTTTCTTTTTTGGTTGGATCTGTCTCTGGTTTTGCTATTAGAGTAATACTTGCTTTCAGGAATGAGTTGGGGTGAATTGCTTCCCTTTAAATTTCATTGAAGAGTTTGAGGAGTGGTGGCATTAAGTCTTCTTTGAATATCTTGTAAAATTCTGCAGTGAATCCATCTAGACCTGGGCTTTTCTTTGTTGTTAAGGTTTTAGTTACATTTTCAACTTCATTAATTGAAATTGGATTATTCAGTAGTTTTACATCTTTGGTAATTCATGTATTTCTAGGAATCTGTCCATTTCTTCTGGATATCAAGCCTATGAGAGTAGAGGTTTTTGAAATAGGTACTGATCTTATGTATTTCTACAGGGTCTGTAGTGGTTTCACCCTTTTCATTCCTTATTGCATGAATTTGAGTTTTTTCTTTCCTTTTAAAAAATAAGGTTGGTTAGGGGCTTATCAATTTTGTTTATTCTTTCAGAGAACCAATTCTTTGATTCATTGATTCTTTGTATTATTTTATGAGTCTCTATTGCATTGATTTGTGCTCTGATCTTTATAATTTCCTTCCTTGTTTGGGCTTTGGGATTGACTTGCTCTTGTGTTTCTAGATGTTTGAGTTGTAGCATCATATTTATTTGTGTTCATTCTGTTTTCCTGATATGGGAATTCACAATAAATTTTCCTCTGAGGACTGCTTTCATTGCACCCCACAGGTTCTGGTAAGAGGTACTTGTATTTTCATTTGCTTGTAGATATTGTTTAATTTCTTCTTTAATTTTCTTGTAGATATTATTTAATTTCTTCTTTAATTTTCTTTGTGATTATTCAAGTTCCATGTGTTTGTGGAATTTTTGCAGTTTCTTTTGTCATTAATTTCTAGTTTCTTGGCACTTTGATCTGATAACATGCATGGGATAATTTCAGATTTTTGCATTTACTAAAGCATGTTCTGTGGGCTAGTGTATGCTCTATTTTAGAGACCATTCCATGTGCTGCTGAAAAGAATGTATATTCTGATGTTGTTGGGTGGAACACTCTGTATACGTCCACCAAGTCCATTTGTTTGTAGGTGTGATTCAGTTCTGTTATTTGCTGATTTTCTGTCTAGTTGATCTGTCTCTTTGTGTCAATAGGGTGTTAAAGTTTCCTGTTATAATTGTGTTATTGCTTATTTGAGTTTTAATTTCTGTTAATATTTGTTTTGTATAGCTGGGTGCTCCTGAATTTGGTGCATAGATGCTTAAGATTGTTATCTCTTCCTCTATAAGTTTTCCCTTAAGTAGTAGGTAGTGACCTTCTTTATCCCTTTTGATCATTTTTAGTTTGAAGTTTGTGTTGTCTGCAAACAGAATAGCTACCCCTGTTTTTTTGGGGGGGTTCCTGTTGCATGAAGTGTTATTTTCTGTCCTTTGACTTTCAGTCTATGAGTTTCCTTTTGGATTAAATGGGTTTCTTGTATACAGAAGGTTATTTCTTGATCCATTCTGCCAGTCTGTTTCTTTTAATTAGTGAATTGAGGCCATTTACATTAATGTTTATAACTGATATATATATATATATATATATATATATATATATATATATATTGACATGTTATCTTTCTGCTGTTTATTCTTTATCTTTCCACTCTGTTTAATTTTCTGCCTTGCTTAGTGGTTTTTTTCCTATGTGTATCTAGAATGTCTTACACTATTTTTGCAGGGTTGGCTTGGTGATCATGAAGTTCTTTGGCTGTTCTTTTCATGGAAGCATCTTATTTCTCCATCAGTTTTGAAGGACAGTTTTGCAGGGTACATCAGTCTGGGTTGGAAGTCGTTTTTCTTTAGGATCTGAAATATTTCACTCCATGCTGTTGACTTCAATGATTGTGTTGAGAAGTCTGCTGTGATTCTGATAGGCTTTCCTTTATAGGTGATCTGTTTCTTCTGTCCAGTAGCTTTTAATATTCTGTTCTTATGTTGGATTTCTGGGATGTTGATTATTATATGTCTTGGTGTATTTTTATTTTGGTTATGGCTATTTGGATTTCTATTTGCTTCATTTATGTTTCTCAGTTTCCATTCTTGTGCTTGGGAAATTTTGTGCTATTATTTCTGTAAATAGCCTCTTGATATCATTTGTGTTGTCACCTTTTTTGTTTATACTTCTCAATCTTACGTTGTTTTTCTTTGCATCATCTTGCAGCTGTTGAGTTATTATTTCCTGATTCCTTGTTATCTTTAAGAGATCTTTCCTTTCCTGTTCACCAGCTGCAATCTTATCTTTGAGGTCTGAAAATCTATCTTCACTTTCTTTGAGGCAGTTTTTCCAACTTTTGATGAAATTTTTTATTTCCTTTATATCTCTTTGAATCTGCTTCATGCATTCTGTTTATTTCTTCTATTGTCCATTCAAGTTTTCCATCTTTTTAGCATTATTCCTCTAATTCTTAACTATGTCTTCTTTAGATGTGTTCAGCATTTCTTTCATTACATTAATCATTTCTTCATTTACCTGGGAGATTACTTCTGATGTGAGTTCTTTTATAGTTTTCTGAATTTGTTTCTTTACTTCAGTTGCTATCATTTCAGGAGTTTCAGGCATATGCTTTCATTTTCTTCCATATCCATGTCTCCTAGGCTTGCTTGGGATGTGCTGGAGGTTTGAGATTGCATTTTACTCTTTCATTTTGTCATTTTCCTCTATTCCCTTAGGGAAGCTGAAGGCAAGGTCTCCGTTGTTTCTTGGGTTGAGAATATCTATATCTATTGCAGGGAGTTTCCCTAGTTGAGTGGAGGTCCTTAGACCTTATCAGGTGGCTCTCAGCCACTTGATGAAGCAAAAGAGTGGGGCCTTACCAGTCTTGGAGAAATGTGCCAAAGCTTCCCTGTGGGCTGGAAATTGCTGAGCACACTTGTGGCTTGCAAGGTGGAACACAGGCAGTTGCAGGCTGCTCAGGAGTCTTTGGGCAGGGCCCCAGTTGTCCCAGTGGGGCCTTCTGGTGTGTCCTCGGTGATGTGAGAGGCTGGGTGGGGCCTTATCAGTCTCCTAACAATATGCCAAATCTTCCTGTTGGCTGGAAATTGCTTTGTGCACTTTCGGTTGGTGAGGTGGAAAGCAGGCAGCTGTGGACCACTCTTGGAGTCACTGGGTGGGGACTTTAATTGAATTTGCTTAGAATTCAACTCTGATTTATCTATGCTGCTTTTGTTACTTTAAATTTTCTGTATTTTATCTAACTTTTTAAGTGGTTGCTCTAGGTATTAATTATGCATATAACTTATAATCTACTGGTATAATTATTTTTCTAACTTGAATAAGGCATAGGAAGCTTACTTCTTACTCATTTTTTCTTCTTCATTTTTAAGTCTCTTAAATATGCCTTTTATGTATATTTAGAATCAAACAG
Source organism: Hydrochoerus hydrochaeris (assembly GCA_004027455.1). Taxonomy (NCBI): domain Eukaryota; kingdom Metazoa; phylum Chordata; class Mammalia; order Rodentia; family Hydrochaeridae; genus Hydrochoerus; species Hydrochoerus hydrochaeris. The sequence continues at coordinate 6,022 of PVLA01001323.1, forward strand.
AGAGCATTGTAACATTTGCTTCAAACATCAAATGTCTAGTTGTTTTACTTCTTTGTTTCATTCTGGCTTAACTACCACTAAACTGCCCCATTTATTCCTCTAAATATGTCATAGGTAAGATGAGATAACACTAAGGATACTTACCATAGGTGGGCTCAGAAACTATAACATAATTACCATTCCTTGTAGAGCTGATGTAGAATTAGAATAAAGTTCAGTGAAGGCCAAAGCAATATTTTAGTTTCTATCGGTTGTTTTTTATAAAGTTTTTTTAAATTCTCTTCAGTTTATGAACTGGAAGAAGGTTGGTATTTTTATCAAAGGAGTACAGCATGAGTTCCAACAATAAATATTATATTAATTTTTTTTATTTTCCAATAGTTATAATCTTACTTTGGTGCTGCATGCAAATACAACATTCTGAGTATTTTAGTTACTATTCTTGTTCCTGAGACGAAATACCTGACACCAACAGTTAAAGGAGGAAAGGATTTGTTTTGGCTAACAGTTTGAAGAGATTTCAGTCTTATAGTTGGCTAGCTCCAAGACAAGTTGGCATGCCAGAGAGACATCAGAGATGAGAAATAGTCTATGGCAGAGCAGAGGGGAGGCAGTGAAGAGGCAAGCAGCAGCAGCCAGACCACCTTTCCTTTTTATACCATCCGGACCACCAGTCTTTTGAGTGTTGCTTCCCAGAACTGTGCTAATTCCAATCAGTGGACTAATTTAGTACCACACCCCTTAATCCTGGCACCACACACCCTAGGGCCAGCCACTTCTGAAAAGCCTTATCTATGAGTGTGTGAGGCTTTGGGAAGGCATCTAGATACAAGGTATAATGTTGGGAAAAGTAGCAGCAAATATCTCCATCAAGAGAAGAATTGTAAAAATGTACCTATTTTCTTGGGGTGTTGTGATTCCATATTACACAGGTTAGATTTTCTACACTCATTGTTTAGCACAGCCACTTTCTGCTAGGCTCAAATCTCTTCACTGTTACTTGTGACTCTAACCTGCTCTGCTTAAATTTTGCAGGTAATTCAAAGGTAATACTATATTTGTATGATTATGAAAAATTATGCTTTATTCTAAAGAAATTTTTGAGGAATCTATTGGCATTAGTTTTTGTTGATGCTTACAGCTACATTTTCTTCACTGGGGCACAATATAGATTAAATATGAATATGTTTCCATTAAAAGTTAAATATTACTTAAATTACTTTCAGCTTTTGTCACACTTTTTGTAAGTATGATAATTTCCAAAAGCAGCCAACAAATTTTTAGAGAAAAAGAGGACTTCATGTTCGAAAAGAAGTTGAGGAAGTACTACCTAATATATTTCATTATTGTGTAATTATTACTTCACATTAGTAATAACTGTGGAAAATTATGTATTAAGGAAACATCTGCTTAACTTTGTTTAATCCAAAATTTCCCAAGTTTATTTAACTGTTTAATTCCTTTTGATTAACACATTCCATTTCACTTTGCATATAACCAGTTTTAACAACTTTTAGCTTGTTAATACTTATTAAAATGATTTTTAGTTTGGAAAAAACAAATTCAGAGTAATTTATTTGATGTCTTGTATGTATAGGATATTATTACATCTTTTATGGCTGTTGAATGGTAGTAACTTGTCTGTAACATTACTGTCCATCTCCTCCCCAGTAAATTGTCTTAACCTGCATCTTACGGGCTTTTTCAGAGTTCGCTGAATATGAATAGTCTCAAAATTGTGTATAGGACTATGTATTGTATGTGTACATTTCTATAAAATGATCACCATTTTAATATTAGATGCTCTAACAGTTATATGATTCCTAAAAGATTAAATAAAACTCACTCATCTGTAAGAAATAATGACCATCATTAACGTTTTTCTTTCCAAATCCAAATGTTACATTAAACAGTAGTATAGTATTTAAACAAGATAGGAAAAATACATTTTGATAGGTTGATGAAAAAAGCTAGAACATTTATTTTATTAAAAGTACTTTCAAAGCATAAAGTTTATATAAAAAGGTAGGAGAAATCATACCATTTTTAATTTTTCACTCTTCATTTATAATTTATATATATTTGAATTATGCAATGATTACACTCCTTGTGGTAAGTTGGTACATATACATAACACACCTCAATTATTTTTTCATTCTCCTTCCTTCTCATTGTCCCTCCCCCTCCATCTTATGTTCTTCCCGTTTGAAAAGTATATCCCTACTTCCTATTATCTTTATTTTGCTTTTAATTTATATTTTGTTTCTCATATGAGAAACCATGTGATATTTAAGCTTTGAATCTCATTTTATTTCACTTAATATTACCTTAATTTGCAATCATTTTCCCACAAATGACTCAAGTTTGGGAATATCTGGGTCAAATGGAATTTCTAGGTTTAGTTTTTTGAGGGATCACCACACTTATTTCCATAGTGATTGGACTGGTTTACATTCCTAACAACAATGTAAAAGTGTTTCTTTTCTCCTGAAGCCTCACTAGTTTTTGAGATTATTTGATTCCGTGATGGTATATTCTTTCTGGAATATGATGGAATCTAGATATTATTTTAATTTTCATTTCTCTAATGACCAATGATGTTGAACATATTTTTATGCATTTAGTGACTATTTGTACTTCTGAGAAATATCTGTTCATTTCAGTTGCCCAATTATTAATGAGCTTTAAATTTGGGAATCTTTTAAAAATTTTTTATATATTCTAAGAATCGTTTTCTGTCTCAAGAGTTGTTGGCAATTTTTTCCCATTCTGTGGGCTGTCCCTTCAATATACTGGTATTTTCTTTGCTGTTCAGAAGCTTTTTAGTTTGATATAATTCCATTTGTTGATTCTCTGTACTACTTCTTGTGTCACTGGGGTTCTGTTCAGAAAGTCCTTGACTATGTTTATGTCTTCAAGAGTTGTACCTATTTTATCTTTCAGCAGATTAAGTGTTTCTGTTTTAATACTTAGTTTTTTTATTACTTTTGATTTTATTTCATTATATGATGAATTACCTAGGTTTAAACTCAACCTTCTGCTTATAGATAGTCAGTTTTCACAGCATTAATTATTAAAGCAGCTATCTTTCTGGCATTTATGTTTTTGGCGCCTTGTCAAAGAATAAATAGTTGATTGTGCCTAGACTTGTTTCTGCATCCTCTATTCTGATCCATTGATACTCTTTATTTTTAGATATTTAATAACAGATTTAAGCTTATTTTCCTTTACTGCTTCAGAGTCTTGATATGTCTATTAATTGTATATATTAGTATTAATTCACAAATCTTCAATAAATGGTTACAATTGAAATATTGCATTCCATGAAAACAAAAAAAATATGAAGAACTAACATGATTTTAAGGAATAGCTCTACTTTCAACCTGTTTCATTTCTGGGGAGGCAATGCTAGACACATTACTAGCAATGTTCTAGCAAGCTACTATAGTAAATAATAATGGCCTAATAACAGAACTCAAAGGATGACTTTTTTTTTTTTCAGATTTTGTGGAGTGGTCCTATATCTTACCCCTGTCCTTGTAACCTTCTGAAATCTATTCTAATGCTGTTACTTGGCTCTGCTATTGTAGTTTCCTTCATTGAGGATTGTTCTTTGATTTCTAGTTTAATTCATAATCCCATGAACTTTCTGCATTTATTCTGCTACTATCGCTACCCATACAACATCTTGAGAAAATTGTGTTTTTAATTAGAAACAGACTATTCTTTATCTGTGTTTTAAAAGTGATATGGGCAAGATTTAGGTCAGAGGGTTTAATTGTAGTAATATAAGTGATCTATTTGGGGATAGGAGATGAATGAACTTTCCAGAACTGTATTTTAACCAATGGAATTAACTACACTAGGAAAGTAATTCAAAAACATAGTAATATATGAAGAAAATGTTTCCCTCAAAGAAAAATGAGCTAATTATGGTAAAAATATTTCAGCAAAAAGAACTGCATTCTTATAAAGTGAAATCATGAATAGAGATAAACTAATGTTTCCAGAATTATTGACACTCTTTGCACAATATGTTTTTCTTGGCTTCAGATGTTTTTTTCCACTAAATTAGATTCATTCCATTTAGCAAGATTTGCAGAAAGAGCATGAGGGTATTTGTGGGATGAGTGTTTGACAAGTTCACACAATGTACAGTTCAGAGTTCAAAGTTGAAATTACAGTACTGTTTTCCTTGACGAACTCTCACTGGCAAATTGCCTAGGAAAATTCTGGTAGGTTTCCATGCATCTCACCCAATATTTAACTAATATTATAAAATCAGTCAACAGTTGGGACTAACTAGTTGCTCTAGAGTCATTTAGCTGAGTGAAATTCTGCCTTAGTAGCTTTGCTGAAACAGCAAATACACATTTTATTGGAAAACTCAAGTCTACTTTTTTTCAAGCCTAAAAACTAGAAAGAAATTGCACACTTCACTTTTATGTTTGTGAATATGAAGTATCTCAGCAAATTATATTATTGATAGGATATATATATGTGTGTGTGTGTGTGTGTATATATATATATATATATATATATATACCTATGTCATTGTAAAATCTAAGGAGATTTGTAGTGATGTTTCTGCTTCATTTAGTGCATGTTGCTTTTGCATTTTCATTATTTCATTAACATTCTCCACTTGATAATTTATTATGGTGCATGCGGTGCTGAAATTATGTCACTTTGAGAAACAAAGTCAGTGTTACTGAAATTTACCCAGTATTTGGATAGTGTAGACTCAGATTAGCTCTTATAGCAGGAGAATAAAATTTGATTTTAAGAATTGAAGTATGCTATGAAGTATACAATAATTAATGTAATTCTTGTGTGGTGACTTAGTGTATCTTAAAACAGTCATCTTGCTATGTGCTATCTGTAAGAAGTTAATTTGAGTTTTAAAACTATAATTTTTAAATGTGTTCTTGCAAAACATATATAAAATATCATATTTATATATGATCTTTATATAAAATATAATATTTAGGTAAAATTAATCTACATGCTATAGAGGGCATTAGAAATTTACTTTTTTTTTTTTTTTTGGTGTCAGGGATCAAACTCGTGACCTCGCGTTTGACAAGCAGGCACTTATGCTGCTGAACTAAACCCCAGCCCCTAGAAATATACATGTTAGTATTTTATTTCCAAGTTTTTGAGGTGTTATCAGTTTCTTTGAATTTTGTGCTTACATTGGTACCATCCAGAATGAAACTTTATAGCAGTCTTTTACAGTTTAAACCTAATAATGTTCATAAACTTTTTACTATAATAAAATACTTTCCATTTATTTTGAACTTTAAAAATCTATGTTTATAAATAGAATTCTTTGTTTATTAGTATATTTTTATTGAATGTGATTTCTGTACTAGGCATTGTTTTAGTCCCAGAGAATTCATTAATATCTAACACAGAAAATGTCCCTGACATAACAGTTTATATTACAGTGAGACTGAAGGCAATGAATAAATATCCCATGGTCACAGCTTAGCCCTCATTTTATTTTGCTTGACAACAACATTTGACACAACTGATCTTTTTATTAGTGCATATGAGGTAGACAGAATAATTGGTTTCACTGGGCATAGTTATACATACATATAATGCACTTTGCTCACTTCTGCCTCCATCCTCCCTGCCATTCCGTCCCTCTTCTTTCTGATTTTGTTCTCTAACAGCTACTCTTCAACTTTCATTCTTTCTTTCTCTTTTCCTTCCTTTCTTCTTTCCTTTCTTTCCCCTCCTTTCATTTGCTTCCTTTCTTCCTTCTTATTTTACTCAGTTTATTTGTTCTCTCTTTGAGTTAACTGATCATTTTTGATATTCATTCTTGTGAAATCTTTGGTATCATGTTCATCCCAATACCATTACACTCAGTTACTTGGGAAATACTAACTTCTGGAGGGGTCATGTTCCTTGTTTTTTCATGTTTAACTTTCTATGTGGAGATTTGCTCACCTGCTGTGATGGAATTCTTTAGCCCTTTATGTGGGGGCCTTTCCATGGGTCTTCTGTGTCAGTGTGCCCTGGAATATCACTCTGCTGTATAGTGCTGTGTTTAGTTCTCAGTGTGTTTCACCATGTATTTCCCTGTGGCTCCTTTATGTGTGGTTAGTGGGAATTAACAGCACATACTGGGAGAGATCCTGAATATCCCAATTCCCTGTAGTATGGCCCCTTTGGCAGTTGAGGCAGGTATATTTTAAATAATAGAGTACCCTCTTGGGTTCTTTTCCAATTTTGTTAAACAATATGGTTTGAAAGATTATGAGTGTGAATATGCTGAGGACCTTAGTAGATGAGGTCTACAAAAGCCGTGTTGTTTTTCTCTGTTGCTGTGGGATAAATGCAGAAAAGTGAGAGCCAACTTCCTCTCTAACCTGCCCATTCTCGGAGCCAGTTCTTTCTTTGTCTGAGGATTTATTTTCTCCAGTGTTTAGGTTAAAGTATCTGCTGTAGTCCAAGTAGGACTAGGTTGTGGCTGAAATAAGGTCAGATTTCGCCCAGCTAGTTTGGGAGCATAGGTCTACGGCACAGCGCTAATCCAGAATGCTCTTAATGCCAGGCTCCAACCCCAGCCCTGCTCAGAGGGAGAGTCGCAGATAAGAGCGGCAGTCCCCAGTATAAACAGAGCTGGTAGAGCAACACAGCGAAGCCAGCTAAAAAGCTAGCATGACAACACTCATAAGCGTAAAAAAGGGGCAAAGAGAAAATGCAATACATTAAAGAGGTAAGTAAAAACACAGCACGACAATGTCATCATCAACAGCAAAAGCAGAAAAGAACAATAGCAGAAGTGACATGAGAGAGACGGGAAAAAGTAAGAGGATGTAAAAATAAGAAAGAAAAGTGAGACTGAGATAAAATCCAGTTAGACAAATAGGACAATAAAGTAAATTAAATATTAAAATAGCGAGAACTTTTTAACAAGAAAAAAATAAAGAAAAAAGTGCAGATGGAAGAAAAGGCAGAAAGAGTTGAAGAAAGACAGAAACTAAAACAAAAGGCTAGTCAGAAACTTCTTGTGGCTAAGGAATCCGGTTTGGAGAAGCAGCCAGCCAGTTACTGGGTGGATAATGAGAAGTTGCTACGGTCCGCGGCTTCCTCCGTCTGTGGCCAACCTGTTATGACAGTGTATGGGCTGTGGTGCATGTTTTCACTGGGAAGGCTGAGAAAATTTTGACTGTGTCTCTGGATATGTTATTTAGTTGGGCTTTAGTGTGTATATGGAGGGACAGAGCAGTTGACAGGAGCAGCCAGGGGTGCTTGGCTCCAACCCAGCCTCAGCAGTGTCAGGAGTGCACAAGACTGGTGCGTACTTGTACCATTTCTGTCTGGGTACCTAGCAGTGTACCGGAGGGCTGAGCAGCCCCCAGGATCTTTTCTTGCTGATCTAGACATAACATCCTCTGGACCACTCGTGGTAGGTCTTCAGTCTCTTTGGAGGTTCTTGGTCTGCATGCCTGTGGCGAAGTCTGTTTAGACTGCAGCACATGCTCAGGTTTTCACCGTGATGGCTGCTGGGCCGCACCAGGTGGGCGTATCCTCAGCCTGGATGAGTGTGTGTATGGGAATGAGGTGGAGTGGAGTCGTGCATGGCAAAGGGCCAAGCTGTGGTGTGTGGGTACATTCCAGAAAAGCTTCAGAGAGGATGGCAGAGCAATTAAAGCTCTTCTGCCTCTTTCTTCTCTACCCACTCATTCTCTGTGTCCTTCGCTGTGCAGGAGAAGTGGTCCGGAGCACAAAGCACTCTGTCAGCATCTCTCTCAGGTACTTTCCATCCTCAAGCACTCTGCTTCTTGCTTCTAGTAGCCCAGGGCAAGGTGACCTTCACTCCCTACTTCCCTCTCTGTCTTGGCCCCTGATCCTCCCTCCTCAAATTTCCAAGTGGCCATCTGTTCTATAGTCCCCTCAGCCAAGACTGTCCTGTGTAGCTGTCTCCCACCAGTCAGTGCAGCAGGGTATCTAAGACACTTGCAATTGTGATCGCTCATGCTGAGCTTCCCAGTCCCTGTAGTAAATTAGGCCCTAAATAGGACCCTTCTCAAGGTGGCTTCTGGTTATAGCCCTCTGAGAATTTGGTGAGTGATTAATGGCTTTCTTTTCAGCTTGTTTCAGTGCCAGCATGTTTCAGGGTTGAGTGACTTTCATACCAAATTCCTGACTTGGGGTGAACGCCTCTGTGGAACATGTCCTCGGGCTGCAGATAAGATTGCTGGTTAGTTAGTAATCCTTCAGGTTGCTTAAATTGCCAACTTTACCTACAGACACAGTGTTGGTTTCCCTGCCCCTAATTGTAGAGCCAGGGTTGAAGTTATGGACTGTTCTCTATCCTTCTCTGAGATAGTTTTTCAAATTTCCATGCTCTTCATATTTTCTTCCACTTCTCTCTTGGCTCCCGGAACTCTTCCTCACCTTTGTATAATGGGATAGAAGTTACATCCATTCTTCCATCTTCCACTGTAATGTAGAGCTCATCTTATTCTATTTACAACACTTTCTTTAGCCAGCTTTGGTGTTTCCCCAGGTTTTCTTCTCTACCTATTCATTCTCAGTGTCCTTTGCTGATTCCTTTTGCTCTTCCTTCTTTCTTAGTGTTGAATTACTCTGTGGTTTTGTCCTTGAACTTTTTCAGGATGTCCTTGATGTTTTTGAGACCACAAGTGTGTATGATGATGTATTGATTAGCTTGGCTTCATATACACTTTTTGCTCTGACAATTGCAACTTGATTGTCTGCACTTTAGACCTTTGATACCCAGACTCATTAGTGGATTGTTTGCTTCACATATCTTTTTGACTATTCAGTACCCAGAAAGGCCTAGGAGTCACCTTGAAATCTGCTTGCCATGAAGACTTTTTTGATTTAAGCAAATGGCAATCAGGGTCAACATTTAACAGTTAATCACTTCTGTTTTTCCTTCTAATCTGTTGTCTTTTAACTTTGTTAGACCTTCCCTCATTGATTTCAGCTATTTTAGACTCTTTGCTATTTCTCTAGTATTCAAGGTATTATCCAGCCTCAAAGCCTTTTTCTTGGAAATCTTTTCTTTCAAGTAACTTTTTGGTATACTCCTCAGGTTGTTTTCCAAATTCACCTCAGTTGGACCTTCCCTGTTTAATCTGTTTAAAAATTTTTTCCCTCCTCCATAGCAACTGACTCTTTCTCATCTGCATTCTGGGATAAATCCTTCTTTATTACATTTACCCTTGTATAACATACTATATGTATCACTTTCACTTTTCCATCACTGGGACAAAATATCTGACACACACAACTTATGGAGAAGATGTTTACTTTAGCTCATGGCTTCAGCACGCTCAGTCTATGTTTGGTTGGCTCCAGCAAGAAACAGCATGGTAAATGGGCCAAATAGAAGAAAGCTATTCAACCCAAGGTGGTCAAGGAGCAGAGAGAGAAAGAGGAACCAGTGAGCGATATACCTTCCAAAGGCACCCCATAAGGACTCACTCCTCCAATGGGTACCCCTCTCCCAATACCACATTCCACTATGAACTCATCAGTGATTTAATCCACTGATCAGTACAGCATCCCCCAGTAATATAATCACCTTCCAAAGTCCATACACCCCCATAGAGGAGAACTTTGGGGATTTAGATCTAAATCATAATGGCATTTTTTTTTTTTACTTTGTATTGATTGATAGATTCTCACTCAAGGGGAATTTGAGCTGGATGGGCAAGAATTTTAATGTGTTTTCTCAGTACCTGAAATAGACACAGCAGGTCCTCAGGGGAATGTGGGCTTCTTGTGGCACAAGAACCACATCTCTGGAAGGGCCTTGTTTCTCTTGCCTCCTTCCCTCCCCACTCATATCTCCCTTCCCCTTCATTTCTTCCCTCCCTTTCTCCTCTCCCTCTCTCCTTTCTTTCTATCTCTTTTTGCTTTGTTTTTTGCCGCCTTTTCTTCTACTTCCTCCTCCTTATTGTACCCCTTCCTCTTTATTTTCTTCCCTTTTTTTCTTCTTTTTCTCTTTTCCAAGTTTTCTTAACAGGAATTGGGAAGCCAGTGAGTCAGGATCATTTTTCCGTTCCTAGCTGTCTATTTGAATGGACAGCTACTTGGTTGCATAGAAAAGTTTCATGCCCTAAGGTGCTGGCTTCCCGAGACACCGCAGAGACGCCTCCTGCCACGGCAGGTTCTGACCACTAACTCTTTAACTGTGCTGCCTGTAGCTCAACAACCGTTGAAGGCTACTGATTCATGACTCTGAAGATCACTGTTTTGAGACTGGATTGTTCCTGCAGTGAGACTCCAGGCTACTGTACGCCAGCATGGTTCTCAGTGATTCTCCTTTGCATCCTATAGTAACGTGTTACAGTCACAGAACAGCTTATGTTTACCATGTTAGCATGCCGTAAACTCTGAGGATAGGAACACTTTTGAACACTAAGGCCTAGAACAGCATCCACTTCATAAAACAATATAATAGATATTTTGCAGAATTTTGAATATTTTTTGAACAAATGAATATCTGAATTTCACTGACTGAAACCAGAATATCTAAAAGAAAACAAAAACGGAAATTTTATGTTGACAAAACATTGAAAGTCAGCAGTTAGTTTTCCTTTCACTTGTTTTATCCATGTTATTTACGAGAAAGCTTTTGTAACGTTTGACATAAAGTTTCTAATTCTTATACAGCTTATATCTTATTTTTACAATACTTTTTTTTTTACACACTACTAGGAATCTGACTTTAGAAAGGTAGTTACAATTTTGCTTAGTTTACCATCTTTCTTAGAATATTTTCACAACTATCTATTTTTAATGAAAGATAATTCTCATTCTCTATACCCATATTCCTGATAGACCATGAAAGGACTTTGTGCACTCTCAAAAACAAAGACATAGTCTCATAAAGGAGACTTTTTAAAAGACACATTTTGGATGTGCATAGCAGATATTGTTTTCTTGCACCTATACCCTTTATTTAGCTCATATGTTAGTTCTCAAATATGCAAAGCTATAACAAAAGAAGATAAAAAACTTGAAATTGTATTATTGTTCCTAAGGTATTTTATTTTGGAAACCATGCATGGGCCATATATTTGAGTGATTAAACAAGCATTTTATGCACGTTAGATAAGTCATTTCTCCGAAAGTATATAGAGCTTGTGAATCCTACATCACAGTGTCTGTAGCTGTGCATTTCTGAAAATGAGCTGTGGTGATAGCTAAATTTTATTTCTAAGAATGGGAGGATAGAACAGAGAAACGTGTGGAAAAATAAAAATGAGTTCCTTTTCTTTAAAGAATAACACTCCATATTCTGCTTTTTTTTCAGTTTGTCAAAACAATTATTTTATTCTTAAAAAAAAGCATAAATGGTTTTGATTTTTGCAAACAAGTAGTTCACTTATTTGTCGTTAATGCAACCTACTTGAAAGAAACATTCCAATGATATGGGTAATTATATGTCTCAATTTCATATGATGTTATTTTTAACAAATCTTAAATATGGCATGTTTGATGCTCAACTTATGTATGATGATGCTCAACTCATGTATTTATATAAATAAATATCAACTCATTTTCTCTTAGAATAACTTTTTCATTCAACCAAGTTAAAGACACCTAATTTATATATTTAATTTGAAATTATAGAACTACTGTAAGAAAAAAGTTTAATTTGGAAAAATAATTTTCTGTATAATCATGGAGAAGGTTGTTGACCTGCATTAGATGTACCCAATGCTTCAGTTTGCCAGTATCCTCAAGTAAAATGCTGTTGATCTCTTTTGTTATAAGATCATATGTCACATAAATAAACTCTTTGGTGCCTAACACATATAAAATATTAGAGCAAATGCCCAATAAGAACTCGTTAATTGCTGAGTTTAATCATCCTTTCACTCAACAGCTATATATTAAATATATATCATATAACAGGCATTTAATGCAAAAGGTAGAAAACAAATTTACAACCCCCCAATATGAAATTTTTTACTTTGAATGTTATACCTTGAGAAAACTCTCACAAATGTCACTGGATGGGCAGTTGTTCTTGAAATAGTGTAGTTGTCATAGTTCTTGCTGTGTTACAATGATTGTTTCAAAGTAAACCAACCTATTAGATACAAATAAGTCACGTGTTTTAAAGTGTTAGGTAGAAATTACCATTTGGTCCCTAATAATCTATTTTCTGATTCTCCCATAATGGAAAGCCTTTTATGTAGCAAAAGTCTGTGACTACAGAGTCAAGACTGTTTTCCAAGCTCTCTTACAGGTGATCTCTGCCCCTTTCAGTAAAGTCCTTAAAGGCGGGAACATCAAGCGCTCTGTCACTTTTTCCCTTTCCATACCCTTGTCTTGAAAGTTTTCATGGTACGGAGTTATCTTTCACCATAAATAAGGTCCATGTCTTAGAGAGGACAGAGTAATATCATGGAAAGAGTCTGAATCCCCTATGAGAATCCCAGACCACCTTCGGACCACAGTGACAAAAGTCTACACTTCTATTTTCCTTATTTCTTCTCTTTGAATCTCTGTTACATGTTGAAAACCTATATCCTAAGACAGAATTTTGTGCCAGAAGAGGGGTACAGAAATAAGGCATAATCTAGATATGGTTAACATTTGGCAGGCAGGAGGAAGAGACGCAGCTCTTGTCGTCCACAAAGCTGATTTATCCTGAAGGATACTAAGGCAAAAAGCTAGAGTAATTGTAGCTTGAAATATTAAAAGGTAAGCACATGCTAATCTGAGACCAGAACTTTAGGGAAATCAGCTAAGAGAGGCAGAATTTTGAGCACATCTTGCTTTCCTAGCAAAATTCTGTTACAAAGACAAGCTCAGACTAAAGTTAGCTAGTGTGCAAACAGAAGCGGAAAGGAATATAGTTCTTTAGCAAAGTAATTTTACTCAGAATCCTATAATTTGAAGCCTTTAGAGTTGAAAAAGTCAACTCCTTCTGTACTCCAAACCAAAGTAATTAAGATTGGTGGCTTCAAAGCCACTACCTCAGCAGGAGATAAATTCAATCCTCTGCCAGATTTGGGAGCCAGACCAGAGGCAAAATCAAATTAAGGGTATTGTTTTCCTGCCCAAGCAAAATGGTTCAGATAGGTTGGATTCAGTCTTTCCAAAGAGAGGTTAAGTAAAGCACACAGGATAATAAGGAAAAGACAAGCATCTTTAGGCTTAAATACTACATCTAGATTAGATCTTTGGCTACAGTTACTTACATATGGAACTGATCCAAAACAAATTGTCTGGAAGCTTACTAAGTTTCTGAGGGAATTGTATGGATAAAGAACAACTACATGGCATACAAAAACCTATAATTGTTCAATCTCTAAGGAAATCTCTGAGCTGCCAAACCCAGACCAGGAAAAAAAAAACAGGCTAGAAAAACATTTCAATCTCCAAGAAGACTAATCTTTTTAATGCCTACTTCATTCATGGCAAGGGAGGACACAAGACAAGAAAGCACCTTGCAGTGGGTTGAACCAAGGGCTCTGGAAGAAAATAGACATTTCTTCAGAGCAACATCAGGGGTCTCCAGATGGGCCTAACTAAAGAATTTACTTTGTAGCTGGATCAGGTCATATTGTAATTCCTGTGTAGTGGGATGCTATAGTTCAGTGACTGCTATGTGTTTTCTAACCTCCACTTGCTAAAGAGGGGTTTAGACAGCCATATCCAATTCTTCACAAGCATTAAAGTTTGAAACAGATGAAGTTATAATTTAGTTTATAGGTTGCCAAATCATATCCAGCCTTAGGGCAAGGGATTGCATATCACCAGAGATGAAGGATTTTTAGCTGGGTGCAGTAATTGATGGGACATTAGAAGTTTCTTCCTTGTGCAAGTAATGGATACATTCTCCAGTAGGTTGTGAATGGGAATTGGAGTGCCACATAGATAGCCTGTAGCAAAGAATGTTAGTTGGACTCAAATTTTCATTCTTTCCTTCTTTCCCAGTAGTATGGCTTCAGAGTTTTAGCTACAGAGGTTTACCTAAAATAAAGAAAAAAGTCTCCTTACCTCCCTTGAAGTTAGATGTGTCCACATGACTTATATCTGGCTAATGGCATGTGAGTGAAGAATCTAGGATGTTTTCCAAAGTATGTTTCTGCCACTTTCTCTATACTGTTTTCCCTTGGAACATAAGTAAGGGCATTAAACCGCAATGGTATAAAAAGTAAAGATGATTTCAGTGAAGTACAAAAATAAGGGAAGAACAATGAAATATTAGTAGCTTTTGTCTTGGGAAACTGTGTAGGACAGCCTCCAGACTAACCCTGTATTGCCAACCCTTAGAATGTGGCATAAAGGGGCTGAGGATTTAGCTCTATGACATAAGTATTTGCCTTACAAGTTCGATCCCTGGTTTGAAAGAAAGAAAGAAAGGAAGAAAGAAAGAAAGAAAGAAAGAAAGAAAGAAAGAAAGAAAGAAAGAAAGAGAGAAAAGAAAGAAAGAAGAATGTTGCACAAAAGAGAAACATTATAGATGTTTTGAGTCTTGTATGAGGCAGCTGTTGCTGCACAAAAACAACATTAAAAGCTCAACAGCATATAAATAGAAGCTTTCATTTGTTATTCATGTCTTTGTTGTTTTCTTTTTTTTATTTAAAGAAAAAAAAACAAAATAGAAAGAAGGTAGAAATAATACATAATTTCCAAAAAAACAGTAAGAAATCACTAGTTGATAATTACATATTTTCCTCTTAGAAGTAGTTGTTCAAATTACAAAAGTAAAGCATATAAAGTAGACATTTAAACAGTGAGACTGCAACCAGTTCTGTTCATCTAGCCAACAAAAACTTAGTAATATGGCTATCAATCCTACTTAGTAATATGGTTATGTATTATTTGTACCTTCTTTTTGTTTTTTTTTTCTTTAAATAAAACATACATGCAATTATATCCTTTAGAATACTTTCTTTTCCTCTCTTTTTCTTTACAATAACTATAATCCATTCTCATAAACTACTTAGAAGTTCTACACATGTATAAGTCTCTACATGTATACCTAGCCTTTCTCTGTTAGAGGGAAAAACAAATCAAAACAATACAAATTCCTAGAGAAACATGAAATGAAAAGGACATATAAAACCACAATACTAGGTGATCTACAGTAGTTACCATGATGTCTCTTGTTATTTTCAATAAAATTGTCTATATCGTCAAACGTAGTATAATTAAACTTAGCATTGCATTACACTATTAATAAAAACTAAACATTGGAGACATTATAGGACTTCAAATGCAGCTAATAATCAAACCAGAATGGGTATCCTATTGAATCTTGTCATCTTCAGAGTAGTTGCCTCTATTCTCAGACTTGATACTCTCAAGCATACCAGATTCAAATAAAATCAGTCAAGATAAAACAGCGATATAACCAATCTTCTCTATTTTATCTCTGCTATGCTATTTTTCTGTCCTTGTTGTTTTTTTACTTTTCTCCTTCATTCCACTGTCTGCCCCTTTCTTTGAGGCCTTTCTGCCATTGTTCCTGGAATCCTGGTGATTTTCTTCTCTCTCTCTAGAATGTTCTTCAATATTCTTTACAGGGTTGGATTGGTGGTCACGAACTCCCCCAGTTCCTCTTTGTCGTGTAAATATCTTGTCTCTCCATTAATTTTGAGAGACAGTTTTGCAGGGTACATCAATCTGGGTTGGAGGTTATTTTCTTTCAGGGCTTGGAATATTTTGCTCCAAGCTCTTCTTGATTTGATGATTTGCATCGAGAAGTCTGTTGTGATTTTGATGAGTGTTTCTTGATGAGGTAACCTGTTTCTTTTCTCTGACCACTTTTAATATTCTGTTCTTGTGATGAATTTCTGGGATCTTGAATATTATATGTCTGGGTATAGATCTGTTTTGGTTGTAGCTGGCTGGAGTTCTGTATGCTTCATATATCTGAATATCATTTCCTTTTCCTATGCTCAGGAAATTTTCCTTGATTATTTCTGTGAATAGCCTTTGTATTTCATTTGTATTTACCCCTGCCTTTTTGCTCACATTTTTAATTCTTAAGTTATAGATCCTCTTGTTGTCTTCTAGCCTTTGTATTGTTACTTCCTGGTTCCTTGTTATTTTTAAGAGATCTTTCCTTTCATGATCACACATTGCAAATCTATCTTCAAGTTTTGAAAGTCTATCTTTAGTTTCTGTCAAGAAATTTTGCCAGCTTTCAATGGAGTTTTTAATTTTCTGGTATTGTCTTTGGATCTGTTTCATGTATTCTAGATTTTGTTTATATTCTTCATCAAAGGTTTCTCTCCCTCTTCTGAGTTCCTCCATTTTTCCATCTGTGTCTTCTTGTGAGGTGCTTAGCATTTCTTTTATTAATCTTCTTATATCTTGCTTCACTTGAGTTCAAATTTCAGTTTTAAGTTTGTCAATGAGGTCACAGAAATATTTCTTTATGTCCATTGAGGCCATGTCTGATATTGCATGTTTGCTGTCCTCGATCTCTCTGTATTTATCTTTCCTGGACTTATTTTCCTTGGGTCAGAGGCTGGAGGCTTTTTCTTGTTTCTTTATCTTGTCATGTTTCTGGTTTCTTCCAGACAGGTGTATGGTGGAGGTCTCAGGTCCTTTCCTTATTGCTTATGGTCTTTCTGCAGCATGCTGGCTAGGGGATTACTGCCCTCTCCAGTATGCTGTTGATCTGTAGGGTGCATGGAGAGGCAATGTGGGCTGGCCCCTCTTCTCTGAGCCAGTCAACCTGTGAGTGCCTTCACCACTTTAGTCTGTGCCCTGTGGATGTCACAGGTTCGGGACAGTTTCCTCCCTGTCTATTGAGTCCCAATCAGGGGCGTGACCCAACCCAAGCAGATCTGACCAGTCTGCTTTGGGCCAGGAGCAGCTGACTGATGCCATTGTGGTTGCCAGTTCAGGCCAGTCCTGTCCAACTCCAATATGTCATCCAGCCAGTCCCCCTCTGCGGAACCTAATTCCTAGCACTCACCATGGGTCAATGCAGCTCACCATGCCATTTCCGCTCCCTGTTGCAGTGCATCCTCTTACCAAGGGTCTCAGGTTCACTAACCCCTGATTTCAGCAAGACCACGACTTCAGCTCAATCATGAGTCACCCAACTCCAAGACGCACCCAGCACAGTGCAGAACTGGCTCTGATGGGAGTGTGTCTAGCTCCAGCCTTCTGCCTAGTACAGCCTTTGTTATTTTCTTGAAACAGCTCTGTTTCATCTTCCTAAATCTGGTGACTTCTGTTTCATATCTCTTTTGTTCTTCTCTTGAAACTAGAGCTAATTTTTCTAACTAGGCTACCCATAGTGAGGATGTTGCTTTAGGCTAGCACTCATGACAGCCAGATGGATGATGGTGGTGAGCTGTCTTATATAACTATTATGCAATCAAGTTTAATATCAACCTCAAGTGAGGTTTCTAAGGTATAATTTTATGTGATAATGGGTGCAAGTGAATGACTATGTCATTGGAAGAACTGGTGTGTATAAAAACACACTTGTGTCATTTTGCCATCAATATCTCAAGAACTATAAAATATCTGAAATATCACCCTACTTGCACACTGCCATAATTTAAATGATGCTGGCTAGAGACCATGCTTCCTGCATTAGAGATGAAGGGCAGTTTATTACTGTCAGCTTTTGCATATTTTCTGTGAGTCCTCGTTCCCATAAAGGAACAGGACCAGGGAGAGCTGATCCCTGTGTACCCAGTGAGTTGTTTTTCAGAAAGGGAATCCTGAGAGACAGAAAGCCTCCAATAGATAGCCAGTAAGCTTGCCTTCCTTTCAATCCAGTGGGAGACATTCTGTTCATCTGCCAAGGTTTAAGCAAACTGCCTGTTACTCAATAGATAAATATAAAGCATTCTAGGGCTATGTACTATCCAGATATCCTTGAAAAGATATTCTGGAATAAAAGACAGTAAATATCCCTCCAACAGCATATGTGGAAATCCAAGAAACTCAAGAATTATTTTGCAAACTGCTCATGCCACACTCATTACTAACATACTAATCTTATTTCTAAAGGAGGACTTTTTTGTCCTCCTTTTGTCTATTTTTCTAACTGTAGATCTTTTCTGCAGCTTATACTAGCATTGTTGATTTCTTCCATTACAATTCAATTGTCTTCATTCACTCTTTCTTTGATTCAAGCAGAATTACTAAGAATGAAATATTCAGAGTGATGTAGGAATACCTGAAAAAGGTAAAATGCCATGGAAACACTGAGTATCTTTGTTATCTTTGATGTAATGTTAGTTTCTGGAAAGATGTACAAGTATTACATCAAAATTTCTTTCTAATTAAAATGCATTATTGGAATTATTTAATGTTCACAGGCTTTTGTTCCACATTAGAAGATGTTTACAAAATGGTGACTGTAACAAAAGCCAAACTCCTATAATATTTTCAGTTTTTTTCAATGATCAGAACACTATTTCATACTAAAGTATATTGGCTGCCCATGCTAAGTTATGCAAGAGTTTATTAAATGATTGTTTATTGATAGTATGTGTATGTGTGGGGATGGGGATTATAGAAGAAAACCTGTTTCATGCTTTGCATATTTGCATTTTTCAAGAAGATTCTTATTAACTTTCAACAGTATATTTGACTGTTATTTTTTCATCTTCTGTGAACCTTAATTAAAATATAGTTTAGTGATAGGGTAGTAGGGAAGAGAGGTTAAAAGTGTTTTACCAATATTCTTTTTTTATCTTGTGTTAATATCTGAAACCTAAATAATGAATTTGACCAAAGCAATATTTATATATATCTCAGGACAATCTTTAGTAGCCTCAAATAATTGAAGGTTCAAAATTAGCTTATTATAAAATATTCCTTTATCATAAAAAATGAAGGATGAAAATTTTAATTTAAAGAGGAATTGTACCCTTTATATAATTTAAATGGAATTATCTGAATTATGATAATTCAGTAAGAAAACTATTTTCAACAAACAAAGTACAAGCAAAAATATTCATGTGATACCACTGAATTCTGTGAAAAAAAGTATAATTGATATTACTATGAAGAATTTAGGATCACTAAAATGTATTGATAAAGATTTATGTGAAACCATTTCAAACTTAATGTACTATAACACTATGTCCACAGAAGAGATCATGTGTTTTCTTGTAAGAGTTTTGGAGAAAAATTTTTTGAAGGTGTCATTTATATTCAGCATACTAAAATCTTCCCCAATAGTTTGTACTTCGTTATAGCTATACGTTACAAAGAAAATGCATTTCTCCAACTCTCATGCAAATAGATGTTCCCAAATTTATATTTGGGAAAAGTTTTATTTGTTTATCAATTAAAATAAAAAGATTGAGAACCACTACTTCTTTATAGCTCATCAAGGAAAGACTGTGTTAATAACTAGTGTGTTGGGATAAGACCAAACAAAGCAGCAGATTTGAGAATGGGTCATAAAGAAGACTGGTTTTTAACCTGTTGAAATTATATTTCTAGGGTATCATCAATCTTCACCTATTACTTCAGTGACAAATACAACAATGAACATTCTGGTTTTGGATCATTAGGTACCTGAAATGACTAAACATTGACCTGAAGCCTGCTAAATAACTTTGACAATTTAAATCAGAATAAAAAACAAATATGGTAAATCTAAAATGGAAAAAGGAAAATAACTTCTTAAGGGTAAGTGGACAGCTTGTTTGGAGGCTTGGGAACAGTGTTTCAAAGATGGACATGCACTGGCAGTTACCCAGCCCGTGAGTAGCACCTACCCACCCCACAGCCACACTCTGGTGATACCTGTTGCGTGAATAGAGGTCGTGCTACTTTGCTGGGACTGCCATAACAGAATACCACAAACTGGTTGACTTAATCCACAAATATATTTCTCATATTTCTGGAAGCAGAAATCCAAGGTCATAGTGTCTGCTGGGTTAGGTGCTTCTGCATCCTCTCCCCTGGACTAGCAGATGGTCACTTTCTTATGTGTCTTACATGGCTTCTTGCGTGCACTAGTATTTCTTTGTGTCTGAATTTTCTCTTTTTATAGGAACTGCATTAACTTGTACTATTATTAGTCTTAATTTTTTTTAAAGGTTTTGTCTCCAAGTATAGTCAGGGTTTGGGGTTAGGACTTCAACAAATGAATTTTGCCGAGGACACAATTTAGCTTATAAAGAAGGTAGACAGTACAATTGAGCATAATAGTCACTTAAAAGTTTTTAATTGTATTTATAATTTTCAGCTCTGGGTGATTTTCATATTCCTCAGCACTGCTAAGTGAATCAGTTATATCTGGCACATAACATGGTATTATCAACTAAAAATACTTTCAGTGCATCTAGTTGAACTCTTTTAGTGCCTGCTTTGTTTGCCTTTAATGTTTTGATAGCATAGCAGATTCATGTCCTTTCCTCTTTTGACCATGTTTTATATAACTAAAGAACATTTTAGTGATAAATGATTTAGATGTTTTAGTGTCTTAATTTTTACCTGTTATTCTACTCTGTGCTATTGACAAAACAGAGCCTAGTTTAAATTTGATTATATTGGTCTAATAAGGGTCCACTGAGTGAGTAGATTTCATCAGGTCTAAATCTTATGCCTGTCACTAGAAAACATTTTCCTGGAAAACCGACTTTTACTAGGTCCTATAGTAAACACTCAAGCATGGCTAGGATTGTTTCTTGACAATTTGTGCCTAGGAGCTAGGAGGCACATAAATTCAGCTGGAATGAGTGATGGGGATAAAAACAACAGATCCATTAGAACAACAGAGGTAATTTCCAGCAGCCCTTGGTAGCAGATATTATTCTAGTAGTGGATACTTAATAGAACCTTGAGACACAGAAGCGTGCCCTTTCCCTAGGAGTTCTGCTACAAAAATCATTGGTGCCTTTAGCTGTATGTTGTGACCAGGACTTTTTTACTTTCTTTAAAGGAATTTGTAGCCTTTACCTGGCTATGCGAGTGTTTTTCAATCAATTACATCGCGGCATTAGGATCAATGAGTCCTGACTATTCATTTCATTTTCTGCTTGGTCCTCTTGATACAAATTCACAGAATAAAGTGTCTGACCTGTGAAAAAAAATTAGATTTTTCAGGCTACTCATTTCTGAGAATGAGGATCAAATTGCTTTTAGAAATTCTCCTGGGAATTTATTGTTCTCTTAGGTTTGTAAAGGTCATGGATATCCTATACGGAACTAGGTAGGTTATGTTAACATGCTACTATTTGGGCAAAGACTATCATGAAATGTATTCAATGGGAGCTACAACCATTATTGTTAATATTGTTAACATTAAAGGGACTGTCAAATCAATTTGGATGAGAATAATGTGGTATAACAATAAGTTTGAAAAATAATGTAATTAAACCATTGTATTTTACTAGATTACTTGTTAAACAGTAGAAATTGTGGGGGTAGATTATGGGATTTGTTTGAAGGGATGTAACACATTTCCCCAAATGAAAACATCTGCCCACATTGGTGTTTTCCATTAGTAATCTTCAGAAATGTTAATTTAACTTAAAACAATTCACACTACTCTGTTGATGATTAATTTCAAAATGATGTTTGCATTATTAGTTGAAGTCAGAGACACCATGAGAAATGGGAGTAAAAACAGATGGCCATGATGATACATGTGGTGTGGTACTTTGAATGTTTACTTAAAGCAGCCTCTGGTGTTTGCATAAAGATTCAGAGCAAAGAAGAAACAAAAATTGGCACAAGTTATTAGCATGCCTGACTTGGAGAGTCACTTAAACCCTGACTAAATCTTACAGAAACGGTAATCTTATCCAATTTCAAGTGATTGGTGTAACATACATTCACCTATTACTCCACAGGGATATAGTCTAGGGAGTAGCAACTGAATCTTTTTTCTTTATTTATATTTAAGGGAAGATTTAAAAATCATAAAATTAAAATGTATCATGCTTATGTCCACTGAAGCTTGCATATCACAAACATTGTAGTTTTTAATAGGCAACAGAATTTTCTCAATATTCAGGCAGACATTTTAATCCCTTTGTGAGTATTCAAAATAGGGCTGGGATTTAGCTCAGTGGCATAAGTGCTTGCCTGGCAAGTGCAAGGTCATGAGTTTGATCCCCGGTTCTGCAAAAAAAAAAAAAAAAAAAAAAAAAAAAAAGATGCATTCTTAGTTTTCATGCCTTTAATTCATTTCTTCTCAAATTGTAGTGTAAATGTGTCCTGTCCTACACATCCTAATTTGTTTGGTCAGTAGTATGGCCCAGAAATTTAAATTTTAATAAGATTTCCAAATTTTTTAAATATAATTTTTTCATACATCATACCTTAAATTGTTATGGCTCAAGATTCCAGACTGTGATGAGAATAACAAGAGGTGGTTCTTAAGGGTTGACAATTTTCAGCAATTTTTGTTCTCATAGAAAGCCCTTTAAAAAGAGATGTTAGAAGAAGCAGGATAGAAGGAAGTAGGACCTGGAATGGCGGAGGATGATTTATTCACTGATTCTGAAGAGGCTTCAGACTCAGGGATGCCTGATCTTATGAAAAGGAGGAATAAAAAGTGAATTGGAAAACAGTGAATTGGATTTAGAAATTTATAAAGAAGGTCACAATAATTGGATACTTCACATCATGGACAGGTTGTCTGCTAGAGGACACCAATTCATTTAGACAAAATACTGGCATGTTCTTTTTAGAAATACATGACTGTCTGGCTTGATCAATACTGAATGGTATTGGAGTTGATGCCAGAACAAAGACCTTACATTCTAGAAATAGCTGTCTTTAAGCATAAGGACCAGATTAATATCAAAATATACCATTTGTACCAATGCCCAACTAGGAAAGTGGTTTTATTGTCTCATTCCTAAATGTGCAGACTGAGAACACTTGAAATGTAAGAAAAAAAATCTAAGATATACATGTAAAAATGTCTCTAATAAATTCATAAGTAGAAATGAAGCAGATACTTACTCAAATTATATAGGAATTCTAGTGAACATTGCCTGTATTCTCACATACTATTTTATTCTATTCAGTATTCTTAAAAGCAGGGATACAATACTCTGTGAAGTAACACTTGGAGAAGTAGAATGAGTAGGTACTTATAAAGATTCAGAAGTGATAAGTACAATAAAAACTTTTTCAAAATTAGGCAAGAAAATTCAAGGATAATTTTTGGAAAGTAGCAACAGAAAGGAAAGGTTATTGATGAGTGACCTGTTTTCATTTTGTAGTATGTAGCCCAAGGTACTAAGTATCTCTTTGAAATATCTTTAAAAATTTAAACATAATGTTTCCAGAAAGATTATTGTTGAGGATGGGGTTGTAAAAGGAAGATCTAGAAAGGCCTCATATAAGGAATGGTATTTGTACAAAAAGTTGGAGAAAGAAGGCAACAGGCTATATGGATAGGTAAGGTAAAGTACTTTTATGTAGTGAAAGAAGGAAGAAAAAAATGGTCTGGGCCAGTAGCAAGAACAGTGTTCTTGAGACATAGCAAGGAAGCACCTGAGTGTCTACAAGGAGTGATTTAAAGGCAGATAAGTTTAAAAAAAAGTAAGTGGGGAAGATTCATGGCAGGCTATAATATAACTCTCTCTCTCTCTCTCTCTCTCTCTCTCTCTCTCTTTCTCTCTCCCTCTCCATTATAAGAATGATTTGTAGTGGGTATAGAACAGAAGAAGCAGAGTTGGTAATTATTGTAATAAGGCAAGCTAGGGATGATACCACTTGGACAGGACAATGGGAGTGGAAGTGCTGATTAGTATCTGGTGTTTGAAGATAAAACAAAATGAACTCTAATGTGTGCGAAAAAGACTTAAGAATGATTTCAGGAATTTTTATAGAGTGTCCTAGTTACTTTTCTTGTTGCTGAGGCAAAGTGCCTGACACTCAAAGTTAAAAAAGAAAGCATTTATTTAGCTCAAAGTTTGTGGAGGTTTCAGTTCATAGCTGACTGGCTCCAAGGCAGAGTGGCATGGCTGGGGGCATTACAGAAGGGAAACAATTCATAAAATGCAGAAAGCAGGAAGGTAGCAAAGCAGTAAAGTAATAGGAAGCAAGTAGCAAGTGACTATAGCAGAACTTCTTTTTCTCCTTTATATTATACCTAGGCTACACACTCTACAGCAGGTAACACTCACAACCAAGGTGTTCATTAACTATTCCAAACCAGTCAGTGGACTAATTTAGTAGTCACACATCCTTAATCCTAGTGTCATACTCTCTAGATCCAGCCATCTCTAAAAAAGCCCCATCCATGACCACATGAGGATTTGGGGATACATTTAAATATAAGCCATAACACCGAGTTTCTGGAAAAAATGAAATAGCAGTTCAATTAGATGGAGAAGAACATGGGATATGAAGAATTGGAATGAAGGGTATATGAAGAGTTGGAATTAGAAGTTTGCATTCTAGACATGCCAAGTTGGAGGTGCTGCCATGGTTTGAATGTGTCCCCCAAAGGTTCATCTGGTGGAAGCTTGGTCCTTATTGTTGGGAATGGTGGGAGATAGAAGACATTTTAAGAAGTGGGGATTAATAAAAGGTGATTTGGTTGTTGGGTACATTGAAAGAGAATAAGTACTTCTCAAGGGTTCCCTGTTCCCATGAGAATGACTCCTTATAGAAGAGTGAGTTTGGCTATTTTCTGTTCTCTGTCTTATTTTACCATTTGGTCTTAACTGTACAGGTTTCTATCATGATATCATCCACTATGAGATCCTCACCAGAGGCCAAACAAATGAGATCACCTGAGATTGGATTTTCTTTTGAAAATTACAAAGTATCCAAGCTCAAGTATTTTGTTATAGTAATGAAAAACAGACAAATACAGACACCATATAGAAATCCAAATGGAGATGGACAGTTGGATATTTGTGTTGGAATTCAATAGAGAAGGATGGATTAGAGATAATACTTTGCAACTTATGTAAAATATAGTGTGAACTATGCAGATATAGTGACATTCAAAATCATGTGATGGACAAGCTAGAACTTGCTAGCAAGAAATTCAGTAACACTCCAATACATAGAAATTTGAGTCATGAGCAAGAACTAACTAGCAGAGATTTAAGGGTTACCCAGAAAAACCAAAGGAAGAGTAGCGTTCTGGATAGTAAGAGGGGAAAGGTAATCAATCATTCTAAATGCTTTCACACAGTAAAACTTGCAAATGTTTTCCTCTGCAAATGGATAGTGGTAATGTTGTCATTTTATAAGAATATGAGAACATATAAAAATGGAACATTATAATACACAAGTAGTTTGTATACCAAAATACAGCCACTTCAAATACAACTTTGAAGTAAGCAGAACAGACATGAATCATTTGGTTAAACATTGCACTGAAAGGAAAGAGTCACAATATTTGATGGTTCGCAGGCAGTGTTTTCCTTACCACCAGCAATAAATCATCAGGAAATCAAGTAAATGTATTATTAGCTTGTGTCCTAATAGCATCACTGAAATCTGAAATCATTACTGGGAAGTTTTGAAAAGCTGTTTATGATAATTTTCTTAGTTTGAAGCAAAGAGTCAAAGAGGCTGCCATGTTGGTGGCATTTGGAAACATATTTTTTGGCTTTTTCACACTTATGCAAATTTAAACAGAGTGACAGATGTTTTGTCACCAGATTCCCTTGGCTTGTATCAATTTT
This sequence comes from Hydrochoerus hydrochaeris, assembly GCA_004027455.1. Lineage (NCBI taxonomy): Eukaryota > Metazoa > Chordata > Mammalia > Rodentia > Hydrochaeridae > Hydrochoerus > Hydrochoerus hydrochaeris. The sequence goes on from PVLA01001323.1 coordinate 31,638, forward strand.
CAGGAAAGATTATGCCTTTTAATACATTCCCTGCATGTGTGGACCACTATTGCTACTTATAGCTTATAAATAAATAAATAAATAAATAAATAAATAAATAAATAAATATGTGGTGCATTAATTTGCTAAGATAGTATTTGTTCACTCTTTCCCTGAATTCATCTGTACCTCAATCTCTCAGAAGGTGCTAAAGATCTCTGTATTTTTTCCCCTCATTAATTTTTCTAGGAGTCTAGTGCTAAAAAGGAGAAAAAGTACAATATTTGAAACTAAGAAGAGAGACAAAACAGATTTTTTTCTCAACTCAGTAAGTTATTAGGTTCCTGTACGTGGCATCTCTTTATTCTATTTATTTCCCATTCTGTTCCCCTCACTCCTCACCCTGGCATCTTGTAGCCTTTTCCATTTGCAAGAGACCCATGCCCTTGTCTCCTTCTCATCATCCTCTATTGATCACACCTCAGTTCTTTCTTTGCTGAGCTGTATACTGTTGAATTGCTCCCCCCACCTCAATGGGTTTTCTGATACATGGTTTGAATTTCTTTCTTGCTTGCTACTGCCCCACACGCATTGATTTATGTGTGCATTGCTATAGTATTTTAGTTGGTCTCTTCTTTCTTTATAGAGTAAGTGATCTCATCCCATCCTCACATTGTTCTCAGTTTACAACAGCCACAACCTCTGCCAAGTTTTAGATCCATTTGCCTATCCACACATTGTATATCTTCTTGGTGGATGTCCTACAGAAAGTTCCAGCTTAACATGTCCCATAGTGGACTCATCAGCGTGTTACCCACAAGATCTCTTCTCTCCCTAAATTTCACTCTTACTGGATAAAAGAGTCTTAATAACAATACTATGAAAAATTTCAATCTATAATATGGGAGAATGAGGTAGTAAGAGTAGGGAAAAATTGAACGAACCCTCAGAACAGCAGAGCAGAATGAAACACCTGAGAAAAACCAGAAGTGAAGAAGAAACTGTAATCATCAGCTTGTTCCAAGGCTGAACACCTTTGAAAAGAATTGCCAGATCCCCTCAAAACAGTGAACGGGATAGGAACAAGCTTCAAAACTCATCTTCTGCAACTCTGAATCTGAAAAAAATGATTTTAAAATGTTAAAATCTTCTTAACATAAGGTTTGTTAAGACTATTATAAAACAAAGGAAAAGCAGCCTCAACAACTCAGAAGAAAAGCAAAAGTCTGAAAATCATCTCTAGCAAATGTTTATTATAAAAACACTTTCATAGGAATGAGTCAATAAGGAATTAGTAATGCTAAATTGTTTGATAAAAAGAGATTACGTAATCACCAAAAGAACCTCACTGAAGCATTTTACAAGCAAAGGAAAATAGCCCTAAAATGATTAAATACAATTGTTTTGTAGAAATATTCCTAAATCCTTCCAGTACTTCATGTGTAATATATATCAGTAAGCTGGAGGCTGCCATAACAAAGTATACCAGTCTAGGTGACTTACACAACAGAAATTTATTTTATAATTCTGTTGACTAGAAATTCAGACCAAGTATGGTCAGGGTTAGTTTATGGTGAGATCTCTGTGTCTGGCTTGTAGACAGATGCCTACTTGCTGTTTGTTCCTATGGCCTTTTCTTTTAGAATAACAACAATCATATTGTATTAAGGTCTCAAGATTATATTCTCATTTCACTATAATTTTTTCCCTAAAGGCCTTTTCTCCAAATAAAGTTGTATTTGGGGTGGAGAACTTTAAGGTATGAATTTTGAGAAGTACAAGTGAGCCCATAGTAGTATTTTTTTTCAAAAGAGTAGAGATTCATTGATGTGATATTTTGCTATGTAACATTATTAGTCTGTGTACTGTCTCATGTTATAAAAACAAGGAGACTTTTTCAGTTGGACCTAGTCTTTATTATAAACAAATCTCTGCAGCATTTCATTTTAAAAATAAAACCCAATTTTGAATTAGAGAAGAATAAAAATTCTATATTCAATCAAGATTATTATTTTTGGCTGCCTTTGGTTAAATAATAAAAATATTAATTTTGACTTTTGTAAAATAAAAAAAAATTGTGTGCTCCAATCAAGAATCTCTATACCAGGGTTGAGCCTGGAATAGGCTTAGAGACTCATTGTAACTTCCTAAGAATGTGGTAAGTTGCTGGATCCTTACCTTCACTATACCATCATTTTTTTTTTTTGGTATAATATTTACTTACACTACTAGTACTGAAGTTAAACAAAACTGAGTGCAACTGCAAATTTAAGATACTTGAAACTATATGCTGTGTTTTCTGTGTATTTTATTCTTTTGGTAATTACTAAGAAAATGGAGGAATTTTACATGAATGTGGAAAAAGTGATATTCCTTGGCCTTTCAAAATTTTTAGTGCTAACTCTTGCAGTCATAGTGTGTGGTGCAAACCTTTAAAAACAATGAATCCCTTTCAAATTGCCAACATTTAAAACTTTGCTCCTAACATTTGAGAGCTTTACACATGCAGCACATCGTCCAGGATTCCAAACTTCAAAGGTTTAAAAAATAAACTGTAAACTAGCAAACTTTTTGTTTTTAAAACACTTCTGTTATTTTTCTAACCTTTCCTTTTAAACACACTCTTTCTTGCATTTGCTATTTGCAGATAAAGTTAGTATTAAAATAATTCATTTCAAATAAATTCTAAAAGTAGTAAGCACTCTGTGAGTTGGACCAAATGACATACAAACTGTAAACTCCAGAAATTTTATAGCTTCTTCTACTTTGTAATAATATTTTGACATCTTCTAGAGAGCTTCATATTAAAAAAAGTACCTGGAATATTATTGATTAGTAGATAAACAAGGACTCTGTGAATGGTAGAAATAATATCTTTCAGTTTCTTAGTTATTTCTCTACCCTATCAAGATAAAATAGCTATTTTTCTATAGGGAATATAATTTTTTCTTTAACAATTGTATTTAAATGATAAATTATTTTATAATTACTGTTAAAATATATTCCTATGTTTAAATTGTCTTACAGCGTTGATCAATTTTTATCTGTGAGATTAAAAGATGCAATTCTTGGGTGTATATGGACTAAAATTCTTATGTGTGGAGCTTAAATTTTTCAGATTATTTTGTTAATTTACTACTGTTTTCATTGTATGCATTGGGATTTATTTTTCAGTAAATGAAAGGCAAGAGAAGAAAATAGAATTTTACCTTTGTATCTTATGGGATACCCTAAAGTAGATATTGTAAATAACAGTGTTAGAAGACTCATAAATAAGAAATATTAAATAAAAATATCAAACCAGAGACACAGACTAAGCTGACAGGAGAGGAGGCTGGTGGACCCAGGCACCTTGCCCTGAAGAGTGCTCAGACCCTAAGAGGGCAGAGAAAGGAAGGATTGGGTTTCCTTACCGCAGGGAAGAGGTAGTAGAGGGTTGCAAAGTGTCCCTTGCCTGGGAGCCATCAGCAGCTAAGGCTGGGGATAGGATTGAGGGAACCAAGGGTTCCAACTTACCCTGTCTTTTACTGACTCTCTCTCTCCTTAACATTGGAAAAAATTAAAATACATTCCCCTACCCTCTCTCACCATTCCGTGCCTTGGGAGACTGAAAGGAAACCAAGAGACAGAATAATGAATAGAAGCAAAGCAAACATGCAAACACAAGGAGTCACAGCTTCCCAGTGCATTTTGAGCATTCCCTCCATGTTGTAACCTTTTTTGGGGGGCTGTTCTTTCCATGGGCACACATGAGTTGGACTTCTGGACCAGGCTGTCCCAAGGAAAACAAAAAAGGAACGCGTCAGGAATAAACACGTCCTCTGATCAACATTCTCAGTGCACAGGACCTCAGCCTGTGGCTGCCAGGTGTTGTTCAGCACTTGGGGACTAGGGTGGCCCCTTTCACCTGGCAGCCTTCATGTCTGCTGATACAGAACCTTTAGAGGCCCAGAGAGTGCAGTTATTTCCAGGTTTTCAAGCTCCCGATTGAAACATTTAACTTAAATAGACATACTTGAATGTAATTCAGGGTTCTTTGACAAACAATTATTTTGTGGCCACTTAAACTGCATAGAAGTAAAAACTATAAAACAGGCTTCATATAGTGTTACCCTAGACTGGAGTCACATTTATCTAAGTGTAAAAAAAGTTGCTTAAAGTACAAGTTATAAGCCCTGTCTGAGTCATGGTTTCTCTCTCTCCCTCTCTGCCTCCCTCTCTCCCTCTTTCTGTCTCTCTCTCCTGCTTTCTCCTCTCATTTTTTTTTTTTCTGCTTGGCGATACTATGGACTGAATCCATGGCTTTTAAGCTAGACTATCTCCCCAGATTTTCTTTAAACTTTAAATTTAGTTTTGATGTTGTTTAGTATATTTAATTATTTTTCCCATTTTTGTATTGGCACATATTGGTGTGCAGATTGGCTGGTTATACAGGGTTCATTTTGGAAATGCTTTTATCACCAACCCCACTAATACACCCTTTGACCCACCTGTCTCTCCCCGCCAGCTTCACAATTCTGAGGGTGTCTCAGTGCATGTCATGTATTCCAATCATATTCATCTGCTCAGTTACCTGTCCTCAACACACACCGCCTTTCCACTCCAGCTTATTCCTCTACTCTTATCTACAATTAGTCCATTGGGAATAAAAGTGTCCTTTCTGCTTTTTGACATATTTTTTAGATTCCATCTTAAGTACAGCATGCAGTATTTGTCTTTCTAAATCAGGATTTTTTCACCAAACATGGTGATTTCCAGACCCATTGATTTTTCTGCAAACAACCAAATTGTATTCTTCTTTATGGCAGAATGAAATTCCCTTGTGTTTATATACGGCATTTTAAAATCGATTCAACCGTTGACAGACACACAGGCTAGTTCCTTATTTTGGCTATTGTATATTGTGCCACAATAAATCTCAGATGCTGCTACCCCTATTGTTTGCTGATTTTAATTCCTTCAGGTATGTACCAATGAATGGTATTCCTGGATCAAATGTTGGCTCTATTTTTCAGGCTTTAGAGCAATCTCCATACTGATTTTCATAGTGATGGTGATAGATTATATTCTCACCAGCAGTGCAGAGACATTTTTGTTCCCCACATCCTCACTAGGGTTTATGATTTGGTTCTTGATGATAGCCTTTCTGCAGATTTAGATGAAATTTCCACGTGGTTTTCATTTATACTTCTCTAACGCATAAGATATTGGTCATTTTTCATATATTTGTTGGCAATTTGAACTTTTTATTTTACTTTGCAGTTATCATTTTTATCTTCTTTTTATTTTAAAGAGAAAAAGCAGTGAAAACAATGATACAGTTTTGAAACAAGATAATAGAAAATTAACAGTGGTTAATACATTGCAAACATTAATTTCAAAGTTGCTTGGATTACAAGCCATGGACATGCAAAGTTAATCAAACAATATAAACACAAAATTTTTTAATGAATAGAAATTAGTAGTATAATTATCTTAGCTAATATATATTTTATATGCATAATATGTATTATATTAATATACCCAAATATATAATATATGCACAAATATATATAATATATTATATATAATTATATAATGTGCAATATAATAATATATTATATATTACTATATTATATATTATTATACTATATTATATATTCCTTCTTTTCTCCTTTCCTCCATCCCAGTTATTCTATCCTTTCAAGCAGTTTCATTCTCTCTCACCATATCTATTGTATGATTTCAAACTTATTTACTCTTTAGTTTCTTGTGCTAGGGAGACAATACAATGTTTACACATGCAAGTGTGACTTATTTCACTTGTAAGTATGGTCTCTGGTTACATCCATTTACCTATAAAAGCCTCAAATTTATCCTGCTTTAGAGCTGAGTAGTGCTCCATTGTATAGAAATACCGCATTTTTCATTTATTCCTTTGCTGATAGGCATTTGAGCTGTTGCCAAGATTTAGTTATTAGAATTTGTGCTGCTATAAACATGGGTGCACAGGCATTGCTGTGGCATGATGTTTTTAATTCCTCTGGGAAAATAACCCAGCAGAAGAATACCTGGGTCGAATGGGAGCTCTAATCCTAGCATTTTGAGGAATCTCCACACTGATTTCCAAAGTGGTTGTATCACTCTACACTCCCGCATCAACAGTGTGGGAGGGTTTCTTTTTCTCCACAGCCCCAATAGCATTTATTATTGGTTGACTTCTTGACGATAGTCATTCTTTGTGGGGGTAAGATGGAATCTCAGTGTTGTTTTATTTTTCATTTCTTGGATGACCAATGATGTTGAACATTTTTTCATACATTTATTTGCCATTTGTATTTCTTCATCTGAGAACTATGTATTCATCTCAGTTGCCCATTTTTGGATTGTGCCTTTTAATTTGGGGAACCAGATTTTTTTCAGTTCTTTATATGTTCTAGATAGAAGTCCTTTGAGGGACAGTTGGCTAAAATATTTTTCTAGTGTGTGCATTTTCACTCTGCTGTTGATTTCTTTTATTGTTCAAAAATGTCTTAACCACATAAGATCAAAGTTGTTGATTCTTTGAAGCACTTTCTCTGCACTTTAGTTTTGGTTCATGAACTCTCTTCCTACCTCTATTGCTTTAAGGTTTCTACCTCTTCTCTCTACCAGGAGATTTAGTGTTTCTGCTTCAACATTTAGGTGTTTTATCCATTTGAATTTAGTTTAGTGCATGGTGATAGGCATGAGTCTAGTTTTAGTCATCAACACATGGGAAGCCAGTTTCTACTGCATCCTTTAAATTAAAGAGGTTATCTTTCTTCCAGTGAACATGTTTGGTCCCTTTGTCAAAGATAAGTGGCTGAATGTGTTCATAGTTGTGTTGTGTCTACATCTTCTAATCTGTTCCACTGATCCTCATGTCTGCTTTTTTCCCCCAGTACAATGCTGATTTTATCACAATAGCTTTGTAGTATAATTTCAAGTCAGGGTTGTGCCACCTCCCACCTTTCCTTTGTTGCCCAGGATTGCCTTTGCTATTCTGGGTTTCCTCTCATTCCAGATGGATTTTAGGAATGTCTTCTCTATATTTGTGAGATGTGCTGATGTTATTTTGATTGGAATTGCAATGAATCTGTGTAATAGTATTGGGAATATGGTCTAATTTTCACAGTGTTGGTTCTTCTTATACATAAGCAAGGAATATCTTTCCATTTTCTGATATCCTCTTCAATCACTTTTCTCAGAATATTGTAATTTTCAGTATATAGATCTTTTATTTCCTTTGTTAGATTGGTTCCTAAGTATTTCATTTTTTTTTGATATTATTGTGATTGGTGTTGTTACCCAAATTTGCTGTTCATTGGGTTTGTTGTTTGTGTATAAGAATGATACTGATTTTTGAGTACTGACTTTATATTTAGCTACCATATTGAATTTGCTTATTCAATCTAGAAGACTTTATCTGGAGATTTTAGTCTCTATGTAGAGTATCATGTCACCTGTGAATAATGATAATCGAACTTCTTTCTTTTCTATCCTTATTCCTTTTATTTTTCTCTCTTGTCTAATTGCTCTGGATAATGTTTCCAGATTGTATAGGAGTGGTGATAGTAAACATCCTTGTCTTGTTCCTGGTTTTAGAGTGAATGATTTCAGATTTGGGCTAGTTAGTATGCTGTTGGCTATTGGTTTTTCATAGTTTTTTTTTTATCAGATTAAGGTAGAGACCATCTATTCCCATTTTATGTAGGATTTTTATTATGAGTGAGTGCTGGACTTTCTCAAAAGCTTTTTCTACATCAATTGAGATGATGGTATAATTTTTGTCTTTGACTCTGTTGACATAGTGTATTCTGTTTATTGATTTGTGTGTGTTGAACCATTCCTGTATTCCAGAAAGAATCCCACTTAGTCATAGTGTATGATTTTCTTGAAGATTTGCTGCATTCTGTTTGCTAGTATTTTATTTAGGATTTTTGCATCTACATTCATCACAGAGATTGGCCTGTACTTCTCTTTTTTTGGTTGTGTCTTATTCTGGTTTTGGTATCAGGGTAATTCTTGCTTCCAGGAAGGAGTAGGAAGAATTGATTCTCTTTAAATTTCACTGAAGAGTTGAGAAGTATTGACATTAAATCTTCTGTAAGTTTCTAGTAGAATTCAGCCATGAATCATCAGGACCTCGGTGTTTCTTTTTTGATAAGCTTTTAATTACATTTTCAACTTCATTAACTGATACTGAGTTGTTTGGAATTTTTATATCTTTTTTATTAGCTTTAGTAATTCATACATTTCTAGGAATCTGTCCATCTCCTCTGTTTTCTATGGTAGGTGACTAAAGATTTTTGATGTAGTAATTGGTGATCTTCTGAATTTCCACAGAATCCATGATGATTTTACCATTTTCATTCCTCATTGCATGAATTTGAGTTTTTTCTTTTTCGATAAGGTTGGGTATGAGCTAATCAACTTTATTTAGTCTTTCAAAGAAACAACACTTCAAATAATTCTTTGCATTTCATTTGATTATAGACTGTTTTATTTAATCTGGGACCTACTGGTTGTTCATGAGGGTATTATTTAATTTCCATGTATTTCTCGAGTTTTTGCAGTTTCATCATTATTTTCAATTTCATTGCATTATGGTCAGATAATATGCATTGTATGGTTTCAAGTCCTTTGCATTTATTTAATCATGTTTTATGGGCTAGTGTATGGTCTATTTCAGAGAGTATCCTGTGTGTTGCTGAGAAGAATGTGTATTTTGATGACTGTATCTTTTGATGTTGTTGGGTGACATACTTTGTAAACATCTAGCAAGTTCATCTGTTTACAGATTTGGCTTAGGTCTGGTATTTCTTTGCTGATTTTTCCTCTAGTTGATCTATCTGTTTGTGACAATGGTGTATTAAGGACTATTACAATTATGTTATTGCTTATTTGATTTTTGATGTTAATATTTGTCATATATAGTTGTGTGCTCCCGTGTTTGTTGCGTATATATTTATGATTATTCTCTCTTCCTTTTGAGTTTTTTCTTTAACAACTATGTAGTGACCATCTAGATCATTCTTTGTTTGAAGTTCACATTGTCTTCAATGAGAATAACTATCCCTGCTTTTTTCTTGGTTCCTGTTACATGTAAGATTGCTTTCCATCTTTTACTTTTAGTCTGTCAATTTCCTTTTGAGTTAAATGTGTTTCTGGTGTATGCATATTGTTAGCTCTTGCTTGTGGATCCATTCTACCAATATATTTGTTTTGATTGTTGAATTGAGACCATTTATATTGATGATTATAAGAGATATGCATTAATTTATATTTGTCATATTATTTTCCAGTTGTGGGTTTCCTACTTTTTTTCTTCCTTTTAATTGCTTGGTATTTTTGGTGGTTTCTCTTTGTTGTTGTTTGAGTTGTGGTCATTTTTATTTCTGTCTAGAATATCTTTCAGTACACTTTGTAGTGTTCATTTGGTGATTATGAATTTCTTCAGTCATTTTTGTCATGAAATTTCTCCACTCATTTCAAAAGATAGTTTTGCAGGGTACATTAACTTAGGTTGGAAGTTGTTTTCTTTTAGGACTTAAAATAGTTTATTCTCCTTGATGTGAGAGTTTTTTGTTAAGAAGGCTGCCATGATTCTGATGGGCTTTCCTTTGTAGGTGATCTGTTTGTTTGCTCAGCTTTTAATATCTTGTTCTAGTGCTGAATTTTTAGAATTTTGATTATTGTATATCTGGATATAAATTTATTTTGGTTATAGCTAATTGAAATTCCACATTCCTAAGTTTTCTGTATATCAGATTGTTTTCCCATGCCTGAGAAATTTTCTATTACTTCTGAAAAGAGTTTTTTGTCATTTGCGTTGTTTCCTGCTTTTTCACTGACTCAGTTCTTTTTTTTTTTTACTCAATTCTTCTTGTTTTTTTATATTATCTTTCAACAATTGAATTGCTATTTCCTGATCTTTTGTTACAGTCAGGAGGACTTTCTTTTCATTATTACTAGCTGCAATGCTATCATTAAGATCTGAAAGTCTGTGTTCAACTTTGTTCAAGTAATTTTATCTGCTTTCAATGGAATTTTTTATTTCCTGGGTATCTCTTTGAATCCATTTCATGCATTCGATTTCTTTCTTATATTGATCATTTACTGTTTTCATCCTCTTCCTATCATCATCTATATATTTTTTAACTGTCTCTACTCTAAATGTTGATCAATTCCTTTATAAGTGTTGACATTTCTTTCTTTTATTACCTGAGATATTATTTCTGATCTTGCTTCTTCTAAAATCTCATTGATTGGTTTCTTTACTCCAGTTGCTATTATTTCAGAATATTCAGATTTGTGTCTTCCAACATCTTTCATGTTGATGTACCCTGCACTTGTGGACTGGAGGTCTGAGATTGCATTAGGCTTCTTCATCTTGTCATTTTCTATTTCAAAATTTTTTTATTTTGTTTACTAGGATGATCCTTGTGAATTTGTGTAATAGGTAGTTATAACACTGGTATCAAGGCCTCTCTGGGAAAATTCTGTTCTTCAGGCATGTAATCTCTGTGTAGGATATTCTTGCTTTATGTCTCTCTCAAGATCTTACCTCCCCAATTATGTAAGAGTGGGATGTTCTTATTTGTTTGGCTCAGTCCTCAGTCCTTTGGTGCAGAACTGTGGTGCATTTATTACTTCTGTGCTTCCCAGTATTGTTACAGTAGGAAAAAATGACTGATTGCAACAGAAATGACATCCTGGATAATGTAGTAAAATTAGCTATAACAGTAGCATCAAGCACAATTTAGAAACTTACAGGCTGTGGTAACTATTGATTTTGTGCTTTAGACCATAGGAGCAAAGTCTATAGTTATATAACAGAACTAATCGTAAATTAGGAGTTTGTATAGAAACTCCTAATAGATAGAGTGATTATATCCTGTGGTGTGGCAATTTAGGGAATGTAGTGTATAAAATAAAGATAACTAGGAAGGTAGTAGAGTTAAGGCTGGAGTATGGTCATGTAACATTTGGGAAACTAGAGAAGGGAATAGAAAAGAAAGGATCAAGAAGTATTCAAAGGATTATCTGAACTTGGTTTCTGAGTTTGAGGAATGGGATTAGTTTTCTGTGTTTAGTTTTAGCAGTTTCAAAATTTGGGATCTTCTACCTAGGTCTTTGATCTAACCTAGGTCTTTGATCTATTTTGAGTTGATTTTTGCACAGAGTGAAAGATGGGGACCTATTTTCAATCTTCTACAAGTGGATATAGAGTTTTATGTTTCATTGGTGCTGTCTATTTTTTTTTCTAGTATCATGTTGTTTTTGTTACTCTAGTTTTGTAGTATAATTTAAAATTGGCCACCATGACACCTCCAGCTTTGCTCTTGTTGCTTGGGACTGTTTTGTGTTTCCATATGAAATTTAGGCTTGTTTCACTTCTAGTTATGTAAAGAATGTCTTTGGTATATTGATGGGAACTGTGTGGAATCTGTAAATTATTTTTGGTAATATGCCCATTTAACAATATTAATTCTGACAATCAATGAACATGAGAAGTCTTTTCATCTTACAGAGTCCTTTTCAATTTCTTTGTTCAGTTTTCTAAAAGTTTCATTGCAACTGTCTTTAACTTCCTTAGTTAGATTTATGCCTGGGTATTTCATTTGGTTTGAGGCTATGATGAATGAGTTTGTTTTCTGATATCTTGCTCAGGTCATTCTTTATTTTTATATAGAGATACTATTTTTTAGTTTTGAAACAGGATAGTGCTAAGTTACCTAATTTGCATTCACATTTTTGATTTTCCTATCTCAGCCTCCCAGATTGCTAGAATTACTGCTATGTTTCACCATCCAAACTCTGAGTCAAGTTCTTTTTAAAATCTTTCTATAAAATGTAATAATAAGCATAAGTCATGGAATTAACACTATCAGTATTCATTTTTCATTCCTTTAACCAGAAGGAACTAAGTAGTTCAATGTTCTGAAAATTCTATGGGAATTGATTCAAGATATTTGAAGAAAGGAACTATATGAGACTTTTCTCAAAAATATTTTTTCTAAACAATAGTCAAAGTTAAAATAAATCTAAAGTATTTAGAGATATATTTCACAATATTTGACTTGAAGACTCAATTTTGAGGTACTGTCATTTTTGAGACTATTTACTTGCTATAAGGCTGTGATAAATGGTCATGGAGTCCTCAACTTCTGTGTGAATGGCTCTTTTTCTAGAGCTTTGAAGCCAAATGTAGAAGAGAGGCTTCTTTTCTCACCAGTCCATTCCAAACCACATAGACTCAGTATTTGTATCCTTCAGCTTCTGAATTCTGTTTGTTTGTTACCTTTTTCATTTACCTACCCACATACTCTGTATCTGACTCTAAGTCTTTACTACCTTACCCATTCTGGCATGAAAGAGAATGTGTACTACCTTACCCATTCTCTTTCATACCAGAACAACATCACTTCAGCCTGTGCTCTGTAATATGTGGAAATCAAAGCAGCTGTCATCATATGTTTGGAACAGAAGATGGAAAGAAATGGATAAACTTTGCTTAGAAACTTGAAAGAAGACAATCTCATGCTTCTCTATCAATTATGGAAAAGAGATGGGCCTTAATTTTACATAGCAAGATTTTAGAGTCAGCATTTTGCCTGGAGACTGGAGAAAGGTATAGAATTGTTGTCCTAAACTGTGTTTGAAAGCAAAAGCCACTGCTTTTCCTTTAGATTGCATTTTCATGTTTGGTGGGTTTGGGTTTGTCTGTGGGTGGAAGCAGCACTCATAAGCTTGCATATCAGTTGAGCAGTTTCTTCCAGATCAGTTTTCTGTCAGCAGCTTGAAATTGACCAAGGTGGAATCATTTGCAACAGGGAGATTGGCACTTTCTGGCAATCAAGTTTTCTTTTCCTCCTGCCAACTAGTTTGTCTATATTAGGGTGACTGGAGGAAAACAGGTAAAACCATTCTGAGGCAATATCTTGAACATACCATTCTCTGAACTGCTTCCTAAATGCAAAACTTGTTATTTTTTTTCTCTTCACGTATCTTCATTTTGCTTTAGATTCTTCTCCAGACTGATCTATTTTCCCTCTTTCCAACTTTTCCCACTCTACCTTTATTGTGACATATATCTCTCCTGAATCATGGTGCAGAGAGAGTTCCGCAATTCTGTGTCTTGTCTCTGTCAAGGTTTCTGAGGCCACATCTTCACTTGGGCCCTTGTTGCTGAACATGCAGGAAAGTAAGTTCCTTTCATGTGATCTGTATAATTCTGGGACATGGAATTTAGTTTAAATCATGTACATATTAGTGCTAATGATCTGATACAGGTATGCATGACAGTCAACTTACAGAACAAACGTTGACACCATCAAGACACATTATAACCTTTATTTTTGTGTTAGGCCTTAGACTCCAGATTTTTCATTTAGAAGACAGAAGAAAGGAAAAACGACATAGCTGCAATAATCTAAAACCAAGCAAAACAAAACAGAATAAAGACAATCAAAACAAACCAGTACAAGTGACATGGGGCTTCAAAACAATACAAAATCAACAATGGTTACCATATTGGCCCTCACCACCCTCAAAACAGCTGCAGATACCCTCAGACATAATAAAAAATCAAATAGGAGAGAACAGAATATAACTAATAAAAACTAAATATGTCGATAAAAGACTTCAAAACAATAGTAAATCCAAAATGACTACCATAATATATCCTGCCATTTTTGAAATAGCTCCCCTTGCCATGAGATATAACAAAATCAAACACAACAAAGCAGAATAAAACTCAACCTAACAAAACAATGAAAATGATGCAAGACTCTAAAACAAGATAATAAGAAATCAGCAATGGCTACCACCCTCAGAAGGGGATCCCCACAGATGCCCCCGCATCATGTACTGTGATCCTCTGAATAGATGATCATACCACAGCCTCTAGCTCTGCAAAGTCAGTGAGACACCAAACACCACAAGCACCAAATTGCATTTTACCTCAATAGCCATCATTGTAGCCTGTGTTTCTCTGGATCAGCTGGTTGCTTGTGGTGTGTATGCATGTGTTGTGTGTGTGGGGAGTTGCCTCTTCCTATTTCCCAGCCTATACACTCAAGGGTTTCGGGTGTAGCTGTGCCCCCAGTGGCCCATGCACTGATTCACAGGAAAGGTTTGTTTCTTCATGACTTCTTGTTCTCTTTCCCCACAGTCTGTGAATGGCACTGACTCACAGGAAGAGGCTGGGTTCTGGCTGTCCCTCCAGTGGCAGTAGTCTGCATATAGTGCTGGTTCACAGGGAAGGCCTGCTTCTGCAATAGCCTTTTAATAAAATAAGAGAGGGGGTGCCAAAGCCAGCATCAGTTCTCATGCTAACTTTAGAAAACTCATTAGCAAAGATGGTTTAGGAATGGGTAATATTTCTGCATATCCTTGATTCTTCTACCATTACTCTTTTTTGAAGTGGGTGCCAAATAAGCTTAGATGCCTAATAAATATTCAGTAGAAATCCCCCCTTTATTAAGTGTAATACATATTTAAAAGATTTAAAATTCTAGGTAAGTGGTTTTCAATATATAATCCCTCACTAGGAGCATCAGCATCTTGGGAACTTGTCAGAAATGCCACTGTGTGAACCAAACTTCACTGCATCAGAAGCTCCTGGAGGGACCCTGGGACATGTGTTTTCACAAGTCCTCTGGGTGAGTCGGATGCCTGCTGACCCTTGAAATCCAGAGTTCCGGTCCTTGGCCATGAAGCAAACTGCAAATGTCAATGTAATACAGAGATTTTTATCTTAAAGAGACTGAAGATAAGAAATAAAAGTACATGCAGGAGTTTTTACAATTTATTTGACTTTGGGTAAGCTACTAAGTTTTCTTATTTGAATTTTTTTTTCTCATCAGAGTGGAATAATAACAGATTATAACTAAAAGTTCATTCTATGTGAAATGACATAAAATTATGCATTGAAATACATATAATTTTACTAATAGTATTAAGCATAGCTAACAATACATAGGAAGATATTGGATTTATATGAATATTAGTCAGTTTTCCTGTTGTTGGGACCAAATTTCTGACATAAACAACTTGAAGAAGGAGAGCTTTGTCTTGACCCATAGTGTCAGAAATTTCTGTCTACGGTCTGGGACTCCATGGCAGAAGTGGTTGACTGAGGGGCGTGGCAAAGCAAAGCTGATTAACTCATGGTATCTGGAAAGCGGAGAGCACAAGAGGCCCAGACACTAAAGGATCATGTATCAGGCATAGTACTCCCATCATGACCCAGATAGAACACTTCCTCTAACCAGTTCCCATATCCTCATAATCCATGCAGCTAGGAACTTATCAATTGGATAACCTATTTATGAGGTTAATTGGATTGTGGAGTTATGGGCATCATAATCCAGTCACCTCTTCCAAACCTTTCAATCCAGTCAAGATTAACAGGCACAAATTCAGCTCTTGTTAACTTGACACTTAATTCTATCTCCTTAAACCACATTTACTCTCTAAATAAATACAATAGCAAGATCATAATTCCACCTACCATGACGTGACTATCCTACATACAACTGAAAATACATTACTAGTGCATCTCCCAAGATCTAAATAGTCCCAGCATTACTCAAAAGACAAAATCCAAAATCCCTACAACTCAAGGCAAACCTTATCTGTGAACTCTTACAAAATCAGTAAAGCCAGAACTCTAGAAGGCTGAGGCAGGAGGATTGCAAATTTGAACCTAGCCTGGGCAATTTAATGAAATCCTGTCTCAAAACAAAAATAAAAACAAAATAATTACCTGAGAATATAGCTTTGTATAAAGACCCTGGATACACTCAATCTCAATTACCAAGAAAGAAGAAAATTTAAAAATAAGTTACATGCTACCCAGAAACAATGGCAAAGATAAACGTTTTCATAGGGAACAGAAAGGAATCAGATTAAAGCAAGACTGAAAGTTAGCATGGAAAACATTAAATTCTATAGTTTCATGCCTGATATCAGAGCACATAGTTGTAAGGCAGCTTAGGTAGACCTACACCCATGGCCTTGTCAGTTGCAGCTCACACAGCCATTCTCTTGGCCTGACTGTGCCCACTTGTCTGTAATTTTCCTTGCCAGATGTTCCATGATCCTGGAATCTGTTAAATTTCTGGAGCATCTACTGCAGCTTTGGCTTTACTATCACAGTTTCATTCATTAATCTCCCCAGAGCATTTCTCAGGGATGCTGACTCTTACACTTTTTTTGCTGAGCCTCCACAGTTCTTTAAAATCTGGTTGGAAGACTACATGTTTCCTAACTCATTCTGCATGCCTGAAAACCTACAATACATGGATCACGCCAAGGTTTGGTTTCAACTGAAGCAGTAGCCAGGCCATCTTGAACCATAGTTACCACAAATTCTGGATGCCTGAAAGGATAAGCATTGTGAAATGAATCCCATGATCCTAGGCAACTAGTTCTATAAAAGCCTCTTTTCAGGGTCCAAGGACTTTCTTCTCAAATGAAAGGTTTGCACATTTGCACCCTGGAGCTTACGATGGGGCAAGGTTTTCCTGATTTCTGCATCCTCCGCAATGTGTCTTTTCTTGTCCTCATTCAAAGCATCTAGTTTCTTTTTAATGGTGCTAATCTCTTTAGCAGCCTAAGCTTTTTGCCTCAACTTCACATGGGGGTATTTTGGGGCAGAAAGTTAAGTTTCCCAAATCTTTCTGCTCTTCTTTTTGCTCCCAACTCTAACTGTAACTGTGGCTAAAAACAGTGAACGGGATCTACGTCATGAACGTTGGATTGCTTTGAAATTTTATCTGCCAGAACAATGAGTCTGCCACATTTAAATTAAGACTCACACACAGTCTTAGGACAAATATAGACTCTTTTTGGCTGGAGTTTGACATGCATGGCCTCTAGTGCAATTTGCTATATAGTACCAGTTCGGACCTGAAACCTCATGAGCCTTCTTTTACTGTACACATTATTACCATCATTCTGGTCTTTTGACTTCTGACCAGATTGCTCATCAGGCTCTGCTTACAGGCACGAGGTGGGAAACTTTCTTTACCAATTTAATGCCGAGAAAATGGGTTATAGTTTTAGAAATACATGCCCTTGTTTGGTTTCTTTGCTAGTGAGAATTATTTGATTAATCACATTTTCATTTTTGCTTTGGGTGTGACAACTCTCAGAATCAAATCTGACACTCATTCTTATCACAATGTAAGACTTCTGGTATCATAGACCTACTTGTTTCCTTCCTTGGTACTTTCCATCTATTTACTTTATTTCCTTATTTGTGAGTCTGTCATGGTTTATTCTCCTAAGTAAAAATTAAAAAAGAGGAAGAAGCAAAAAGCTGATAATGTTATTTTACTTAACGTGAGAATTTTTCTTAGGACCACTTGCCCTAGGAAAGTCTCCGCAGGAGTGTCTGTGTGACATTTCTGTGGTTACTAGGTTTCTCAGGCTCTCCTTGTCCTTTACTAGGAAGTGCTTCTGTAATGCCACAGAGTATTACAAGGAGTTCTCAACAGCAGTGAGGAGTACCAAGAACATGTTTCTGTCTTCTTTGATATGTTACTAAATGCTATGTTTAGTTCTCTCCCCTCTTGCTTTGACCTTGAAGACTAACAAAATATATGTAAAAAATGCTTGATAAACAGCAAAGCAATAGGCATATTTAGGCATACCAGATTTGGTTACTTCTATACTATTTGTTGAAAAATATGAATAAGAAATGAATTAACCATTCACCTTCTATTTTTATCTCTTTCCAGTGTTGTCTAAGACTGTATTGGCTTCCAAAAACAATGAAGGGCAACATTTTAATCAATCAAATTCATTTGTCATAAGAACATGCTGTTTATTTATGTAGATATCATATTATCTTAAGTGCAACATGCTACTTTGAAACACCTTATACAAAAGTAACCATTGTATGTATCATTATTGGGAAACTATATCATTTAGTGGTCTAAGCGTGTTTTTGTTTTCTTTAATGCCAACTAGGCATGTGACAATAGTCTCAGCACAATTTTACAAGATTATTGTGCTGACTTACATTTGGTGATATCTTTTTTGAATCAAGACTGATAGGACTGACAGGATGGTGTGTCACTAAAGGAAACCCAAGTGTCCTCCTGCATCTCTCAGGTCATTGCCTCCCTCAAGAAAAATGTTCAAAATTGATGAAACAGAATAAAGTAGGGGAGAGATACATTCTAGCAGACTGAGTAAAACATAAAGTATAAAGCGATCTTTGTATTTTATAGCAAGTCAATTATGTTTGAGCCTTTTGGAAACAATATGAGATGAAGTTAAATTCTAAATGAAATAAACTCATACTAAGTGTTCACAGTGACAATAGTACTTGCTATTACCAAGCACTTTACTAAGTGCTTTTCGTGTCCTTAGTCATTTAGTCTACAAAGTAGTCCACCGGTAAGCACTGCTTTTATACCCATTTTACAGTGAAAATCTGACGCTTGAGAGTTTACATAATTTCCTTAAAACTTGAAGGGTTTGGTTATTCAGCTAAAATAAAATCCCAGACTTAGACCTGTATGGACAGTCACTGACTATTCTAAAGCTACTGTGCGCTATTTAGTACAGCTTTTTGCCTTTTGCATTGGTCCATATTTGTAGTCCATAGTGATTACATCCCTAGAGAGGAGTTGTTACATGTATAAAACACATCTTAATTTTGTTTTCATCCTCTTTTCCTCTCTTCTCCCTCCCTCCCTCCTTCCATCTTTAGGCTCCCATCCCTTTTACAAAAGACTTATCTTTATATTTCCTATTATCTATGTTTTATTTTGCTTTTATTTGTATTTTGGGTATGTCATATTAAAAAAACCATGAGGCATTTAAACTTGTATGTCTCATTTTTTTTCACTTAGCATTATGGTCTCAAGGTACATCCATTTTCCTACAATTGACTCAAGTTTATCCTTCTTTATGGCAAGGTAGTAACAATAGAGTACTTATGATAATAGATAGATAAATCAGAAAACTAAATTAACCCCCCTCAAAATAAATTTGAAAAAAACCAACTCCGTAAGAAGCAAAACAAATGCCTCCTAAACCAAACCTTTAAGAATGTTATTGTTAATGAATTTATTGATAGTATTCAGCACATTCATTATTTCCTGTGCCTTAAAATATCATTGCTATGCCACTGAACAGACTTTGGCAAGGAAAAATCCTGTAGTGGCATCATTCTGCGTAACCATAAAAAGAATCCTTGCTAAATGGCAGCAGCAATGTGATAATAACTGCAGACTACTTTGCTCAGCAAAGAGAGACTCTGGGGAGATAAAAATCTGTTTCCAGATTTCTTTTATGTTTGATATTAAGCAGTGATAGGTGCTTCTTGTATGCCCTGTGAACCATTTAAATTGAGACTGTGTTAGCCTGTGAAATAAGATGCATTGATTCTACAAAACAAACATTTTCCATCTTCAGCATTCGGCCTCCAGAGCGTAACTGCCAGTGTTTTTGCGTCTGGAGATGAGGCAGCCCTGTGCCCTTGCCACACACCTGTGTTGACTTTGCGGCCCTGGCAGCCCCTGAGTGGGCCATCCTTCACTCACCGTCCTGGGCGCGCTGTCAGCCATGGCCAGTCCCGCTGCCAGGCGCTCTCACTCCCGAGCACCGGGCCAGTGTTGACTTAGCCATGCCGAGCTTGGAATTTAATAGAAATCAGTTTGTTGAATCTCACTTATTTCTGAATGTTTCACAGACATTTACTTAAATCCTAAACTGGAATTGATTATGCTTTGTAAATATAGTTGAACTTTAAAGAAGGGTGCAAGAAAGGAAGTTTTCATGGAACATTTTGCTTTTGTGGGGACATAAGATATTTTCCCCATCTGCATCTCTCGGATTTAAAATGAGTTAGTTGTTATGTAAAATGGATAGCCAGAGAGTAGGGAAGGCCTGGGTTTCCAGGCTTCTTAGGCTTCAGGTTTACTATATCAAAGCAGAAGAACTGTAGAACAGAATACATTTGCCATGATAATTAAAGATTTTTATGCTACCTTTTAATTGAAAAATTTGTTCTGTAATTAATCTTCATTTTATTTTATTTTTCAAAAATGATGCTGTTGCTGCCAGAACCAAATGGAGAATTGAAGAGCATATTGGCCTTCTGGGGCCTAGGGAATGACGTGTGTGGGGAGTATATTGAAGTACAGCGAGTGTGAATCAAGTTGATAATTAGGACTCAGTTCATAGAGTCATGCAAATCTATTATAAAATATTTAGTACTGGCCTTGCAACAGATAGATAGATTGGTGACGTGAAGAGGATATTCAGTTCTTGCCCTCAAGAAACTTAATTCTCAGGGTTGGGGATTTAGCTCAGTGACATAAGCACCTGCCTGGCAAGTGCAAGGTCATGAGTTTAATCCCCAGTACAAAAAACAAAACAAAACAAAAAAACCCTTAATTCTCCAAGTCAATTATTTTCTTATGAGAGGTCGAGAAAATAACTCTAAGGATTAATATCATTCATCTTTCCCAAATGGCTCTAAAGTTTGCGTTTTTAACTTTTATAGTTATTGATATGTTTAAACGGCCCTAGAGTTGTTGTTTTTTTTTAATTGAATGTGTAACTTTTTTTCCAGGAGGTAAACTATCCTTGATGCAGTATCTCTGATATTTAGAGATATCTATTCTTTTTTTGAGTAAAATAGAGCATAGCTTAACTCAAAGATTTAGAAGTCTTGTTTTAGTCTATAAACTACCAAAAAAGATTGATTATAAAATATAATACATTCAAATTAAATGTGATTTTGCTATTTAAAATTCTAGTGCTAAAATCAATTGTTATCACATAAATCTTCTGGCTATTTAAATATATTTGACTAAAAATTGTTACTATAAAATTGAAACTTACAACTAGTTCTTTACTGTATTATGAGTAGGTCCCAAGTCCTTCTAATTCTATATTTTCATGGAACAAAGAAACACACTAATAAGAATAATATATTTACAGGTATATTAGTTATTAACATATTTTATATCTATTTTTAACATTTTGAATTATAAATATTTTCAAAGAACCAAGAAGTGAAACTACTAACATGGTGGGCTATATTCCTTAATTTAAAATGGAAATAAAGTGGTTATAAGTAATCTAGATTTTTTGCCTAATTATTTCCTGGGTTGCACTGTTTCTGACAAGTCAGTTTCTGAATATCTAAGGTTTAATAAGGTAATAAGTGCTATGTAAATCTATTAAAAACCATCTGAGATAAATTCAGATTTCTTTTTATATTTTTTTGTGTGTAATGGGTGGAAATGGGCAATACAGATTTGACTTTAAAATTATTTTCTACATCTTGATACCTATACACTATAACTATTTGAATATGGTTTTATGTTGTGATAAATGAGTTAGTTAGAAATATTTTGCACGATGCAAAGAAGAATCAAATGGAGGTGTCCAAGTCAATAGGAGCTGAGATTTTAATTCACAGGAAACTTCTTGGGAGAGGAGATAATGGCAGTTATTTTCTGGAATCTTCTTTAGTCAGATGAGGAAAGTCAACTTTTTTTATGCATATTCTTTAGCTCAAATACTAATACTTAAAAATAATCTTTATATTAATTCTAGAGGTTTCCATAATAACATTGGAATTAGTTTTATTGTATTCTTTATCACCGTCTATGTTTATACAGAAACTCCTTATCCTCTGAGATTTAATTGTATTTGTGCATTTGCTTTTCTGATTCTATCTACCACCTCTCCCAATCCTGGCTTCTCTTGGTTGTGCCCCCTGGAGCCCTTTTCTGATTACTCCCTTCAGTGTTAGCTGGCACCTCCCCACACACACTTCCTCACTAGCAGCCATCTGGAGTGGAAGAGAGTTTTATAGTTTCATATGCTTGGGCCTACGTTTCCCAAGTAATTTTCTCTGTCTTTAGACATGCCATCTCTGCTTCTTGAGTGCTTTGTCTCTTTTATTCTGTTGACCCCTATACATTCCCAGTGATTCAGTATCCATGGGTGTAAGCCTTCCAATCTGGCCACTCAGCTCCTGGCCATGGTCTCCTCTAGTGAGTCCGTCCTGCAACCAACATAGTCCATCGACTGCCATGATCAGACCGTAGATCTTAGATTCCTAATATTGTACCCCACTTCTGAAACATGTATCCAGTGGGAGGTAAATGCCACAGAGGGTGCCAACTATTGCCCATTTAAAAAACACAGAGAGGTTCTTCCATAACCTTGGAACCCTGACTCTACTTTCATTCCACTTACACTTCAGAGTATTATTTTACTGGAATTTAATGTTTTATGTTTGATAACTTTTCAGTTATTACCATGTCACATTTATCTGTAATAAGAGAAAATAAATGAACTTAAATTGTATTTCCCTCTCAGTTAAAGCAGTTAATGAATTAATCTTACCACTATTTTCATTAAAAATGGTCAAATAGAAAACTTCTTACTTAGTATGGAAAATAATATTAACCCTCAAATTTTTGAAAAGTGCAGAAAATTCAATCAAAAAGATCCTGGTAAATTTTCAACTTGAGAAAATATGGGGCCTGGGATATAGCTCAGTGGCATGCTGCCTGCCTGGCAAGCATGAGGTCCTGAGTTTGATTCCTGGTTCTACAAAAGTAATAATAATGCATTAGGAAAGTATGGTGTATTAGTAATAGTAATGCATTAGGAAAGTATATGTTTCTGGATTCAACATCATTAGGTATAAGTTGATACTATTTCCTTTCCTGTTCCTTCAAGAAAAGTATTAACTTCTTAATAAAAACTCAAGTTTCTCATACTTTGCCTTAAAAGTGATGAAATTTAACCACACCCCACAAAAGGTATATTTGGGGAGAGGGATGTGTGTTGATATGGTGCAATTTCATAAACTGCAAAGAATTCTACTTGAATGAGGCAATGTGAAACAAAAATATCACAAAAGTCTAAATGTTTAAATTGGCTCCTGACCCAGGAAGTACACTAATTAGACTGATGATAGACCTGTATTGAGTATCATATTTCAAGATGATCATGGATGTTTTTGAAACATCAGAACTACTGTATAAATATAAATTATGCTTAGACTTTGATCTGTTTATTCTAGCATAGTAAAAATGAGATAATACAACAAATTTACTATCTCAAAAAATAGTACCTTAGTGAATGTTTACTCCACTGAGTGAATTTGCATGAAAGCTATGATTCAGTGTACCATCTCTATTTAAAAAGGCCTGTGTCATAAAGAAAAATAAAAAGAAAACAATGAGGCATAAAGGATTTAAGCTGAAAAAGTACATATTCCAAGACGCTGCAAACTAATTGTTTAAGAATTAGAAATGGAATATAGAAAGCAAAATTACGGGTATACTTTTATCCAAGGCTTTAAAAATATGTTTGAATGAGGTTAATTTCTTTTGTAGAACGTAAGTATTCCAAATGACTTTAGCAAACTCAGGGTTAAAGATTAAACTGATTTTTTTGCAAGATTTCTTAAGTCATTTAATACCCTCATGTTTATAAAAAAATTTCATATCCTGAGTAATATACTAGAAAAAACATCATTTAGACTTTAAATAAATGTTTCTGTCATGAATTAGACTTCAATAGTTAGTTTAGTTGGGGATACTTTTCTAGTTAAAACTTTAGGTGTATGGATAAAATAATTAATTCTTGCTTATGAAAACTGATCTATTTTGAATACTAGAGATCACTGTAAAAGCCCATTCACATTTATTAATTCAAAGTAGATATTTTAAGTAGTCATGTAGAATCCTTATTGTAGCATTGTGGAAAGCTGTATCACTTTAGTACAATAAATGTGTTTAGTTCAAGAAAATTAGTGTGAGTCTTGGAATTTAGGTAGAAAAATATCTTCATACTGGTACTAAGTGAAGTAAATGGACACCTGGAACATTAACACATTTCGGGAAGCCTTAAGAGACCAAGTGACAAAATGCTGACAGCCTGTTACCTTAAAGTTAAAACATATGCTCTGATTTACACAGGCCACTAATGACCACTATCTGCTAATGGTTGTATTCAGTTGTTCTTTTAATAGTTAAAACCAGCTGTAGCAATTTAATGTGAGCCTGGGAAATACCTAGTAAATACAGACTTTTCCTCACGCACCAGGACATTTTTCTTAAATACAAGCCAATGCAAAGCTCTCTTATTTTTAATTTTTTTATTTGAAAGAGAAAAAAAACAATAAAAACCATGATGCAAAATTTCAAAACAAGATAATAGGAGATTAACAATGGTTAATACATTGAGAATTGTTATTTTCAAAGTAGTTGCTCAGATTACAAGACATGGCCGTGAAAACTTGATCAAACAATATAAGCACAAACCTTTTTTTCCAATGATCTATAGAAATTAGTTATATAATTTTCTTAGTTATTTTTCCCTCCATTCTTTTTTACTTTCCTCCAATCCAGTTGGAGTACTACTCAGCTCAATGGATAAAGTTGAGGTTTTCTAGGTAAATGATGCGACCTGAGACAATACTCATATGTTAAATAAATCAGTCACATGTGTAAACATGGTATTTCTTCCCTAGTGTAAAGAATCAAAATGTACAATAGATATTATGAAGTAAGAAGAAACTGCTCAAAAGGAAAGAACAACTGGATTGGAGGAAAGTAAAAAACAATGGCGGGGAAAAGAACTAAGAAAATTATACAACTAATTTCTATTGGTTCATTGAAAAGAAAAGTTTGTGCTTATATTGTTCGATCAAGTTTTCATGCCCACATCTTTTTTATCCATTCCTTGGTTGGTGGGCATTTGGGTTGTTGTCAAGATTTAGCTATTATAAATTGTGCTGCTGTAAATATGGGTGCACATGAGTTGCTGCGGTATGTTTTTAATTCTTCTGGGAAAATACCAAGTAGTGGAAAAGTTGTATCAAATGGGATCTCTAATACTACTGTTTTGAGGAATCTCCAAAATGTCTCCACCAGTCTACACTTCCATCAACAGTGGAGAAGAGCTCCTTTTCTTCCACAGCTGCTCTGGCATTTGTTATTGGTTGATTTCTTGACTATAGTCTTTTATTTTTGGAGTGAGATTGAATCTCAGTGTAGTTTTAATTTGTATTTCTCTGATGACCAATGTTGTTGAACATTTTTCATATACTTATTTGCCATTTGTATTTCTTCATCTGAGAAATGTGTATTCATCTCAGCTGCCCATTTTTGGATTGAGTCTTTGAATTTGGGGGACCTGATTTTTTTCAGTTCTTTATATGTTCCAGATAGAAGTCCTTTTTCTGAGGGACAGTTGTCTAGAATTTTTTATCACTCTTTGGGTTGTTTTTCCACTCTTGTTGGTGATATCTTTTGATGTGAAAAAACTTTTTAATAAGATGAGATCTCAGTTGTTGATTCTTTGAAGTACTATCCCTGCAGTTTTGGTTTTGTTATGAATTCTATGTCTACCCCTATGTCTTCAAGATTTTTACTTACTTTCTCTTCCAGGAGACCATATTTCTGTTTTAATATTCATATTTTTTATCCATTTTGACTTAATTTAGTGCATGGTGATAGACGTTTGTCTAGTTTTAATAATCAGCTTATGGAGAGCCAATTTTTCCAGCATCATTTATTAAAGAGGCTATCTTTCTTCCAGTGAACACGGTTGGCCTCTTTGTCAAAGATAAGGTAGCTGAGTGTGTTTGTAGTTGTGTCTACTTCTAATCTGTTCCACTGATCCTCAGGTCTGGTTTTTTAATTTTTGTTTCCAATACCATGCTGATTTTATCACAGTAAATTCGTAGTATAATTTCAATTCAAGGATTGTGTTGCCTCCTGCCTTTTCTTGTTGTCCAGAATTGCCTTTGCTATTGTAGGTCTCTTCTCTTTCCAAAATGAATTATAGGTATGTTTTCCCTAGATCTATGATGTATGCTATGGTATTTTGTAATACAATAAATTTGTGTAACGGTTTTGGTGGTATGGCCATACTCCCATGTTGGTTCTTCTTATGAGCAAGGAATATCTTTACATTTTTTGGTTTCTTCTTCAATATCCTTTTTCAAAGTACTATAATTTTCCATATATCTATCTTTTACTTCCTTTGCTAGATTCATTCCTAAGTATTTCACTTATTTGGATGCTGTTGTGAAGAATGTTGTTTCTGTAATTTCTCTGTCAGTGAATTTGTTTTTTGGGTACAGGAATAATATTGATTTTTGAGTGCAGACTTTGTATCTGGCTATGATATTGATTTTGCTTATTAAATCTAGAAGTCCTTTGGTGGAGTTTTTGGGTTTCTCCTGTGCAGACTATTGTGTCGTCTACAAATAATGATAATTTAACTTCTTCCTTTCCAATATTTATTCCATTTATTTCTCTCTTGTCTAATTGCTCTAGCTAATGTTTCCAGAATTATATGGAATAGGAGTGGTGATAGTGGATATCCTTGTATTGTTCTTGATTTTACAGTGAAAGCTTTCATTTTTGTCAACTTAATATGATGCTGGTTGCTAGCTTGTTTTAAGGCTTTTATCAGATTGAGGTAAAGACCATCTATTCCAAGTTTTGGAAGATTTTTACCATGAATGAATGTTGGACTTTATCAAAAGCTTTTTCTGCATCAATTGAGATGATCATGTGATTTTTGTCTTTGACTCTGTTGACATGGTGTATTACATATATTGATTTGCATATGTTGAATCATTCCTGTATGCTTGGGACAAATTCTACTTGGTTGTAGTGTATAATCCTTTTGATGATTTGCTGCATTTTGCTTGCTAGTATTGTATTGAGGATTTTACATCTATATTCATTGGGGACATTGACCTGTTGTTCTCTTTTTTGGCTGGGTCTTTCACTGGTTTTCTTATTGGGTAATACTTGTCTCCATGAAGGAGTTTGGGAGAATTGCTCCATTTCCATTTCAACAAGGAGATTGAGGAGTATTGGTATTAAATCTTTTATAAATTTCTTGTAGAATTCAGCTGTGAATCTCTCAGAACCTGGACTTTCTTTGTTGGTAAGTTTTAATTACATTTTCAGTTTCGTTAATTGATACTGGATTATTCAGAATTTTTATATCTTCTTGATTCAGCTTTGGTAATTGACACATTTCTCAATATTTGTCTCTTTCTTCTATTCGAGGTGAGGAAATATTTTTGAGGTAGAAATTGATGATCTTCTGAATTTCAACAGGATTTGTAGTGTTTTCAACCTTTTCATTCTTCACTGAATGAATTTGAGATTTTCTTTCTTTCTTTTTGATAAGGTTGACTGTCAACTTATTCTTTCAAAGAACCAACTCTTTGATTCATTAATGTTTGTATTTTTTTTTAGTCTTAGTTGCATTAATTTCTGCTCTTATCATTATAATTTACTCTCATAAGTGGGCTTAGGACTAGATTTGTTCTTCTTTTTCTATAAACTTGAGGAGTAGTATTATGTTTTTTATTTGTGCTGGTTCTAATTTCCTGATATGAGAATCTAACACTCTAAATTACCCTCTTAGGACTGTTTTCATTGCACCCCACAAGTTCTGATGAGTTGTATTTGCATTTTTGATTGTAGATATTGTTCAATTTCGTGTTTAATTTCATCTGTGATTCATTGGTTGTTCAGGAGAATGTTACTTAGTTTCCATGTATTTATGAGATTTCTGAGGTTTCTTTTGCTATTAATTTCCAATTTCATTGCATTATGGTCAGATAATATATATGAGATAATTTCAATTCCTCTGCATTTACTTATTTATGTTCCATGGGCTAGTATATGGTCTATTTTAGAGAATGTTCCATGTATGTTATCTCGCCATTATTTCTGAAAGATAGTTTTGCAGGTTATATTAATCTGGAAGTTTTTCCCTTTTGGGACTTGAGATACTTCATTCTAAACTCTTTCTGACATAAGGGTTTGTGTTGAGAAGTTGCTGTGTTTCTTTATAGGTGATCTGTCTGCTTTCTCTAACAACTTTTAATAGTTTTTTCTTGTCCTGAATTTCTGGGATCTTGATTATTATGTGTCTGGGTATAAATTTTTATTTATAGCGATTTGGAATTCTATATGCCTCACTTTTTTGTATGTCAGAGTCTGTTCCCAGGCTTGGGATATTTTCTGGTATTACTTTTGCAAACAGTTATTGTTTTATGTTGTTTGTGTTGACTCCATTTTTTTGGATATCTATCAATCTTGTATTGTTGTCTTTGCTTCTCCTTGTTGCTGTTCAATTGCTATTTTATAGTCCCTTATTATTTTGGGATAGCTTTCCTGTCTTCAAGGTTGGAAGTCCGTTTTCCATTTCATCCAAGTGATTTGAGCAGCTTCGACTGGAATTTTTAATTTCCTGGATATCCGTTTGCATCTGTTTTGTGTATTGTATTTTTCCTGTATTATTCATTCAGAGTTTCCATTATTTTCCTCTTCTCCTATAGCTATCTTTTTTTTTACCTGTGTCTACTCTGGATGTGCTAAGCAATTCCTTCATTGTGAGTGTCATTTCATTTTTTACCTGAGAGATTATTTCTGATATGACTTCCTCTATGTCCTCATGGATTTGTTTCTTTACTTAGGTTGCTTTCATTTCAGAGATTTCAGGTGTGCATCTTCCATTTTCCTCTGTGTTGAAGTCTCCTGGACTTATGTGTATGTGTGTGTTAGAGGTCTGAGATTGCACTTTGCTTCTGTGGCTTGTCATTTTCTATTTTGAAAAATTTTTTGTTTTGTTTTCTGTGTTGGTCCTTGTGAGTTTTTGTAGTAGGTAGCTATATCACTTGTATCAAGGCCTGTCTAGGAAAAGTCTGTTCTTCAGGGATGTCTTCATGTGTAGGAGGTTCTTGGTTTGTACCTGTCCCAATATCTTAGATTCCCAATTAACTAAGAGTGGTATGTTAATATCTGTTTGGTTCATTCTCTGTTTCTTTAGTGTTGGGCTCTAGTG
Organism: Hydrochoerus hydrochaeris; assembly: GCA_004027455.1. NCBI lineage: Eukaryota > Metazoa > Chordata > Mammalia > Rodentia > Hydrochaeridae > Hydrochoerus > Hydrochoerus hydrochaeris. Next base: position 60,495 of record PVLA01001323.1, read on the forward strand.
AGGTTATTACCCCAGAACATCCCAGTATTGTTACAGAAAGGCAAACAACTGATTACAACAGATCTGACATCCTTACTAAAGTTCTAAAAATGACAATAGCATCAAGCACAGTTTAGAAACTGACAAACTCTGGTAACTATTAATTTTGTACCTTAGACCATAGAAGCATAATTTATAGTTACATAACACAATCAATCATGAATTAAGAGCTTGTATGCAAAGTGTTTCCCCTTGGGAGGGGTTTAAGATGGCAGATCGATAAGCAGCAAGATACTCAGCCTCTCTGAGAGAGACAACTCATGCCAGAATAAAACATCATGGAGAGATCTGGACAGCGGGAGATGGGTCCTTTCAACTCGGAAAGAATATAAAGGCCAAAGAGCTGGTCAAACATGTAGTCCAAAGGCTACAACTGCAGAAGCTGAGATTTGCGGCCAAAGCACTCTCCAGCCGTCTGAATTTGCACCACCACCAGAACTGGCCAGAGTAGCCTGAACTTGGACTCACAGAGCTGTGACCTGCCGGGGCCACAACCCACCAGAGCCGCTGCCTGCTGGAGCCACGACCTGCGGGAGCCTCGACCGGCCGGGGGAGCCCGACTCGCACAGCCACCAACCATCGCAGCCAGGACCCATTGGAGCTGCTGCCTGTAGGAGCTGCGACCCACCGGAATGGCCTTAATTCATGACTCACACAGCCGTCACCTGCCGGAGCCCCCACCCACCAGAGCCGCTGAAGCTGCAATGCACTGGATCCACTGCCCACAGGAGCCAAGACCAGCCGGAATGGCCCGAACTTACAACTCAGACAGCCGCGACCCCCTGGAGCATGCAAAATCACTCCGCTGTGACTGGCCAGTCTTGCTAAAGATGGAGGTAGGCAAGCCCAATGGAGAACGGAGCCGGCAAGGAACTCAACAGTGAGGACTGGGAATAAGAGTTCACCCGCAGGGGAAGAGGGTGACCAACTGGACGACATTTTGGAATCGGGCAGGTGGAGCTTAATCTAGGAATGACAGTGATTGCTCACAGTTGGTTGCAAATCAGTTGGTTGCTCCCTTCCCAGAACAGATTGGTGGGATCTGCTTGGCCTGGGTCACACCCCTGGCTGGGACCCAATAAGCCATCCCAAACTGATTCCCCCCCACATAGCACACACTATACCAGTGAAGGCCCCCAAAGGTTGACTGGGAGGTAGGGAGGGTCAGCATATGCAGCCCCTGCCTATGCCTCAATGACCAAAAGCAAACAGGAGAGGGCAGAAATCTCTCACCAGCATGCTTCAGAAGAACCATAACCACCAAGGAAAGGGGCTGGGACCTCCACTATTCACCTGTATGGAAGAAACCAAAGACATGAAAAGAGAAAGAAACAAAAAGAAGTCCCCAGCCCAAAACCCTGAGAACATTGATTCAGGAGAGGGAAATACAAAACAGACTGAGGGCAGCAAACATGCAACATCAGACACAGCTTCAATAGACATCAAGAAATATCTTTGGGACCTTGTAGATGAGCTCAAAACTGAAATATTAAATCAAGTAAATCAAGATATAAGTAGATTAATACAACAAATCCTAAGCACCTCTCATGAAGACACAGATGGAAGAAGGGAGGAACACACAAAAAAGAGAAAGAATATAAAGAAAATATAGAATACTTGAAACAGATTCAAAGAGATTACCCAGAAAGCTGGCAAAACTGCCTAAAATAGACAATCAAAACTTGAAGACAAGTTTGCAATGTGTGACCATGAAAGGAAAGATCTCTTACAAATAACAAGGAAACAGGTGGTAACAATACAAAAACTAGAAGATGAGAAGAGAATCTATAATTTAAGAATAAGAAATGTGAGTGAAGAAGCAGGAATACAAACAGGTGAATTACAAAGGCTATTCACAGAAATAATTAAGGAAAACTTCCCAAGCATGAGAAAAGAAAATGATATTCAGATATATGAGGCATACAGAACTCCAGCCACCTACAACCAAAACGGAGCTACACCCAGACATATAATAATAAAGATAGTGGAAATTGAATATAAAAACAGAATTGAAAGCCTTCAGGGAAAAGAAACAGATTACCTATAAAGGAAAGTCTATCAAGATCACAGCAGACTTCTTGACACAGACCATCAGATCAAGAAGAGCTTGGAGAGAAATGTTCCAAGCCCTGAAAGAAAATAACCTCCAGCCCAGATTGATGTACCCTGTAAAACTGTCACTAGAAATTAATGGAGAAACAAGATACTTCCATGACTAAGAGGAACTGGGGGAGTTTGTGACTACCAATCCAGCCCTACAGAGAATGCTGAAGGACATTCTAGAGAGAGAGAAAAAAATACCAGGATTTCAGAAACAGTGGCAGAAAGGCCTCCATGAGTGGGGCAAGCAGTGGAATGAAGGAGAAAACTAAACAAAGGCAGAAAAATAGCACAGCAGAAACAAGGCAGAGAAGGTTTGCTACAATCTCTAACATAGATGGCCTTGATACACTAAAAAAAAAAATACAGGCAGAGTAGATCAGGAGGTAGGGTCCACCGAGATACTCTGTATAGGAAATATAATGAACCTGAGAGAGGGTTTATGGACCAAAAACCAAATATGAGAAAACAATGCTCTATGTGACATGGAGCCAGAGAGAAATAGGGGCAACTCAACCACCACCTGCAGATAGGATGGAAAGACAAGATACTTATGTGCAGTAGAGAACTACTCAGCTATAATGAAGGAAAACCTTGAGGCTTTTGTAGGTAAAGGAATACAACTTGAGATCAAGTCCAGGAGCAAGAAGGTTGGGAACCACTTAGGTAAATAGCAGGTCGCCCCCCCCAATCTAAAAACTGAGGGAGTTGCTGGGACCCAAAATGCACAGTATCCTGTGGGAGTGAAAGGGGAGGAACAGTCTAAAAACAGAAGGCAGAGGACATTGTTAATAGTGTACCAGGATTTAAAACCCACATTACTCACACCACTCTGCTTAGATGGATTGTATTCTGTTCCAGTTTGTCTACTTGTACTAGATTTGAGGGCACAGACAGTTATCCTGAAAATAGCAGGATATAGTACAGTAATCATCCCTAATTTCCAATTAACTTAATCTGAAGCTCTGTATAACTTACACTGTTTTATCATGACTGATCTTAATTGAATCTGGTTTGTTAGATTGCTGTTTTGTATTGACAGATTTTATTCAAAGCTGTTATGATTGATAGTATCAAGTCTGAGAGTATAGGCAACTACACTGAAGATGACAAGATTCACTAGGATACTCACTCTGGTTTGATTATTACCTGCCTTTGAAGTTCTACATTGTCTACAATGTTCTGTTTTTCCTAATATTGTTATGTACTGCTATATTCAATGATACTGCTATATCCAAATATTCCTGATGATATAGGCAATTCTAATGAAGATAATAAGAGACAACACAGTAACCATTGTAGATCACCTTGTACTGTGGTTTTATATGATTTTTTGGTTTCATGTTTTTTATAGAAATTTGTTGTGTTTTGTCTTGCTATGTTTTGTTTTTCCCTCTAATACAGAAAGGATATAATTGCATGTAGAGACTCATGCATGCGTAGCTGTTTACAGTCTCACTCTTTGAATGTCTACTTTGTATGTTTTAATTTTGTAACTTGAGCAACTATTTCTAAGATATGTAATTTATCAACTAGTGTTTTCTTACTGTTCATCTTTTTAAAAAAATTATCATTTATACCTTTTCCTGTTTTTTTCTCTTTAAATTAAAAACAAAAACCAAAATGTTTCCCCTTGATAGAGTGGTTTTACCTTGTGGTGGAGAAATTTAAGAAAGCATATAAAATAAAGATAACTAGAGCAGAAGTAGAAGCAAGGCTGGATGGCAAGGTATGATGATCATGTAAACTTTGGAAACTAGAGAAGAGGGTAGAAAAGAAAGCATGAAGGAACAATCCAGGATTATTGGAGCTTGGTCTCTGTGTTTTAGGGATTGCATTAGTTTTTTGTGGCTAGAAGTCTCCCTGGCTGTTCAGAAAAGAGAGGAGGGAAAAAAGGAAAAAAATTAAGAAAAAAGAAAAGGAAAAGGAAATTAAAGCATGATAAAAACAAAAGTAAAAGACGAAATAAAATAAAACAAAATAAATGGGACAAAAAGGGCTGGTGGCCCCACCTGTCTACTTCTATTCTGTGTCTTTGCCCCTAAGCATAATGCTGGTTTGCCTAATTTACAACCTCTTGGCTTGTATTTTGGACTTTCCCATCACTCTAGGCTTGCTTGTCCAATGTGTCCACCCTAGTCATGGTCCTACTGTGTGGCTGGTTTTCTTCCAAGTGCCTGGTCCCGCTCATATCAGGGGAAGGGCCAGTCCCTTTGATTCCTCAGCAGACTGGTTGCTGAGTCCTGGACTTTTTGCCATACTTTTAAGTATATTCTTCAGAAAATTATCACCAGACTTCCTTAAGGGTTACATGGCACATCACAGACTTTTAGATAGATGTGTTTATATGGAAATTGTGAAGCTGCTCCTGGTTGTTGTTTATTTGTTAAAAGGTAAACTGAAGCACAATAAAATTTTGTAGACTTTATTTGAGCAAAAAATTGATTCATGAATTGGGCAGCTCTAAGTAGGATGTGATTGAAAATCTTCACCCAGTATGTGCCAAGGAGAGGCTTAATAGGATGAACATAGAACTAAAGGAAAGAAAACATTGTTTCCAATTATATAGTTTGCTTATTTGGGCTATTTGGAGGAAATTCCCTAGTATATATCATAAGTTAGTTATTTCTTCCAACTGGTTGAACTCAAGTTTTATTTTTCTCTCCAATATAGACATTTACCAACAAATGGCCCAAGTTAAGTTTTTCTGTTTATTTGTTTTAGTTTTTTGAGACAAGATTTCACTAAGTAGTTCACACTACTCTTGAACTCTCACATCCTCCTGGCTCAGCCTCCTGAGTGCTGGGATTACAGGTTGCATCACCATGCCTGGCCCAAGTTAAATTTTGTATACCTTTACAGAAAATTAAGGTTGTTTCCAGGCTTATCTGGCTTTGTTTGTTCAGTGATTTTTTTTCCTGCTGTGGTGTCCATTTTAGTTGACTTTCAACAATTATGTGAAACAATTAAAAAAAGTACACATTTTCAGGATGCAATCTATCAAAATGAATTTTTGATAATCATATATATTAAATTGTAAAATTCAGGCACTGGATTAGTTCTGAGTTACAGCATAACTCTCAATTGTTACAGCATAACTCAATTGCCAGAGTTTGTAATATAAAATACTTTTGTTCATAAAATAATTCTGCATTAATTTAACTCACAAACCCTTCCAAACAAGCAAGTACTACAGTTAAATTTCAGCTGATGTCTAAAAAGTTGTTCAGGATACCTGGAAAAGTATTAAAAAACCCAGTGGTCAAATTTTTAGACCACTAGTTTCTGTAAGCCTTGTAAACAGAAGTCACATGGGAAATGGGTGGGAGGGCAACCCCAGTACTTCTTACAGATGAGCTCAACACTGTTGATCAAGCTTGGTAGTGGCAGGGGCAGTAATGGTCTGTGGGTGACAAACACCTCAGACAAAGATTGCTCATACTTCATTGAAAATGAGGATGAACTTGTGGAGTTCATGGCTGGTTGTTCTGAATTTCCATATGCCACAAACCATATGTCAAAATGATCAACCTTCACCAGTAAAATCCTCTTTGTATAGTAAATAATATATGTGTAAGGTTCGTGTATATTAGTAGGAAATTGATTTTTGAACCTAATGGAATTGAAAGTCATTGCAAGATAGCCTACTCAATTTAGCTAATTTAGGCATGTTTTTAAACTATTGAAAGAGTAAATCCATTCATTTTACTGGTTTTTCAAAGAATGCGTAATGTGAGTTTTGTTAATGTCATTTTTTTTCCTTGAGAATTTTGGTTACTGCCTGTAGTCACTAAATGCTGATAAAAATTTAGAACTGTGAAAGGAGTATGGAGACCTGATCTTTACTTTCTTATTTTATAGATTAAAGAAACCATGCACAATCCCATGGGCTCAAAAGTGACTCATTTAAAATTTACACACTAATGAGGGGCAGAGCTAAGGCAAAACTATAGGTGTCCCTAATTCCAAACTTGAAAATAGAAAATATTTTTGAACAGTATGTATTTAATGTTAACAGTTAATATTTGGTGGTAGTGGAGTTACCATGTACTTTTTTCCTATTTATTCTAAGACAGTTCCAATATGTACCTAAGATCTGATAGATAACTAATACTCAATATCAAAAAATTAAGATAGCCCATTCCAAAAAGAGTGAAGGGAGGATATTTTTGGTCCTGTAGAGAATGTCAAAGGATGGTAATGCACATGTTTTGAATGGTTATATAAGAAAGGATTGCTGCCTAAAACTGGATAGTAATAAAAGAAGTGGAAGAGTTAGAAAATCTTGTAAAATGGCTCTATAATTGCACAGGTAGCAACTCTATCTGGGAATATAGAATTCAAGGAAAAATTTTATTATGCTTAAATAATTTTACCAAAAGCATGTACTAGGTCTATAAGAAAGTACACAATAATCTCTTTGCCCTAATCTCCATACTGGCTTTAACTGTCTTTTCTTTGTTTTTTGTCTGTGAAGAGGTTTGAAAGGAAATTCAGAGTAAAACACTGTGAACTGTCACTTTTGTCTAGAAGATATTTCTATTACTTTTTTAACATCATGGTTCATAAATGTACTTTTTGGAATAATGAAAGTACCACTTAAGATTGTAAGTCTCCTAAGAGATCTCTTAAGTCATTCAAGAAATGAGGATGTTTTAGTACATACACTTAGTAAAATATCTTGGCATGTACACTTAAGCGACATGTGCATTTTAGAAATTGTGCAAATTACACCAAAAAAGAAACAAAGAGGCTGAGATAAATGGAAAAAGTTAGAAGAGGTGGTGCTATCATGTTGTTTTCAATAATCTAATAATGATAGCTAGTACTTGGGGAGCACTTTATATTAACCCAGGCCCTGTTCCCACTCTTTTACCTAACTTAAACTTTATGCTCCCAACAATTAAGTGAAGCACATTGTTCCCTTTCCTTAACTGAGGAAAAGCAAGGCTCCAGGTAGGCTCAATAAAGGACATTTAATGTTGAAAGTAAACTCTGAATCAGGGCTATTTCTCAACAGTCTTTAACAGAATTTGTTAGATTTATTAAAAATTGTTAATTTATGTTACTGTGTGATTCTAATGCTCCAATACATTGAATAATTGAAGAGATCATATAAAAATGTGATTTTTAACAAAACCATTTTACCAAAGGCATCCAATAAAATATGACATTGTGCTAATCCATACACTTTATAAATATAATTTAAGAATATTGAATTATCTGAGTGATTATAAAGGCATTGAATACTGATAACAGAAATTTTTTATGGAACCTCAGCTGAATATTTTTCTTCTCAAAAACTTTATACAACAAATTTCATTTTTTAATTAGTTTTATTGATGCAGTTTTGATATACACAATGATCACATTCATCATTGGAAATTTGTACCTGTATGTAATATATCTCAGTTTTTCTTTAGCAATTTCCATTTCCTGCCTTCAATTCTTCTCTTTGTTTATCAGAGCGTGGTTTCCATTTTTCTGTCTACACTCTTTCTGTCCTTTTGGTTCATTTTGGGTCTTATTTACCCTTTTGGTTTCTCACACAAGAGAAACAGTGTGACATTTAAACATATATGTCTGATTTACTTCATTTAAAAATATAGTCTAATGTTGCAAGCATTTATCTAAAAATGTCTCAAGTTTATCCTTCCTTATGGCAGAGTAATACTCCACTATGTATAAAAACTGCATTTTTTTCATCCATTTTCCTGATGGTCATCTGGGTTGTTTATAAGATTTAGCTAATACAAACTGTGCTGCTACAAACATAGGTGTGTGTGTGTATTGCTGTGGTATGATGCTTTTAATTTATTTGGGAATATATCAAGAAAAGAAATAGCTGGCTCAAATGGAACTTCTGTTTTTAGTCTTTTGAGGAATATTCATACTTATTTCCATATTGATTTTACCAATTTACACTTCAGCCAAAAATAGACAAAGGTTTCTTTTTCTCCAAACCCTCCCCAGCATTTGTTATTGATTGATTTCTTCACGAGAGCCTTTTTTCTGCAGTGAGATGGAATCACAGTGTTGTTTTAATTTTTATCTCTCAAACAACCAGTGATGTCAAACATTTTGTCATACATTTATTTGCTGTTTGTACTTCTAACTCTGAGAAGTGTCTATTCACTTCAGATGTCCATTTTTGGAGTGGATGTTTAAATTTGGGTGAGGGTCTGACATTTTGGAGTTCTTTAAATATGCTAGATATTAGTCCTTTGTCTGAGTAATAACTGGTAAAAGTTTTTTGTTTTTTGTTTTTTTTCTCATTCTGTGGGTTGTCTCTTCACTATTGGTGGTTTCTTTGGTTCTGCAAATGCAATGAAATACCAGTTGTTGATTCTTGGTGATATTGCCTATGCAGTTGAAAATTTGTTCATAAAGTTTTTGCCCACAGCTATGTTTTTAAGAGTTCTTCCTATTCTATTTTCCAGCAGATTTAGTGTTTCTGTTTTACTATTTATATTTTTGATCCATTTTGATTTTAGTTTAGTGCATAGTGATAGATATGGGTCTAATTTTAGTTTTGCCATGTGGAAAGTCTGTCTTTTTGGCAACTTTTATTAAAGAGAATATCTTTCTTCCGCTAAATATGTGTGGTCCCTTTGTCAAATCTTCTATTTTGTTCCATTGATCCTTGGATCTGTTTTTTTTTTTTTTGCTAGTACTATGCTGTTTTTATCGCAGAAGATTTTGACTTAATGTCAGGGGCTGTGATGCCTCCTGCCTTGCCTTTATTGCCTAGAATTGTTTTTGGTATTCTAGGGCTCTTCTGGTCCCAAATCAATTTAGGACTTTTTTTTTCTATTTCTATGAGGTAGGCTATTGATATTTTGATCAGGATTGTATTAAATCTGTATTATCTGTTTTGGAAGTATGGCCATTTTCCCTATATGGGTTCTGCCTATCCAAAAATAGCAATTTTTTCCATTTCCTGATGTTCTCTTGAATTTCCTTTTTCAGAGTAGTATAAGTTTCAGTGCAAAAGTCTTTTACTTCCTTTATTAGATTGATTCCTCAGTATCTCTTTTTTCTTGATTTCATTATAAAAGTTGTTTTCTTAATTTCTCTCTCAGTGAGTTTGTTATTTGTGTATAAAAATGCTATTTATTTTGAGTGCTAACTTTGTATTATGCTGTGCTACTGAATTTGGTTATTAAATCTAGGAGTGTTTTGGTGGAGTTTTTGGATTTTTCAATGTAGAGCATTATGTTATCTGCCAATAATGATAATTTAAATTCTTCCTGTTATAGTTTTAAAACTGGTGGTCAATTTAACACCAGCTGAATTAAATCAGCATGGTGCTAAATGTAGATTGCCCACATGAGAAAAGTTGCCAGCATAGAGACGTGGAGAGAAAGAGCAGGGAATTGTGGATTCTCCTCAGTTCTGCTATTTGGAGCCATTGGTCCTTCTGGAGGAGCATGCCATGCTCTGGCTTCCCTGATATGAACTTGGTCATTATCAGAGAAGTTTAGGACCTTGTTGCAGAGAGTGTCTGTGGTTCACTTTGGGGGAGCTCTGGTCCTTTGAGCCTTGCTTCCTGGCTCCAGAAGGGAAGACATATGCTGTTTAATCTGCAGTAGTTGTCAAGCTGGTTTCCTGACATGTACTCAGCTATTCTCATTGCTGGAGGAGCTCAGGACTTCATCATCACTGAGGATGGCCGTGGTACTTTTCAGGGGAGCTCTGATCCTTATTTTGAGCTTTACTTCTTGGCTCCAGTACAGAACCCTTAGCCTGTAGGCACAGATCCTTCACCCAGCTGGCATAGACTTTCTAGCTTCTACCACTGACCTTTGGGCCTTTGCAGAGCAGATCCATAAAACAGACTTGCATGAGTCATTGTCATGGGCTTTAGGCTCCAGCTAGACTCGTGGTAGCCATGGTCATAGGCTCTAGGTTTTTATCTATACTCTTGCAGGACATCGCTGTGGGATCATCCAGGCCCTTGGCTGGATTTTCTAGGTCTTTAGTGTTGTGGACAGGTTTCATGAACTTTCTTGTATTTAATGCTGGGTGACCATCATAAAATAATATTATAAATTCTGTGGCTGGTATATGATTGTTCTTGCAACCCCTAACTACAACACTTCCTTTCCTGTAATTATACATCTTATTTTTTTTCTCTTGTCTAATTGCTCTAGCTAATGTTTTCAAAACTGTGTTGAATAGGATTTGTGATAGTGAATATCCTTGCCTTGTTCCTGATTTTAGAGTGAAAGCTTTCAATTTTTGACCAGTTAGTATGATATTGGTCAATGGTTCGTCATCAGATTGAGATAAAGAACTTTTATTCCAAATTTTTGTAAGTTTTTTTAAAAATCATGAATAGGTGTTTGACTTTGTCAATTTTTTTTCTGCATCTATTGAGATGATCATGATTTGTGTTTGTTTCTGTTACTATGATATATTATGTTTATCGATTTTCATATGTTGAACCATGAAGACAACCTGGGAATGAATTCTACTTGTTCATGATATACAATCTTGATGATTTGTTGCCTTCTGTTCCCCAGTATCTTGTTGAGGATTTTTACATCTATGTTTATTAGGGAGAATGGCCTGTAGTTCTCTTTTTTGGTTGGATCTCTTTCTGGTTTTAGTATCAGGAAAATGCTTGATTCCAGGAATAAGTTCAGGACTAATGGTTTCCTTTTCATTTCCATTAAAGATAGTTTGAGGAGCAATGACATTTCTTCTCTAAATTTCTTGTATAATTCAGCAATGACTTTTCCAGGACCTGTTGCTTCCTTTATTGGTAGGGTTTAAATTACATCTTCAATTTCATTAACTGATACTGTAGTATTTAAATTTTTACATCTTCTTCTTTCCATTTTTGTAATTCATATGTGTATAGGCATCATTTGTGTTTTGCATCTTATTAAACTATAGGTTTCAGAAGCAGGTATTGATGATATTCTGAATTTCTGTAGTGCCTGTTGTCATTTCACCTCTTTCATTCCTAATTTTATGAATGTGAGTCTTCTTTTTTGAGTCAGGTTGGCTAGGATTTTGTTTATTTTATTTAAGCTTTCAAGGAATCAACTCTTCATTGATTCTTACATTTTATTATCTCAGTCGCACTAATTTTTGTTCTGATATTTATAATTTTCTATCTCATACACACTTTAATTTAATTTGGTCTTTTTCTAGAATTTTGAGATTCAACACTATGTTGTTTATTTCAGATTTCTCTTTTTTTGATGTGAGAATTTACTGCTATAAATTTCCTCCATGGGGCAGTTTTCATTATGTCCTATAAGTTTTAGTATGTTGTTTCCCATTATCATTTAATTGTAGAAACTGTCTACATTCTTCTTTAATTTCATCTGTGACGCATTGGTTGTTCATGAAGGTATTATTTAATTTCCATGTGCTTATGCAGGTTTTGTGGCTTCTTTTGTCACAGATTTCCATTTTCATTGTAGCATATGGTAATAGGCATGGGATAATTTCAATTCCTTTGCATTTACTTGAACATGTTTTATGAGCTAGTATATGGTCTGCTTTTTAGAAAACCTTTGTGTACAGCTTGGAATAATGTGTATTCTGTTTTTTTTGTGTGTGTGTGTGTGTGTGTGTGGTGAAACATTGTAGGTATCTATTAAGTCAATTTATTCAAAGTTTAGTTCAGCTCTGATATTTCTTTGTTGATAGTTATTTTTAGCTAATCTACTGTGACAGTGGGATATTGAGGTCCACAATTCCAATTATATTAGTGCTTATTTGATTTTTCGTATCCATTAAGGTTTGTTTTATTTATCTGTGTACACTGGTATTTGGTTCATATATATTTATTATGATTATCTCTTTCTCTTGCATTGTTCCCTTAACAAGTATGTAGTGACCTTCTTTGTCTCTTCTGATCTTCTTTGACTCTTCCCATCAGTCTTGGCTTGAAATACACTCTACTGACAAATAGATTAGCTACCCCTGCCTTTTAGGGGAGAGAACTTCCTGTCACATGAAGTATCATTTTTCATTTTTTGACTTTCAGTCCATGAATTTCTTTTTGTGTTAAATGTGTTTCTTGTATGCAGTTTATTGTTGCACCTTGTTTCTTGATTCATTCTGCCAATCTGTTTCTTTTTATTGGTGAATTGAAACCATTTATACTGATTTCATTAATATGTATCGACTTATCCTTGTCATTTTACTTGCCTATTGCTGGTTCTTTTTCTTTTCCCTATGTTTAACTGCTTGCCTTGCCTGTTGGATTCATTGTTTTGGGATTCATGGACTAACTTTTCAGAGTGTTGGTTTGATGATGATGAATTTCTTCAGCTGTTCTTCATCACTGAAGTATTTTATTTCTTCATCAATTCTGAAAGATGACTTTACATGGTACATCAATCTGTCTTGGAGGGTGTATTCTATAGGTGCTTAAAATACTTCACTTCAAGAACTCCTTAAGTGTTTATGTTGAGAAGTCTGATATGGTTTTGATGGGCTTTACTTTATAGATGATTTGTTTTTGTTATGCACTTTTTAATATCTGTTCTTGTGTTGAATTTCTGGAGTCTTGACTACTGTATAAGTTGGTGCATTTTTTTGTCATGGTTAATTGTGTTTGTATGCCTCACTTATCTATATGTTGAATTTTTTCATGCTTTAATTTTCTGTCATTACTTCTGTGAACATTTTTTTTCTTTCTGTCCTTTGTGTTATCTTCCAATTTTTTCCACTGATTCCAATCAATCTAATGTTATTCATTTTTGCACCATACATCAGCTGTTGGATTGATTTTTTATGGCTCTTTAATATTTGTAAGAAGTCTTTCATTTGATAATCACTTACTGCAAATGTGTCTTTTAGATGTGGTAATCTGAGTTCACATTTTCTGATTCTGCCTCTTATATTTTTAATAGATTTTTTAGTCTCCTGGATACCTGATTAAGTCCATTTCATGAAATCCAATTTTTCCCTATTTTGGGCATTCAACACTTCTTGTTAGGTTTCCATCACTTTCCCAAGAGCCTCTAAAAAATATCTACATCTACTCTAGATTCACTAAATGTGTCTGCTGATAAGATGCTGTATGCCATTCACAGAAGAATGTGTGAAATGTTCTTACTAGTAACTTACATGTAACCCTGATAGTCTTTACCTCCCTAGTTTTCATAATAAATTGACTGCGAAATAGGAAGCTATCTTTTTTACATTTTCATTGCTGAGAGAAATCATCCAACACCTACAAGTTAAAGGAGGAAAGGTTTATTTCAGAACAAAGTTTGTTAAGGTTTCAGTCTATGATTGACTGGCTACAAGGAAAATTGACATGGCAGAGGGGCATGACAGAAGGGAAACAGTCCATAGCATGGAAGGCAGGAGACAGTGAACAGTGGGTCTTCCTTTCCCTTTTTATTGCATTCAGGCTACAAGTCCATTGGTGCCACTCATACCAAATAAGCTTTGCATTACCCACACCCAGAACTATACTAAATCAATCAGTGGACTAATCCAGTTGTCAAACACCCATGACCCAGCCACCTTCCAAAAGTCCCACCTATTAGTATATGTGCTGCTGAAGTGAGCACAAGTCCCACCTATTAGCACATAAGATTTAAGGGGGGACATCTTGATACAAGCCATAACAGAAGTAGTCAGAAAAATTGCTTCAGAAGCAATCAGAATGTGGAATATTCTCAAGAAAAACAACACAATTTATCTAAGAATTCAATCACATGGCCAGGTGCACTGGATGGGAAGGTTTGTTCTTGATTAAAAGAGAATTTAAAAATCTAAGACTATGGACTTTTATTATGCCAGCTATAATGAGCCAACTGTAAAAAAGATGTTTTTGAAGATAGCTGGACATGTATTTAATATTAAACAATTTTAATGGAATTTTAATTTAGGTTTGGTCATTGTAATTATGTGATACCTATAAAATTATTTTTTGTGACATTGTAGAAATATTTAATGGAAAATGGTATTATTTTAGGAATTTGTTTTAAAATGAGAATAAGAAAATAGAAGCAAAGAAAAAAGGGATAAGGCAAAAAAATGAAGTAAATATGTATGGAAAGCGTTGAGCAAACTCTATTCTTTATTCTAATATGTCTTAATGCCTCAAAATCAAGCATCTCCAGAGTACTGTAGAAATGACCCTTTTAATTTTATTCATCATAATACAGCTTTTATTCTCTGATTCAGTGGATTAGGTAATAGTACTGTACTTTTAATTTTCATGATGCTGCATTATAGTCCCTATGTTCTTTGACCCTATTTACTAAATTGTTACTTATGCAGATTGGAGACTGTTAAGTTTTATTTGATTGGTCTTAAATTTGCTGTGTTGTTTAGATAGTGCTTCTAAGATTAAAATTCACATCAATTAAGATTTCTCTTTTAGCTTTTGTTCACCAAATTAAGATGAAGGAAAATCCATGTCCAGGTTGGACTACTGATAGAAGTCATAGCTCTAACATTGATTTAAGACTTTTGGACCTGAAAGTTAAATCATCTCTGTTTGTCAAAGTGAGTCAGACCCCAGCTCTTTTCTCTTAGGGAAAAGACATTGACTAGATTGATTCCTAAGCATGCAATACAATGAGTGAATAAAATGTGTCTTGTCTTGCTCCACTAGGGTTCTTGTTCTCTCCTGACAAGGGTCCCAGCCCTCAGTCCCTATGTCTTTGTGTCTTTTTCCCACATGAAGTTGAAAGTGAGAGGAAGTTTTGTGCTGGGGGCCAGCAAGATTCTCTGAATAGTGCCTGGGTTCACAACCTTTCCTACTCTTGGAGATCCCTGTGAATTTATTTGTCATCAAGACCTATATGCTATATTTAAAATACTTTAACATTGAAATAAAACTGATTTAAACTTACACCCTTCATCTATTTTAGAAACTCATAATAAAAGAACCTAGTTCTCTACAATAAGAATTCCCATAGGAAAACCTAGTGAACTGCATTTCTAATGAGTAATTGCTGTTCTTACTTTGCTGGAGTATATAAAAATGCAAATGAATTTTATCCCTCAACTATATAAACCTTTCTTTTTCCTCAAAAGATATTTTTAATTCTTAAAACAATTGTTATTTGTGAGATTCTGTTTAATTATGGAGCTACCACTGAAGACTGTCAGACAAGAATGAGAAACAGTCATCTTAAGCTGTGTTGTACAGTAATCCCTGATTTAGGTACATACAGGTTGTAAACTTTCACAGATACAAATGGATCTTACATTGCAAACATTTGTAGATGTGAACAAATCAGACATTGTCACCATCGTGTTTCTGTGTGCTTACTATGCAGTGCGATAGTGTACAGTAGTATATTGCTCAAAGTCCTGGAAGTCTGGAAGCAAGACGAAAAGCAGTGGTGATGGAGGAGACTGCTAGGGAGAGTAAAACAATGTGCATTGTATATTTGTGTCAAAGGCACTTAAGACTCATTTTGTTGGACTTACAACAGAATCTTACGTATGAATATTCTCTTGAAATGGAACTTGTTGGTAAATTGAGGACCTTATCATATTTTTGTTTGACTTTCCCCAAAAGGCAGTTAGTAAGAAAAAAGTAGAGGGATGGCTTCTCGTCTACAGTGTTCTTAGGTATGTTTTTTTTTTTTAAATGCTAGATTTCAAAGAGGGATTTTAATTTAATCTCCTTTCATCTAAGCATCTGGTTGTTAGTTTCAGCAAGTATGATAAAGAATGGAACAGGGTAATGGATTAAGAATGAGCAGAGTACCTGCACAGCAGAGATTATAAAAAGGGAACTAGAATGGAGGCTCAGGGTACGAAATGACCGTTTCACATTTTTGTGATTAATGTTTATATTTTTATATTTCAACTAAAGAGTAAATTATCATATACTTAGACCTTTAAAAACTTATATTAATAGAAAAATGGCTAGATAAGAGCAATAGATTTGTGATTCAGTGTGCATATTATTTTGTTAAGAATTTATCCATGGAAATATGCCACAGATAGTAATGTTATGCTAGTTTAATGCTTACTTTTCTGTAGTTCTGAAGGAGAATGATACAGAATATGGCACCTCCAAAGTCACTCACGCCACTTTAAAGTATGTCATGACCATGAATAACTTGACATCCAATGTTACTAATAACTTGGACCAAAATACTAGCATATAAAAATGTAAAATCACAATCTTGCACAAAATACTATTGCCTATCGCAGTATTGCAGAAGAAATAAATCTGTGATGAGGTCTCGAAGAATGTTGAAATTCACATATTTGCACATGTAAATAGTAAACTGGACACAGTGGCAACAGCTTCTGTGGCAGAACACAAGAGAATGGATCCTGAGGAGTTTTGGAAACACAAAAAATCTCAAAGATTGGGAATATATATATATATATATATGTATATAAAATATATACATATATATATATATAAAACTCTTTAAAATTTTAAATATATGTTATCTTTTTCATGTTATAGTGTTTGCGAGTTGAGAGGTACCATAAGTTGCTTTCTCACTTCTTGCCTGATCTTAGTAAGTCCTGATGATGGCAGTTTTCTCTAATTGCCAACCCATAGGAGAGGTAACAGTGGATGTACTTAAGCAGTGTTACTTTGGGCAGCATAGAGGATCAGGGTCAGTTACTAGATCAAATTTCATCTTTGGTTGGTGTCACAGGAAAATAGGAGACAATATGGAAGATAAAGAACACATTTCGAAAGCAAGTAGAGTTCTTCATTTCATTTAGTTTGATTTGACCATGCCACAGATGGCATAGAGACATTAAAGTAATGGAAGAGGCACAGAAAGTAAGCTGATGTGTAAATGCACAACTTTGTTTCAGAGAGCTGACTTTCTCTTTATCTCTGTGTGAGGAATCAGTGTTCGTTTCTCCACTTTTTGTACTACCTACAGTGATAGGTTAGTGTTTTCATGTAATACATTTTGAAATAAGTTCTGACTGCTCTACCACAGCACTCAACAAATACATCCTTATAATTATGATCAATAAGCTATTATTTGTAACTTTCTTTTTATTCACCTTTAATACTTTTTTTATTTATCTGCTTTTTATAATCTGTGACCATAGAAATAGCCTTCTTGTTGCTTCTTTGGTAAAATTTCCTGTTTTGAACAAACAAGGTGATTTTTGCTGATTAAATTTACTGATTTACTTGTGGTTATAATACCCATTGCAAAATAGCTTTTTGGCTTTGCATTAGTTGTTTGGGGGTTTGTTTAGCAGAAATTAGGATCCCCTGAGGCTGAACACCTGGGACAGCCTGCTAGACTGACCAGCCAGCTGCTTCAGACATTAGTCATCCTAGCTGCAACTTGACTTTATCTAGATGTGTGTAAGCTCTTTTGTACCTAGCAGTCTACTAGGCAGTTTTCTTACTGAATACCAAGACCTATTTCTTATTGAATACTAAACTGTGTGCTTCATATAGCTTGGCCTCTCTTCTCCCCATTATTATTACTCAATCATTGTGAATACATTGGAAAAAATATTGAATTTAAACCTCCGAGAAAATGTAAAGCACTCAGTTTAATAATTTTAATCCATGATTTAGTACATAAGTGATGTCTGCCAGTACTTGTCTTTCTAATCTGTCCTGACTATGTCTGACTTTTCACACTCTCTTTTTCCTCCTGTTTTATCAACTTCCATCCCATAGAGTATACGATCTATGAGTACAGAGGACTGTTCTGTTTTGTTCACTGTGAATCACTCACACCAGAAAAGTTCTTGGATAATAATAGATGTTAAATATCAAATAAATGCTTAACTAATTGGATCCATGGCCTATTAGTATCTATAAATCTATAATTTATAGATTCTGGGAACTCCCAATTTAAATTTGACACATTTTAATTTTACCATTTTTTTAAGAAATCAAACACATTTGTTCTGCGATCTCACAATTTTAAATTCAATGTATTAAATAGTGATTATGTACATCAGGTGTGAATTATAAAGTGAATGTTTAAATTTTAAAAATTATGGGACCAGGGATATATCTCAGTGGCACAGCACCTGCCTGGCAAGTGAAAGGTCTTGAGTTCAATTCCCAGTACAATAAAAATAAAAATAATAAAAATTAAAATTATGGTAATAGACACATTCGCATCAATCCCTCTCACTTTCTTGCTTAGAACATATTTATCCCATCCATCTTGCCACTTCCTGAAGCAGTTCTGGAAGTTCATTTTCATGAGTATCATTATGAGATGTGATAAAAAAAATCCAGTGGATGCTGCTGCTTAATGCCATGTAAAGGAAAGACAGATTTCCCAAAATAATACATTGTGCCCTCATACAAACATATTTTCTAGATATGGCACCATGAAACATCTGGCTTTTCCCTCAAATCAAAATGGCCATGAAAGTAAATATTTTGAATCATTTCAAGATATCAAGGCAGACATCAGAACAAATGGAGACACTCAGGAAAGAGAACGTCCCAAACTGCCTCAGAAAGTGTCAAGAATGATGGTGAGTGTTTAAAGCGAGGGAGTTGGAGGGATTAATGGCAATGTGTCTTTAACTATAATAAATTTTTAAAAATTTAAACATCCACCATAAGTTTTGATCACATCTTGTAAGTTTTCAACCATCGCAACTATCCAATAACTCAGCAAAATGTTTCTACACAGGTTACTTATTTTTCAAAGACACAGCTTCATCCATAATATCTACTACATTTGTTTTATTTTCTTAGCATCTTCTTAAAGAAGATTGTTTTTCTTGCTTAATCTATCTTGCTTACTTCTCCATTTTAGGGAAGGCAAATTATTAAATTTAATGTGCCCAAATAGCTTGTCAATCTTCTAACAGAATGTTTAATTTAGTATTTTACAATGTTTACCAAGAATAAAAATATTATGATATGCAATACTTTGTTTAATATATTTAATTTTGTCTAATGTGAATGTTATTCAGCTGTGAATTAAAATTATTTAACTTTAATAAAAAGTTATAATTTGCTTTTCAGAAAAGACCACATGTTTTATATAATGATTGTTTTAATGAGCACGATTTAAGAAATTCTAAGGATAATTTCATGACTTAAAAATAGACTTAATATAGGTTGTACATGAAGTTTTGTATGGTTCAAATGTTCATAAAAGTAGAGGTAGTAAAGTGAGCTTAGAATTCCGAGTCCCATTTGATAATCTCCCTTAAGTAATAGTGCATTTTGTTCCAAGTTTTAAAAAAGAACACTTTTCTGGAAAATATATTATGAAAGAGCAGCATACATATATTTTTTAACAATCATAAATTGGGCATAAATTAATTTAGTCAGCTTCTGCATTTACTTAAGGAAATGCTTTGTTGTGTTGAGCAAAATACAATGTTACATAGCCCATATATGTGCATAATTAACTCAGAAATCTAACTTTTCTGTTTTTTTTTCTACCAAATTTCATAGGTTAAGGTGCCTGACAATTCAGTGTCAAGAAGGATTAATAATAGAGAAGTTTTAATGATAGGGAGAGTGAATAAGTATGTGATGGGTCATCTGGATTCGGGGAAAACAGTTGTGACTAACAAGTCAAACACAGAAGTTTTTATGTTGAAGGAATTAGAGCGACTGGGGAAGTATGAGCTTAGGAGGCAGAGAGAAATGCAGCTTGGTTTACAATGACACCTAGTTTTCAAACATCACTGGAATTTTCAAAGCACATTCCATAGCATGTGAAACTCTGGTTTAATGTGGAGGTTTTAATATTATGCAGGTAGGGTGACAGGTCATTAGGCAATTGACATTGAAAAGATAGTTTGTCACTTGCAGGTTCGACGAGGAGGGCACCTGCCAGGCAAGGTTACGCAGGGAAGCCTCTCTGTGGTTGGGAGACAGAACGAGCAAGGAGAAACCAAGGCAAAAGCCTGTATTGTGCTCCATAGGAAAAGAAAAAAACAGGCAGCAGAGGCAGGTTAGGATTAGGTAGTCTGATTAAATCTTGCAGGCCCTGAAGTGTCGAGGACAGGGCTTAGTGGCCTGGAATGTGAGAATCCAAAGCAGAGAGTTTTGGTTTGACTGGTTTGCATATGATGGGACATTTTCAGGTGATTTTTTTTTTTCATTCTCTCTAGCAATTGGCAAGTCTTTTTGGCTGTATCAGGTTCAGCAAGTTTTGACATGTCTGAACGTCAGAACAAAAAGAAATGCTTAATACAGTCTGTCACCAACTCTTAAGTGAATACGATATGTATACTAATTACCTTGTCTAACAGCATGCATTATACATTCTCATGATTTTAAAACTACATAAATGAGACAGCCTTTCTGGTAAGCTGTGCAAGTCATGTGGGGCCCAGGAAGAGAGAAGTTAGACAGCACCTCCTGTGAGCAGGCTGAGAATCAAGAACTCCACTCCAGTCCCTGCCTCTCCCAAGCAGTGGGCTGGTTCAGAGGACAGGCTGAGTTGATAGCAGCTCTTGTACAAAAAGTAACTGAATGTTTGTATTGTTTGCTTGACTGTGCAGGCCTGGGGCTGGCGGTCTGAGCATCTGTTCGGAGGATGACAGTATGCAATATAGCAAATATGGGGAATTTCCTTCTATCTTGTTTTTGAGGTCCAATATTGTTCTCACTGTTTTATTTTGCTCCAACTAATTGTTTTTACTTTATTCAGTGTACTGTTTTGATTGGATTTATTCATGTTTTGTTTTGGTTTGGTTTTGCTATATTTGATGAAATGGACAACTGTTGTGAAGATAATAAGATATGCAGTGGTGGTAATTGTTGTTTTCCTATCATCTTGCTTTGAAGTTCTGTACCAATTTTGTTGCTTTGCTTTGATTGGATTTATTCTCCTTTGTTTTGTAGGGTTTTATTATCTTTAAAATAAAAAATTAAATTAAAACTACGTAAGTGCTGTGGGCTCTTAAATTTACATACAGGTATAGCTGGTTTCTGAATTTGAGCTTTGGACCTCTGTCTCCTGTATGTTGCATATCTGGATGTATCATATTCCTGAAGTATCTAATTGCTTGAGGCTCACCTGTATGCTTCATCCTGATATGATACTTTTCTTGTTCTTTCCATTGGTGAATGGCATCAGCACTTTTCCAATCAGCTAGTACTTGTCAAAAAGAAACCCAAGATTCTTCTCTTCATATCCTTCATATCTCACGATTGACAGATTTATTGATTTTACCTTCAAAGTGTGTCTCAAACTCTTGTCTTTATCTCCCCCACTTGTTCCAAAATCCTATAGCAAGTTACCATCAGAGTTTCCTGCTTCTGGTTTTCTCTCCTGTAGTATCCCATTTAGTACACACACACACACAGATATTACATACAATTTATCAGGTAACTTCCTTGCTTAAAATCTTTTCTTGACTTTCCTTTATACATAGACTAAAATCTAAGCTCTTTATTGTGGATCTATAGTCCTTCATGATCTGCAAGATGCCTAGCTTTCCACTGATGTCTCATCGTACCCTGCCCTTGTTCAGGACCCTCTGGTCATCCGGCCTCTTGCCAGTGCTGTCTCATTGACCCACATCTGTCTGTCCCTCTGTTGACATGCTTGGCTATCTATCTCCAAGGGAAGCTCCTCTTCATTCTTCAGATATCAGCTCAAACATCAGTGGTTTGCCCTTTCAAATTAATTAAGCTACCCTCAATTTTTTTTCTCAATCATATTTAATTCCTTTAAAAAACAATATTTAATTATCTTGTTTATTCATGTATTTGTTACTGTCTTTCTCTTTATTGGAACAAAACTCTTTAGAGGGATGGAACCTGGTTTCTGCCTGTCTCTTACTGTCTAATCTCATGCCTATGTTTTTGTGAGTAGAGCATAGTAAGAACTCAATCTTTGTGGACATGAATGTATTACTGTTTGATGTAAAGCCCAGAAAAGTGAAAGTTATCACCTATGAAAATGAAGATCCTCATTTCCCATATATTTGTCTAACTCAGGTCTAGCACTTTTTATATTATAGTCTAGAGAGAAATAATATAGACACTTAACTGGATATGTTTTAAAAGAAAATGATCCTGGTTTATATGCTTAATTTATTTTATTTTTTAAGGATTAATTTATGCTAACATACTATATAACAAAGGTAGCTGCAGAAAGAAGAAGGAAAAAAACTAAGTTAGCTGAAACTCTTATCTCCTTCCTGAAATGCATGGTTACATGGCTCACTTTTCTAGCAAAAAAGAAAAAAAAAAGATACATAGCAAGAACAAACTTTGCCTATATATTAAAAGGAATATTTTAGGAAATTATATAAAGAATCATTCTGACACATTTAGGAGCCAATTCTTGGTCACTGTGAAATTTTCAGTGTGGGTGAAAAAAGAAATTATAGTTACTCATTTTCTCATTTATAAAAAAAAATTACAATTTCATTTAAGTAATCTTAGAATTCACATCAAAACTTCATTTGGTGAAAAGTTTCCCCAAGTCCTCCTGTTCAGAGACAGACTAGACCTGTACCTAAATTGTTCTGTGCAGTCTGGAGGCCAAGATTGCCTTTTGCTCCTTTGTCTTGACATTTTCTTGGGTTTCTCCGGATGAGCGAGTTGTGGGGTCCCAGGAGCTTCCTACATTGGCTATCCATCCATAGTGTAGGCATGGGTCACCCACTAATCCAGGTTTCTCCTAACCCAGGTTCCTGAGGAGGTGGTGGGGTGTGGGGCAGGCTTCTCCAGACACTCTGGGTTTCTCCAAGGTATGGCTGACTGGTTCCCCTGGCCTGCTCTGGCTGCCCGCTGGACAGTCCCTATGGAGCCTGTGGGCACACAGCGGGTGGACTGGTTGCCCCACCCACGCTGGTAACTCCCGGCGGAGTCCAGATGGTGGCTGACATAGGCGTGAGGGTAGGCCTGGCTGCTTCTCCTTGATCTTGCTGGTTATCCGTGGGAGAGTCTAAGGCAGCCTTGTGCACACGGGGGCTGGGCTTTATTGTCAGTTCTTCTGAGGTCAAATTTTTTTGGTTTCAGGTCAGAGTGAGATCATGTGGTACTTGTCTTGTCTGGTTTATCTCAATTTGCATAATGATCTCTAGATCTCTAGATATGAAAATGCCAGGATTTCTTTCTTTTTATGATTGAGTAGAATTTCTTTTGTATATGTTGCATTATTTATTCATTGGTTGATGGGCACTTAAGAGTGTTTCCATTCTTGGCTCTTGTGGATCATGCTACAACCAACATGTAGCACAAGTTTTAGGACTCTATCATACTATGCACGCACCATATTTAGTTTAAGATTTTCATTGTACCTTGTATATCACTAGGCACAATGTTTTCTTCTTCTAACATTGTATAATGATAGTATACTTCAAATCAAATTTTCTTTCTGTAACACTCATGGCTGTTTTTTTTTTTTAACCATATAATGATGCAAACTTAGATCTAACATTTCTGGCCAACATTTCTGCACTGCTGTACATATTGCTAGTGTTAGCTTCATATAGTTTTTGCAATTCTTTCTTTTGCCTTTCTGTATTTTAATTAAATGTATCTCTTATTATGAGTAAGTAGTAATGTTTTTTTCTCATATTCATGTAAATGGAAAATTCTCTGATAGTTAAGAAGGAGAATTTAACCCATTTTTAATATTTTTAAAAATCCTATTACTTTTAGATGATTGCTTACTTAAGTACATAAAACATTTCCACCATTTTGATTCTATGAATCAAAACTCAAGTTCTATTTTGTAAACACTAAAAGAAATATTTCTCTGATTAAAAACTCAATTTTTGAGTAAGTTGGCAAAATATCTCAGATACTCTTACTAAACCTTGTCATTTTACATTTCACATTTATTTATTTAAAATAAATACTAATAGCTAGCCTGGTTCTAAGGTTGCTGTAAACCAACTTATATTATTTTATTGATTGTTTTTGTTTAAACAACAGACTTACACATTTTTGTTTTGGAATGAGTTCAAATCTTATTGTTTGCATGGGGGACTCAGCTAAACTGCCATTTTATCCCCAACTCACTGCAGTTTGGAGTGAACTCTCCACTCAACCACAATCGCTCTGGTTAGCATCATCAGCAATTTCTAGCTAATCAGTCCACTGGGCACTGAATTTTTCTATCCTAACTGATCTCTTTGAAGTGTAGGACAGCAGGAGAAAGGCTTTCCTGAAGCTAGTGGGCACTATGAGACAATAATGTCCAAATATAAAATTCTTTGAGTGGACTCTCACTGAATGGAAAGCAGCTTTGCTCCATTCTCTGTTAATTTCTTCTTGGGAGATCTCAGTTAAAAGCTGTTTCCTAATTTTTCACATACAAAAGCCTCATGCCTTTTATTAAAATAAAACCTTCTGTTTTAAATTTGCATCGGTTGTGCCATATTAATAAAATGGAGTGGTACCATACTATCACATTTTAAATTGCAATAATTTTACTAGTTCAATATAGTTAATCTTCCCATTTGTTGGAATAACCTGCTATTTTGTTGAAACTGCTGTCAAAGCAATAGTAAATTTATTCTAAAATGTTTTAATATTTGTGGTATTTGGCAGTGTATTCAGTTAGCCTTTAATTGCATCTGATAGAAATACAAGTTCCATCTGTCTCACACGTGCATCCTACCCCAAGCATGGCACTAGTGCTCTTCTGTTTTTGATGCTCATAAATAAGATACCAACAAACCCACAATATTGTACAGACTGTCCTGGACTGGGTTCTAAAATGCTAACCACAGGAAGTGATTTTAGTGTTTAAAAAAAAAACTTTCCATCAACCGCCTACGTGCTCAATGTGGCACTTTAGATTTCCTGGTTCCTCAAAGTACTCAAAATTACTGGAATACCCAGTGGAAGGTGATCTTATTTACTTAAACAAGATGTGGACAAGTAATGGCTTGCAGCTATATAAGCCTGTTCAATATTGATTACAGCTGGAGATTTGTAAAATGTGTAGTCACCGCATATATAAACCAGCATATTCATAGTGTATACAGATCAATCAATGCATGAATGATCAATATTTTTAATAATTTGTAAATAATTTGAGTCCTTATATCTTTAGCTTACCTTATTTCTGCTGTTGATCATTCATATTTACAATATAGTTAGTGCTTTTCGAGTTTTAAATTATTTTAAAAGATTGGGAACAAATTGAATTGATGCAATGTGCTTAATGTCTGATTTAATTTTTCCTAGTAGCTACTTACTTCTGTAATTAAAATAATGCATTCTATATTAATTTCAACTTTATATAAAAATATACATGCATATGTACAATTTTATGTTTACATAAATGAATAAAATATATAAATTTATAATTTTATAAGTATATAGAAAGTGCAATGAATTATTTGAAATTAATTAAAATTTTTAACAATACTTTTTCATATAATTCTGAATCGAAATCTAAAGTTTTCTGAACAGTTTGAACTCATCATCATTAAACAGGACATCTGTAGTGTTCAAACATGTCAGTATTTTTTGATAAATATATATTGTCTTTATTTTTTCTTGTCTATAATAAACAAGAAAATTAAACATTATTTTAGGAAATATTCTATTGTTTTCATTCTACAGTGTGAATTTTAGTTATCTAAGTTTTTACTTTTAGTATTTGGGTTCTACTCAATTCTACTTAACTATCCAATATTTTAACATATAATAAGTAATTTGAAATTCATTAATGTCTTTGTGGCCTATTATTAAATACTACTGACCAAGGATGCCTGCTATTATAAAGTGCTGCAGGACAGTCTCTCTCCCTTATTTTTATATTACAAAATTCTCTGCTATGTATGAATGAATTCATGCAAGGTTGCCAGGTCATAATTAGATAAGACATTGGAGAAGTCAGAATCATATTTTATCAGTATTTGAAACTTTGTGGGATCTTTTACACATATCAGTGGATGAATAATTAAGTAAAAGGAAACTAAACTGTTACATTTCAATTAATTTTTTTTGTCTCATGTTAAGACCAATGCTGTAGGTTGGACCATCTTTCCCATTGAATACTTTCCATCAATATCAGGAAGAAGTCAGTTTGAAGCCAATGACTTAAGATTTGCATCATGTACCAACTTAAATTGTGAGTTAAAGTTGCAAACTTCCCTTCCTTGGGTGGTGTTTTTGCCCTTGGATAGAAACAAATAAATATGAGATGCCGGATAGTGTGCTCTTCATTTCCTCCAATTTAATCTGGCACAGTACTGAGAGAATTGGAGTGGGTGGTGAAGTGGACAGTGGAGGGGTGAGACTGGATAGATAAAAGCTGGCAGGGATATGAGAGAAACTGTGGATTCAGAGATCTTTCTGAAATGACATTAAATTGAATTATCACAGAAAATTGAATGGGACTAGTGCCCCTTTGGGGTTCAAAGAAACTGATTCTCAACTTTGATCCTTCCCAGACTGCCTACTGATACGGTCTGTGCTTGCTGCTTCTACTTCTCAAGTCTTAAATACTCCCATTATTTACTGAAGTTCTGGAGAAATTCAAATTCAGTGTTGTTCTCATTTTCATGCTACCTGATCTCGGCTGAGCATTTTTCACTTTAGAGCAGCACCTCCTTGTTTTATCTTAGCTCCTGCCTACACTTCTATTTTTTTTCCACTTTCATGGATTCTTGTTTTTTGCTGTTTTTCCCTGAATCTACTTCTGGTTAACATTTCTATGATGGTATTTTACTGTATCAAGCATAAGATTGTTTGTCCTCCACTTGGCATGTTTATTTTGGCCATTATCATCTGTTCCTATGCCTTCAACTACTGAGGACTCTCAAGTTTATGTGCAACTGACTCATTTTTTTCTTTGACTCATGAACCTGATTTACCCAGGAAACAAAATTATAATCTATAGTAAATAAACAAAACTCTATTATGAAAATAAGTCATTATAAAAACAAAAGACAGAACCTGACCTATTTGGTGAGAGGTGGTCAGAGAAGGCTTCCCAGAGGAACTCATAGTTGTAGAATTTGAAGTCACTGGTGGAATTATATCAGAAGACCCGAAAGAACCAGCAAGAGTCTTGCATTTTTATGAAAACTGAACTTGTCAAAAATCATTCTAATAATACTAATAACTGATTAAATTCCTTAAGTGCTACCTCATCATCTACAAAATGCATTCCTTTGTTCTAAGTTTCAAAGTCCTTCATTTCCAGGCCTCAAGTAAACTTTCATCTGATTTTTCTAGCACTCCTAATGATCTGGTAGTTGGTCCTTAAATGTAAGTGCACATTTAAGACTTTAATTTGTTTTCTGCTATTCTCTTTGTCTGAATTGACCTTGTTCTTCCATATTTTTTCTGGTTATCATGTCTTAATCTTTATTCAAAACCCAACAAAATATTAGTTTGCCTTTGCAGGTTTTCTGCCCAGTGAGTTTCCTTAAAACTTTTTACACAGCTTTATATGTTCTTATCATTCTCAGGAGAGACAGTGTGGTATTGATGCTAGAAATGGTTCTATATACAGAGCCCCTGGTGTCAGACTCCTGTTTCTTCCACATATTATCTGTATGATATAGTGCAAGTTAATAATACAACCCTCACAGGATTGTAATGGTCAAGTGTGTGTGTGTGTGTGTGTGTGTGTATGTGTGTGTGTGTGTTTTAATGGATGATATACATTCAGCAGTCAATTTCTTAGTAGTCTCCATCAGTTTCTTAATAGATATTTTCCACCACTTTGAGGCTTACAAAGCCCTGAGGGGCAGAGGATATCTTCTTAATCTTTTTACTTGCCAAAGAGATGAAAAATAGATAATTTTTAAATTTGACTGAAAGAGACACCCTGCCAAAAAACCCAGTAAAATTCAAGAGCCTTTAGTTAAACTGGGTAGCATTTCCTTTCTTGTATCAGAAACATTCACTGATTCAACAATTAGTTTATTTTGTACTTTTTCTTGCCAGGAACAGTGTTAGGATCTGGAAGTAAATTATTGAGTAAGAAAACATGCCTCACAACTCATGGTCCATGCCCTTGAGTTTTGCAGCAAGGTGGCAAAGAAACATATTAACTAATCATGTGCTTGCATGCAAAATTCATACTGTGTCTTGTACCATGAAGGGTGGCATGTGGTATTTTTCATGCCTCTTTTGAGGAAGTTGACTTAACGTGGGTGGTCATAAATGACTTGGCTGAGGAAGAAACATGGGTGAGTAGATGGTAACTGAGTGGTAGAGGAAACCTGGCAAGCATGAAGGTAAATGCCAATGTGGCCAGTTCAGACAGGGCAAAGGAGATCATGGTAGGAGACAGGGCAGAGCAAATAAGTCTCAGTAGATCAAGGGTATTTTTATATTGTATGAGTGGTGAGAAATAATTTTAAGTACTGGATAATAGTTTTGCAATACAGAGATCAAATGAATAGATAGATAGTGCTGGAAATGCTGTAAATTGATAACTTAGGAAGACGGTGAGCTGTATATATAAGGCTGGTGATGGCTATATTGAACTAGGGAGACTGAGAAAACTGGATGACTTTTGGATAGAAAGTGGTCCATAGTTTGTATTCTGGATTCTGCAAAAGTTGATACTTCCCTCCTGGAACTTATATCCAGAGAAAGCCTTAAAACACACCAAGGAGATAGCTGCCAATGTGCTAAAGACATTTTCCTTTGTGACATTTTAAATTAAATTTTATACAATACTTTTTTATTTTTTAAATTTACTTAACTTTTAATATTTACTTAAATTTGCTTAAAAATCTTATCATAGTAGTTTTTTTTCCCTTTGGAAGGATGAAAGAAATTCTTTTGAAAATTTCTTTGGAAGAACAAAATGAAGCTTCCTTTCCATTGGGCTACATTTTACTAGGTTTAGCTTTTTAGTTTTTGTTTATTAAGATACTTTTTTCCTAAGATTTGAGGGAGTTTGTGGGGAAAGCGGGGATAAGAAGACTCTGTAGAAGTGAATGATTGTGCGGCATTTTCCCAACATTTTTTACCAGGGCATGTTGTTTATATAGATTAAAGGATTTCATTTTAACTGATTTGTAGATGCACATGACATAATTCAATCATTTCCCTCTTCCATTGCTCTCCTTGCTCCACCCTTACATATAGTTTTGCATGGTGGGATGTCACTGTGTATATTAATGTTTTTTCATTTTTATTAGTATATGTTTGCAGTGCATAATGATCACATTCTTCATGGGGAGTTGGTAAATGAAACACATTCATATTTTTTTAAACCAAAATCCAGGCATCTGGACTGAGTAGAGAGTAGCATATATTTATTAAGTCCTAAGAGGAGTAAAAGTAAAGAAGATGGTGGAGAAAGGAAATATATATATATACATATATATATATATGATATTTGATAAAAACTATATTTTATCATTTTCCTTTTCCATCTTTTTCCCTTGAGACAGTAGTAAACTAGATACTTAGGATTGCAACTTTGATTTCTTTCATACTCTTTGGAAAATACTAAACTGTACTGCTAAATTACACAAGTAAGTGCCCCAAATTTATTCCTGTTCTTCCCTAAGTAAAGAAACTTAGTGGGCTGAGGATTTAGCTAGGGGAATAAGCGCCTGCCTTGCAAGTGCATGGTGGTGAGTTTGATCCCTGGTACAAAAAAAAATAGAAAGAAAGAAAGAAAGAAAGAAAGAAAGAAAGAAAGAAAGAAAGAAAGAAAGAAAGAAGAAAGAAAGAAAGAAACTTAGTACATTTCAAAGTAATTTACTTGTGCAGGTATGAATTGATGTATGAAATTGTGCCTTATAACAAGGCGACGATGTAAAACTTTAATCACCTTCTTTTACATGCAATTGTATGTATTTTGACAGACTGAAATGATGCCACAAAGCTCTTCAAAGTAACAATAAAAAGTGACTATTATTGTAAAAAATGTAAAAATGTAAGTGATTCTATCAAATGGGAATAGTTTTATGAATAATGACCCAAATCGGTCCAGCCACATTTGCTTTGTTTTTTATACAACCAAAATGCTTCAGTGCTAAGAAGTGCTAGGTTCAAGGATGAGTCCTAAAACGTTAACACGCAGTTATATGTGTGAATTGAAGATAGCTCCATTTAATATGAAATATTAGAAGAGACTTTATCCAAAGGGCAATATATATACTACATGAGGAATAACATAATGCCTCAAAATAAATAATGTGATGTCTGTCTTTGTATTCTTAATAATCTGCTTGGATATTTCTGCCTATAGATTAATTTGAATGCACCTATTTTATGCTTTTTTCTTATACCAGTATGGGAGATGACATTTAAGTGTAAGTGATAAAAGTGACAGTGTAATCTCTTCCAACCTTAAGTATGAAACACTTGTCATTCATAAATTTCCAGCCTGAGTTGTATAGATAGGTATATTTTACAGTCAGCTCTCATTTTAAGAAGCTTTGTTTACACTGACTCTAGACAAGACTATTTGAAACAAGTATCTCAATAACAGGTACCTGTGTGTGGGAAATCTTATTTTTTATATTCATATGATTATTATTGGAATCAGTAGGAGTTGTGTACATGAAAGATAATAATAGTGCAGTTGAGATAGTATGTTTCTCAGAGGAAAAATTTTACTGAGGTTAGACAAGCTAAATAAGTCTGTGGTTTACTGTTTCTAAGAAATGCTTTGCATGAAACTTGTGTTTCTATCCTTGTTTTGATTTTCATTCATGGTTTTTCAAGAAAAGAGAAATGGGAATGAACTTTAATCTCTCTGTCATTTGAATTGATCATTAACATATTTTCTGACACATGGATAGAAAGAATCCAGGAATATAATTTTTAGGTGATAAAAATCATACTTCCCAGAATTATTTGTATTTTAATTGAATTAAATTGATTTCAGGTTGAAAAGAATCTGTTTCTGAATCATATACATGTACTAATGGCCCATGTTGAATATAATCATTATGTACTGCTAAAATGTACTAGGAAAAATACATAAATTTAAAAAATAAACCCAATTTCAGGTTGTGTTAGTGACAGGTCTAGAGATTCTGTCTTTGTCATTTCTTACATCTGCTTCTCCTATACCAGGGAGATTTATTTCTTCACATATATGACAAGCTTATGTATATTTGAAGATGCATGTTTGGTAAATCAACCTGTTTGTCATAAAGCTACAGATGCCTAAGGACTTTGGTATAGGAAATTTCCCAGCGACAGGCTTTTGACAGCTGTGGTGGTAACTGCATTGTTGTAGTGTTCCGTGTACTCCAAAGGTAGATCCTGATCATACCTATTTTAAAATGTCGTTAGTGTGTTTGGGAGCCTTAAAAAAGAATCGTGTCTGACAAAATGAATTTAGGGAACTTTTAAAATCAAATCTTACAAATACTATAATAGTACCATTGATGCACTGCTGTCATGGTTCTTTTACAAGTCTTCTTCTGAAATGTCCAAAGTTAATTGCAATCTAATCTATCTTTACCACCAAATCATGTTGATTTCACCTTAAAAAGGATGTTGAATTGACTGACTGCTCCCTGTTTTTACTCTTACTGCTCTGGCTCGGGTGCATTGCCTTCTTTGACCATCATGTCAGTCTCCTCCCTGATTTGAAGGCTTTTATTTCTCCCCTTCTCCACAAAGCACCCAGTGTTTCCTTTTGTGATGTAAACATATTATGACTGCAATCCTGGGGGTGGAATCTGGAAGCTCTACTTTCTGGGGATTTATGCCATTTCCTCATTTTAAAAATAATAAATTAAAATTGATTTTCATGTCAAGACAGATGACACTTAAAACAATAGTGGTGTGCTTATGCTACACACTGTGATTAGTCAGACCAAAATAACTTTAATTATACTAGCTAGATACATTTTTAAAATTGGTCTAGGCTGGTATGCAAGAATAATCCATAATTGAGACCTTCAAAATTATGTCATGTCTACTGTATCCTCAGAAAAAACACAATGAATAAAATTATATTTAGATTGTACCAAAAGCCATTATTTCTTTAGAGGAAAGAAGTTAGTATGAATTTGATTTTTTTGCTATTGATTTACTTATCTTGTACAATTTGCTACCTTTCTTCTAAATTTTAATTTCCAAATAACTGACCAATTTGTAGTAAAATGACTCACAGGTAAGGACAATGGAATGATACCATCAGTGTCAGAATGACATAATTATATATAACACAATTATTTCTCTCTAGTGTGATAGAAAGGGATAGTTTTTTTCTGATTAAATCTATTCTGTGGTATTCATTTTCTTATAAATACTTTTCCAGTTTTGCTTTTTTCTCCAGTGTGATAAAGAAAATAATAAAGAAATTTGCAAAGAGAAAAACTGAATTGTATTCACCTTGTAATGCTTCTATCATGCCTTCAGGTGGTTCTTCATTTTCCTCATATTTCAAGTGTAAATCCAATTGACCACTGAAGCTTCACCGTTAATGAACCAATTGTGCTTCAATATTACATACAGTATCTCTCTCTCACACACACAAGCACACACACACACTCATTGAAGAAAGGAAGAGAGGGAGGAAGAAAGAAAAAGAAAATGAAAGAGAAATAAAATACAAACTGTAGAGATAAACCTAAGGTGGTTCTGGATTAGATATCTTCTCGGTTCTTTCTTCTGTCATTGCACTTCAAGTTTTCTTCTGTAATAAAATTTCATATAGCTGCTAAGTCAGCAGCCTATAGCTGCTCATCACCTATACTTCAATAGTTGGATCCAGCTAACCAAGATTGTGGTTTATGTAAGGCTGTGTATACCATTTCTAAGTGGCTTCAATATCTTACAGTACTGTGGCCTGAGAATTTCTTGGCCTCTTCTCTTCCAATTATGTCATCTTTCACTTTACCTTTATGCCTCACTCCTGTGTCCCACCCCTGACTTTAAATGTGTTGCCAAATTTAAGTCATTGGTAATCATAATCTCTCCTTAAGTAATACTTATTTCCCCTTCTTGCTTCCTGCACATATTAGCTCCCAAGATCTTCCAAATTCATTAAGACCCCAAGTCTTCTTGTTTTATGGTTTTTCATTCCCTACTTATTTTCTCACATTGCATTCATCTTTTCCAGGTTATACAACTTAGATTTTATATTCTATCACCTTCACATTCTTTTGTAGACCCCACTCCCTATGCTCCTGAAGTAGCACTGTATGACCTTTCTAACCTTTTGATTTTATTAGTTTGTCTACTACTTTGCTGCAGTTACACTGACCTTAAACATTCCAGGCAAGTTCCCACCTCAAGCATTTTGCTCTGGCTATATTCCATTTGCACGGAATACTCTTTTGCCATGAGATACTCCTCCTCATGGATTTTACTCTTATCTCTTTCCATCTTTCCTCAGATATCATTTTCTTAATGAGGGTAACCTTGACCACTACCCCTACTACTGAGTATGGCAGACTTATGGCTTGTAATATACTTACTTTCTGTCTCTACAGTGAATGTAATTTCTCTAGGAATCAGGGTTTTAGTCTAGTTTTTATCCTACTTGTTTACAAATGCCTAGAAGATATATGTGAGTTATATCAGTATGTATTGAATGAATGAATTAAATGCAAATATTTCCATTATTCTCTTAATTTTCACCCTTCAAATTTTACTTTAATTCCATGCTTTGTTAGAGAAGGTTTCCTCTCCCCTCCTTTCTTCATAATAAGAGTGAATTACCTGCAACTTTTACACTCATTGCCTTTTACACTGACCCATAGTTTTCACTTTATCTTCTTGCCTAGTTTTCTTTGTGTCTTCTTTGAAGGCAAAGATAAAGTTTACCATTTTGCCTTTAAAATTTATCTAAGGGCATTCACAGACTGCAAAGAAAGAGAAAAAGAAGTCACGAAGAAGCAAACCCTCCCTGAGAAACAGTGCCATACGCAGATCACTGGGGGAAGAGCCAGATGCCAGGCCCTTTGGGCACATGGGCTGGGAAACAAGAGGGAAGATGCACCCCCCTACACACACACACACACACACACACACACCTGCCATAAGCGCCCAGTTGATCTGGAGAAACACAGGCCGTGATGATGGCTATTAAGGTGAAATACAACTTAATGCTTTTAGCGTTTAGCATTTCACTGACTTTGCAGGTTTAAAGCCAGCAGTCTGATCATCTATTCAGAGAATGGTAATACTTAGTGTAGCATCTATGGGGGTTCCTCCTTGTGAGGGTGGTGGCCATTGTTGATTCCCTATTGTCTTGTTTTGGGATTCTGTGTAATCTTCATTGTTGTGTTAGATTGGGTTTTGTTCTGTTTTGTGGTGTTTGATTTTATTGTATCCAATGGCATGAGCAGCTATATCAAAGACAGCAAGATATATTATGGTAGCCATTTTGGACTTACTATTATCTTGTTCTGAAGTCCTTTATTACATTCATTGTTTTGTTTTTATTGGTTCTATTCTGTTCTGTTTTGTTTGATTATTACTATGTCTGAAGGTATCTGCAGCTATTTTGAAAACAGCAAGAGGCATTATGGTAACCACTGTTAATTTTGTATTGTTTTGAAGTCCTGTGTCACTTACACTGGTTTGTTTTGATTGACTTTGTTCTGTTTTGTTTTACTTGTTTTTATTCTCTTTAAAATAAAAAATTTAAAAATAAAACCTATATAATAATACATAAAAGGTATGTATATGCTCCAATTGGATTCTACCAGCACCATGGAAATAACATTATTTGTCATTCATCCAATACTTCCTTGAGGATTATTTTTCTGAAGACCTAAGATTTGTCTGACACTTTCAAAGCCATTTATAAATGGACAGTGCATTTCCTCCTCTTTTGTGACAGTATCTTAGGTCCCTTTCAAGTAAATATCAGAACATTTTTGATCATTTGAACAACTTGATTATTAGTTACTACTGAATAGATAATACATGTTTCCAGTAGTATTCTCAAACCAAAATCTGTATTTCAGAGAAGTGTTGTCATTATCATATTGAAATTCTAGATAAAATGCAGGTTCAATTTCTTCAGTGATCTTTACTAATATTATGATCTGTATTTTCATATCTTCTTCCTCTTTGGAGAAAAGAAGTAAAAAAATATTGCTGTAGATAAATCTAAATTCTTATAATTTCTCAAGTACCAATTATTTTAATGTAGAATTTAGGTGCATTAATGAAAAGCAAATACTGGCTATCATCATGGATGTTTAAAACAAAATGCAAATCAATTTTCATTTTATCTGAAACCATGAGTAACAAAGTATCATTGTAGGACAGTTCATTATTTCATATTTTAGGCTATTTTAAGACTCATGTCTGCAAATAGATTACAACAGAAAGAAAACCATTAGACTTCCTTGGGCTTGATCCAAATGTCAGTCATACATTGCGAGTACCATATAATTCAGTATTTAAATTATCAAGAATTTAAAACCAATAAAGCTGTATGGGTACCTGGGAAACACTTTCAAAAGTCTGTTTTATGTCTTCTCTTATTTCCTTATTTAAAACAGAGGAAAAGTCGATAATGTGCATTGGGAAGCCTTTCATTAAATTGTTAAAATGTATTGGTTTTTAAATATTCACCATCACTTTTGGTATCTGAAAAATATGTATTGAAAAATATATATATTGTGGAGTTTAGGGAATGTCATACATTGATATTCTAATTATACAACATATAAAAATTAATACAAAAGTATTAATTTTCAAAGTACTAATATGTATGTTATGTCAATATAAGGGAGTAATTTCAGGATCAAAAAAATTTTTTTTGTAAATGTGCATGACTAATTGTGTTCATATAACATTGGCAGAGAAGCCCATAAACATTACATGAAAACATTGTAATGTAGTCTGTTTTTCCTTCCAATTAATTTTTTGTAGCCTACAGCCCATTCAGTACTCACTGTACTAAGGCAGTTATTTCATTGCTTTCCTGAAGGGAAGATTTAGGAAAATACTGAAGAAAAAGGAAAACAAGGCAGCGTTTTAATTTGAGAGAGTGTAAGGGTATTTAAGCAAGATAGTCAAAGGAGGAGGGATGAAAGCTTTGACTCAGTCTGAAGGAGAAGGGTGTGTCCTAACTCCTGTCTCCACTAGTTGAAACTCAGATAAGTAGCAACATAAAACCCAAATAAGGATTTGAGACTCCATGGCAGAGAAAGTCTAACGTTCATCCTCATGGGAGGGCCCAGAACCCATAGCAGGATTGGCTGTATAACATCTGTAAGCGGACTTGGCTGAGGCTGGTTTAAAGCACACACTGTACTGACTGAGTAAATCCTCAAGTACTAGAGGAAGTAATGCTATTTTCAGAGAGTTGGTGGACAGGATCTTAGAGCTAAGAACTAGATTTGGTAGCTGAGTAGACTGAATTCCCAGGGACTCAACCAGATGCTCCAGAGGCTACAAGCATGGATAGGTGGACACCCAGGGCTCCCCTAAACCTTGTGCCTTAATGTGCATGAGACCCTTGCCACTTAGACTCAATCCTGTGTGATAATACGAGGAGTCTGGCTTAGAAGTTAAATAATTTAATTATTAAATTATTATAGAAAACTAAAGGGTGCTCTTGCACAGCTGAAATTGTGATTGGAGTCTCATTCCTGCTTTACACCTTTTTTGCTTTCTTCTCATCATACTGAAAGTTTTAGCTAATACGTCTCCTTGATTCTTTAAACAGCCACAATCACCAGAGAGCTTACAATTGTTTACTGAACTACATTCCAAGGGTCACTTAGCTGACATATGGCAGCACTTTGTGAGGTTCTGATAAGCAGCATAATTTCTACGGGAATTCTACAAATGGGATTCCCCTGGCCTCACAGTCATTTGAGTTCTATATAAGAGAAGACTCCTGATACACACCTTCATATCTGCAAAAACACTCTGAATAAATCACTTCCCATCTGTTCTGCCTACAAATTAATAGACAATGGATAGATTTTGTTATCTTCATGCGTGAATGTCAGAGATTTCTAGTCTTTCAGACCCAACACCAAGTAATTCCCAAGTCCACAGTGAATTGCCTCTTTCCTCAGTGTTTATAGATTTATTCTGGAACTTAGCTCTCCAGACACCAGCACAAGCCAAATGACAGGGTGCCAACAGAATAAGACACATGTTGAAAGCCTTTTTAGACTCAATACCACAGATGTGCAGAGCTCAAAGCCAGTTCTAGAAGGTTAACATTTCTTGCATCTAAATCCTGAAGAAAACTTTTTGACCCTGGATGTTTCAGAGCTGTTTTAGTGACTAATAGAGAGGATGAGGGAAGATGTTGAAGCCACAGGATGCAGTGCAGTTTAGCATAAATGCCTAAGTATGGCTGGTGTCAATTAAATGCAGAATTTGGAATACAGTTTAAATATTTGAAATAATTTAATTTTATTTTTAAACACTTTATAAAAATAATGGCCTGGTATTATATATTTTATGACCTTATAGCATACTAAAAATATATTGTTAAATCTCTAATTTATGTGGAAGTATTTTAGAATAGGTTTCACTAAAGAGGGTGGAGTAGAATGTATTTATTGACAGTTGTACTTTCTATATAAAGGAAATGAAGTTTTAAGATGTGTTTGCTTCTAAGTGCTGGCCTAAAGTTAAAGTTGAATAAACATCAAAATCTTTCAGTATCTAGCTGTGTGGAGATGAAGTGTAGTCAAGAATATACTGTGCTATCACTCTTAGTAATTTTCCTTCTCTGGGTCTTGAATCTTGACCTATAAGTGTGAATATTGGAACTCTATGTTGTGCCCTTATAAACTTGCTTACAGTAACAAGCAATAGACTTTATCAGATCACATGGAATTTGAAAATACTGCTCATTATGGATTTTCCGTCATTATTTATTAATGTAGAATGGACTATTAAAGATTTTATTAATTAGCGATAGAGAATGGCCATTCATTTTGAAGATGCAACATTTTTCTTGGTAGAGGTGATGATTGAGGGTCTATATGCCCTAGAAAAACTATAAATATGTCACAAAACTGATTCCTTGGCCATCCTCTGTCTTTTCGACAAAGATTTTAAAAATAAAGATTATAGGTTAAGATGTACATCCTTCAAAGTTCTGTTTATTTCTCCCTGTTTGAAGACCACTCACCAACAGCAGAATGTACAAGAGACTGGAGAGCTGCACAGAGCTCCACACGTGGAACAGCCCCACGCTTGAGTTCATGCTCCATTTCAGCCTTGCACTTCTTAATTATCTTGAATAACATGCTCCACATTTCCTTTTTGTTCTAGGGTCTTTGTTAGTTGGAAGCCAACTGGCTCAGACAGAATTTCTTCTTTCTTTCTCTTAGATTTTAAGCTCTTAACAATATCTCCCTAGATTTATGATAGCAAATTATGCTACAAGTTCATTATCACCTAATGTCTTTACCCCGATAGTTGTGATGGATGCTGTTGGTACTTGTCCATATCTCTTTCACAGGTATTGCACCCATCCTTACAGGTGCTGAGTCCTGGCTGCCCATTGTCTACCCCTGGTCTTCTCTATAGGATTGGGTTGTTAAAGAGATACAGTTGACACACACTTGTGTCACAGTGGAACCATTCTGTGGTGCTGTACCTGTTTCAGAGTGCCTTGTAGTTTCCCTCAGGAGGACACTGAAAGGTGATAATCCAGCTCATGTCTTGCCTTGCTTCATCTGCTGACTTGCCCTGCTCCTCTCACTGCATTTTCTTTTGGGTGTCCCCCCAGAGGACTTGAGTGCCTGAGACCCCGTCCTGTGTTCTGCTTGTAGATACTCATGTGTAAGTCAAACATATTGAATTACCACAAGGGCCATTTTCAATTCAGTTCTGCAAATTTTCCATTGTTATATTGTGAATAATTTTTGCTCCCCAAATTCATATATTGAAGTCCTAACTCCCAAGGTCATGAATGGTATTAAGAGGTAAGGACTTTGGGGTGGTGATAAAGCCATAAAGACAGAGATATCATAATAGGATTAAATTTTATGAACAGGATTTTAAAAGAGGAGCTAGGGAGAGCCTTGCTGCACAAATCTTTGAGTCATGTGCTACCAAAACTCAACAAAGGTAATATAGATTATCTGAATAATGTGTAATTATTAATGAAATTGAACCCATGATTGGAAGCTCTTGAAAGAGACATTTCCAAATCTAGATGGTTTTATTAGAAAAATCATAATAAACACTGAAAAAAAGCTAATAGCAATTTTATACAATGTTTTTTAAGGAAATGAATGAGGGGAAGATACTTCTCAACTTATCCTATGAGGGCAATATCACCTGACACCAAAATAAACATAGATCCTACAAATAAAGAAAACTGTACCCCAATCCCTATCATAAATTCAGACACAAAATTCATATGAAATATTAGCACAAATAATTTAACATTTGTAGAAAGAATTATATAGGACCACCTTTGTTTTTCTCTTAGGTATGTAAGGTTTGCTCAATCTTCAAAATTAGTCATTGTAACCTAATATGTAAATAAAATGCTTAAAAAATTATGTGAAATGGCACAGAAAAATGGTTTGATAAAATCCAGCACCTTATTTGATAAAAATGTTCAGGAGGTTATTTCAACTTTATAAAGAGTAGTTATTAAAAAAACTATAGTTAAAATCAAATGCAATGGTGAGGAAAAAGAACTGTTTTCGACCTGAGGTAGGGGATGAAACAAAGATGTATACTTGTGACACGTACTTAACAACTTCGTTTTAACTACTACAGTGAAGCAAGGCAAAGAAATAAAGTAATTCAGATTGGATATGAACAAATTAAATAATTTATACTTAACCATTATCTGAAAATCTATATAGTAATATCTACCTACATAGAAATATCTCAAGAAACCTACCTAAACTCCTCAAATCAACAAGTGAATTCAACAATGTAGTGGTACACACTATCAATTATTTTGTACGTAAAAATAATTTCATCTCTATATTGTAACATTAGGCGTCTGAAAACAAAAATAAAAAAAATCACCATTTGTATTTCAATGATATGAAACTCTTAGGTATATGCTTCACAAAGCATCTTAAGTATTTGTGTGCTAGAAACAAATAGAGTCTTGGTGAATGAAATCAAAGAAGGCATAAGTAAATAAGAAGATATAATAGATTCATAGAGTCGAGGGCCCAACAAAATAAAATGTCCATTTTCTCAAAATGATTTATGGGATTGATGAAAATTTTATCAAAATACTATTGAAATTTCTTTTTTAGACATAGAGATATAGACAAAATGAATACTATCAGCCATAGAGCCTAGAATAGCTAAAATAATTGTGCAAAGAAAAGTAAATTGGAAGGAATTACTTTACTTAATAGTAAGATTCACAGTATTGATAATAGTGTGGGTTGACAGAGGGACACATTGATCAGTAAGATGGGATAAACAACCTAGAAATGTAGCTACAGAAATATACACAATTTTTGATAAAGGTGCAAAAATAATTTGTTGCATAGCCATTTGAACAAATGGTAGAGGAGCAGCAGCTTTCTATCCATAAGCAAAACAAAATAAAACAAGAAAACAAAAGAACAGGAAACTTATGAAAAGATGAACTCAAAGGGGCGGGGGATTTAGCTCAGCCGCTTAAGCTGCGTGGCAAGTTCGAGGTTGTGAGTTCGATCCCTGGTACCGAGAGAGAGAGAGAGAGAGAGAACTCAAAATGGATGATAGAATTAAGTGTAAATCTCTAACTTTAGAAGAGAAATTAAAAATCTATGGTATCCAGAGCTGGCCAAAAAATCCTTAAATATGACACAAGAAAGCACAAAACTGAAAAGGAAATTGGACAACTTGAGCTTCATTGAAATTAAAAACTCCAACAATTTGAAAGCCTGTGAAAAAGATGAAAAAAGTTACAGAGTAGGAGAAGGTATTGCATTTTCATATTCTACATCAAACAAAAGGTTGGTGTATGTAGATTGTATAATGAACTCTCAAATTTAACAGTAAAAACAAAAATGAAAAGAAATTAAATAAACATGAAAGAAACATTTCAAAAAAAAAACAAACACAAAACAAACACATACACAAAACAAACACATACATCAAGTGATGGAAAAGATCTTCAGCTATCAGAGAAATGCAAATAAGAAGCACAATAAATTAATGCTGCACACTTTTTGTTTGTTTGTTTGTTTGTTTGTTTTGTTTGGTACCAGGGATCAAACTCACAACCTAGCACTTTCAAGGCAGGCACATATGCTGCTGAGCTAAATCCATGGCAATACTATACATTCTTGAGAAAGGTAAAAATGAAAAATAGTGACAATGCCAAATGCTGGTAAGGATGTAGAGAAACTGAAAGACTCACTAGGTCACCATTTATTGTTTGAGTTGAACTATAAAATTACACCTCCATTTCAGAAAAGAGCTTGACACTCTTTTTTAAAAAAGATCAATGTACAATTACAGTACAACCCAGTAACTACTTTTTTGAGCATTTATCATTCATGTTGATAGAAATACCTGTACATTAATATTTATAGTAACTTTATTTGTAACAACCTCAAGGTTGAAATTATACTAGATGTGTATAAATGAATGAATGGTGAGATATACTGTTGTATACTATATATGTAACATGAAATATGAAGGTGTGATATTCAATGTAGTGACTGTTTTAATGTTTAAAAATTATTAAAATAAAGACATATTTCCATTAATCTCCATTTAAATATTCCCATTTCCTTTGAACACACTTTTCCCACCATTCTTGCTACTGTCTGAAGCAGTTCTTGAAGTTCTCTTTTATGAGTGTCTTTAGTTGTGCTGTCCTTCACCTTCTTGTCCTGAATCGATACACAATGTTGACTTTTCAGGATTATTTTAACTTTGGAGAAGAAGTAGAAGTCACATGGTGCCAGATCTAGCAAATAAGGTGGACAAGTTCTCACCATAATTATTTCTATGTAACAGAAATTTCCCTACACTTTTTTTGAGGCAGCTACTAAAACACTCGTGAAGGAGGACTTCTAGAACGGTTTGAAAACACGGCAAGAACAATGGGAGAAGTTCTAAACAAGAGGGAATATTTTGAGGGAGTTAATGCTAATATGTCTTTTACTGTAATAAAAATATTTTTTGTTTAAACATTCACCATATGTTTGATCATGTCTCATATTTCTAAGATATGAAAAGAAAGGACTTACCGATTCACATAAATTGGATTAATTTCCAGGGAAATTTGTTTGCTCCAAAAAAGCCAGTCAACCTGGGCATAGGGATGAGGGCCTGTAATTCCAATATTTGGGAGGTTTAGGATTATGTGTGTGAGACCAGACTAAGCTACATTGTGAGGCCCTGTGTCAGAAAACAAAACAAAACAAAACAAACACAAAAAATAGATAAAAAACCCTAATCATGATTATGTACTTTAATTCCATTTATAGAGGATTTCGAAAGGGCAGAATATTAGAAATGTAGGGCAAATGACTGAATCCCAATGTTTATAGAAAACCGAAGGCTTACAGATAGGAGGAAGATGAATGTGGTTATAAAGTGTTGATCAGAGGGAGGTCTTACAATGGTAAGTTCTTCAGTATCTGGACAAAATAGTACACAATGAGGCCTACACATTTGATAAAGTTGGATAGAAATAAATAGGCACGCACTGGGGCTGCGGGTGTTGCTCAGTGGTGACGCGCTTGCTCATTATGTGTGAGACATGGTTCCATCCCAGCATCACAAACACGTACAACACAAGTGTAACTGGACAGCTGAATAATACTGATGAATAGTAATATTAATATTCTGCTTGTGATGTTTCATTATAGTTGAACACAATGCTACCACGGAAGGAAGATGAGTGAAATTTACACAAATTTCACTCTTCCTCCGACCTTCATGTGACTCTATAATTTTCTCTATAAAAAATTTTGACAAAATTTCTCTCAGTTATACAGAAGAAGAAATTTAAATACTACTATGTTCTAAATTTAAATCTTTTTGTTTTGCTTTATTTGATATTTACAGCAGTATTAACATCTAACTTATTAGTTGTCTAAGAAGTTTATTTTTGGTAAACTGGATATATTATATTTCTTGATGTACATCTGGTTCTAAGATATACAATATGGTTATATTTCTCCTTGATGAATTAGAGCTGCTGGTAATATTTTTAGAATGTGTGTGCAGAGGGTAAGGATGTTCAGCTCTTTTTGACTAATGCTGTTACTAAGAAGTTTTTTTTTTTAAGTATTTACATGGGTCTTTATTTAATTAAGTCTGAGAACCACTATTTATTTGCAGATGTAACAGAACAATCTAGCATAGTTTTTAACCTTTCCCCTTTTAACTTTGCTTATAAGTTTCATGCATGTTTGTTTTAAAAAGATGCTGTATGTCTTTAGTCAGCGTAAAAACTTTGATATAAGAATCACCTCACCATGAAACACATTTAAAATTTTACTAGTAAGGAAAATGGATTTCTAGTCTAATAAGACTTTTTGACCTACAAGATCAAAACAATTTAAAATTTATCCGTATGATGAACTTTCGATATTTTCAGTTTTCTGTAAATTTTAGTGACAGGTATGTGTGTGCACATGTGTGGCTTTGAAAACTGATTTATGTAGTTATGGATCTTACTACCAACATCTCCTTGTTGAGTATTATTTTTATTTACTTATTTTAATTAATATGTAAAATTATACATATATAAGGAGCACCTTGTGATATTTTGATATATGTGTACAAAAATCATTGAGATCTTATAATAGCATTAGTGTATGTCCTCACTAAGTAGGAAAGTTTTCAAGATAGTATTAGTATGATTTGATGATTACCTATAAAAAACAAAAGCATTTAAGTTTTAAGATGTGAGCAGTACTCCAGCTATTTGTCCTTTCTCATAGGCACCATATCAGACAAAGGATTTTTCATGAGCTAAACCATTCTCTGTCAGCCTCCTGAACCTCATGGTGCTGACTCAGAAAAACTGTCATGCAACACTTCATCTTGATAGGTAACCAATTACTCATCATTCTCTGACTGTTTTACCCAACAAGTGAGCATGATTTGATACTTCTGTAAGAAGGAACTTAGTTGAATGCAATAGGAATTTTTATTAGTACTTTGATCTAATTTTGAATATTTTTTATTTTGGATAAATTATATGATCTGGGTTCACATCAAACTATTTCCATTTGTATGTATGTAATCATTGGCAATCTCATTAACTTCCTTGTGCCTTACTTTAACTATATAAAGATATTTATCTCTGTATCTCATGGGGTAATTATATGCACTATATCAGCATATATACAAAGATGATGATGGGAACAAAGCAGCATATAGATATTGGTAACTGTCATTACTGAAGTAAAATACAAGAGATGCACATAGAATCTAATTTATTTTTGGGAACAATCCAACTAATTTCACTGTTTTTCTTGTAAATGAAATTCACTAGAATACAAAAAACTACTGTTTTTCTTGTAAATGAAATTCACTAGAATACAAAAAACTACTGCATATTGAGCTACTTTTCCTACTGAGGAATAAAATCATGAGTTAATTAATTATAACATATTACAGTATTCAAAACTACTTTTTCATGTTTTTCCACTAAAATGACCAAGATATTTTAATATGTCTTTTTTGCAAGTCAGTAGTTAAGTAATGATGCCCATGGAAGTGATAATGAAATTGGTCATTATACTGCACTCTGGGTATGCTTCTGTATTTTCAGTGTTATTAAAGACCAGAATCTTCAAACAACTATATTGTGTTATTTTCTAAAGTTACTGACCCTGGGCCCATCATGTGACCTAAATGTTGAAGAGAATCTTTGTATCTTTTAAAGGTATATTCAATGACTTTAGTTAAACCAAGCATAAAATAGTAGGTTCTTTTACCTTTAATGTTATATTAACTAAGGCATTATATTAGTGTTACTTTCTCTTAGGATCCTTATATAAATCTTCTTACAAAAAATTAAGAAAAATTGCCACACCAAGGCAAAGATTTCATATGAAATTCTGG
Organism: Hydrochoerus hydrochaeris; assembly: GCA_004027455.1. Lineage (NCBI taxonomy): Eukaryota > Metazoa > Chordata > Mammalia > Rodentia > Hydrochaeridae > Hydrochoerus > Hydrochoerus hydrochaeris. Next base: position 105,421 of record PVLA01001323.1, read on the forward strand.
GAGATTCATAAAGGCCTGGATATTGATGTTATGTTTTAGAAATCATTGTTAAACCTTTATAAGAATTTTTTAAAAGCTTCCCCCACCCAAGGGTTTTCAGGAACTGAACAAATGAAGTAGTTTAGTACCAATCTTCAACACTTTTATTTGTGTGAAAGCAAATTGAAATTAATATTAAATATAACCACGAAGAGCAAAATAGTAAAAAAAAAGTCAACTCCACTTATTTGACCTTTTACATGTGACAAACTACAATTTGTATCGTATGAATTATATATGAGAAATTTGTACAAAGAAAGTCACATATCCTCCCATCCATAATCTGCATTCATTATGGGAACTCATAATTTTGGAATAATCTTAAAAATTTTTGGTGGGTAAACTATATGGTAAATGTGAGCTGCCTTATAAAACTGCTGGAGCCATTTTTTTTAACTGAAGCAATGAAGCAAAATGATTACATGTGAAATTCAGAGGGTCACACTATCTAATCACCACTACAATTTACCAGCTATATTCTTTGTGCAGATGCTTAGCTTTTCATTTCTCTATGTTCTTTTCTCAAACATGACAATAGGGATAACTGCCTTATAAATAGTAAATAAATTACCTGAACAGTGTCAGTACTTAGCAACCACTCAGTACACCTTCTTTATTTTTATTATTTGATAATTTAGTAATGAATTCTTCATATCAAATTCAAAAAGAAAAAAGTTTTTCTATTTAGATTCTTACTTTGGAATGATACATGTTAGAAACATGTTACAGAATCTGTTGCTCTTTGGTGACTGTTTCTTACATTTCTTACTTTATTTACAAGTATGGAATTTGAAATTTTTTGTAATCCATATTTTTTTTAGGCATGGTCATTTGACATCAAGCAGAATGTCTATTAGTAGAATAACTTCATAAACACCCAATTTACTTCATTATGTTTCTCATAAGTATATGTTGGAAGACTAAAATTATAAACAGGAACCAGATGCCATGAGTCCATAACATACAACTTCAAAGTCATTGCACAAGAAGAACAGATTTTCTAAACTAAACACAGTCGCAAATATTTAGCTCCCCAGAACTACTGTCATGGCAAGATACATGATATAGGAAGCCCAGAAGAAAGGCCAAATTCACGTTCTAATGCCACTCTACTGTTTATTTCCATGCTAAAAGCTAGCTGGTGAAAATAAAATGCAATGTTGCTTGGTTTGTACTGTACTTTTTTACTTGAGCATTGAATATGTTGAATATTAAAATATTCAACATAATTTAAATTTTTTATTACATTCAGTCAGGGAGCAATTCAAATTATAGTTTATAAAACACAAATTTAAAACTTGTAGACAAAAATGCTAACAATTTGTGAGCATCTATACCTCATCACAGCCACCACCTCCAGCTTGAACACTCACATCTCTAGAATATCATAGTGGGGAAGAGTTTAGACATCACGACCAGCTCCACATTCTCACATATCGACTCACTTACTTGCTGGTTGGGTACATTTGATTTTGGAGGAATTTATGTGCACTTTCTGTGCCTCATTATCTATGGAGGAAATTGTGTTGATTCAGACAAGTGTCAGTTCTAGATAGTCATCTTTATGGTTTGTTTTATGACATAGTCTTCAAAATAGTTTACAGTCTGTATTCTTTAAATGTAAAATAAATATATTATTCTATTCTAATACATTTTATTCAAATAGTCTAAAATGTAAACTTACTTTTTGTTTTCCTAATGTATTTCATTCCTATTGAGATTTTAGTCTGCACATCAGGTTTCAGGTTATTTCGGCAGAAAAGGAGGCTAAACCTGTGTTAGACAATTTATTCCCAGGCAAACTCTAGGCTTTGGAAGTGTTCTAGGGAGTAACACACATCTACCATTCAGGTGGTGGCTAATGATTATATGCTAAATGAACAAATGTGCAGCAAAAAGTGAATGTCTTAACCTTTTAAAAAGTTGTCTTGAATGATAAAAATTAGCAATACTTTCTCCCTGTTAGCAAAGCTACAATGATAATAGTAAATTCCTTACTCAAGAAATCTCTGGGGTGGGGGATTCAACATTACTAAATAAAAGTGGAGCCACGCTGAAGCTTCTCAGAAAAAAAAATCAACTAAAACCACTGGTAATTGGAAGAAGACAAATGACATACATCCTGATACCAAAATTAATCTGAAATAAGAGACTTGAGATCAAAAAAGCATAGGCATAATACTTTGTAAAAAGATAAACTAGACCAAAGAGCTGCCCACAATTTTATCACTGGTGTGATTGGAGCAGGAACAGTCATTTCCAGAAATTTCCCCCCAAAATGGAAAAACTGCAAATGTGCAATATACTCAATCCATGCAGGATAGATATAGAATATAAAGCCCCTTACCTCTTTTGATTTCCTGCAAACAGTACACTGTAGCCTGGGACACACAGGGGTGAGTGATTGCTCCCTCCCTGATGGGCCAGCAGTTTTTTGTTTGTTTTGTTTTATGTACTATTCTTCTCCTTCTCCTTCTCCTTCTCCTTCTCCTTCTCCTTCTCTTTCTCCTTCTCCTTCTCCTTCTCCTTCTCCTCCTCCTTCCCCTTCTCCTTCCCCTTCTTCTCCTCCTTCCCTCCTTCTCCTCCTCCTTTACCTCTTTTTTTCCTCCTCTTCCTCTTCCTCCTTTCTCTTCCTCCTCCTTCCTCCTTCTCCTTCCTCCTCCTCCTCCTCCTCCTTCTTCTTCCTTCTCTGTTGATCACTATAACCAAGCACCATAACAATTAAATGGCACCTCTAGAAACTGGCCATGGTTAGGGACTGGCCATGACATTGAGGATTGCTAGTGAAGCAACATAACTCCTTCTGGCCTACAATCAGAGCAAAAGTGGTACTTGGACCAAGGAAGTAACTGTTTTCCATGGCAGCTGGAACAAGGAGTAGAAAATTAGCACTTCCTCACCCTGCAGCCACTTGACTAACAGCACAAACACCCTTGAGTAGGGAGTCAGCACTTTCTCCAACCTATGACCAGCAGTTCAAATAGCATGGGGCTACAGGGATAAGGAGTAGGAAGCTAAAATTCCTGTACACTGTGACCAGTGGCACAAGCACCCTTAGGCTGCGATAACAGCATTCCGTCCAAATTGCAACCACCAGTGTGGGACAGAGAAGGGAGCACATGAAAGGCAACAGCTGTGTGGAACAGATCTGACAATGTGAGGTCAAGGGAGGAGCCAGCTACACACAGGACTAGGAGCAGCCTTGGGTTATCTCTGTCTGAGGGTGCCACAGAAAGTAGGAGAATAAAACAGACAAACAGGCTAAGGAGACATGAGCCAGCCATCGAGAAAGCTGCTGGCTAAAGACTGGACTTAGTCTCCATACCCAGAGGCCCAGAGCAGCCCTGCATGCAACCAGCACTAATACTACTGCAGACTTGGTGGGACTCTGATTTGGACACTACCACAGAACAGTGGACACAGGAGGAATTTTATTTAATTTTTTTCTTCAATTGTATGTGTCATTTTTTTACTGTATTTTTTCTTTTTTAGGTTTATACATTTTTTTTCTATTCAGTTCATCTTTCTTTCTTTCTGCAACTATCTCTCTTGATCTTATGGTATCTTCATGTGAGTGAGTGTTATCCATAGTCCTTTAAATTTGTTTTAATAATCGTTTCATTTCTCCTTCATTTAATCTCTCCTGCCCTCTTCTCCAATTTCCTAAAACTTGTATGATCGATCATTCTTTGTCCTCCAGCCTTGCTTCAACTATATTTCTTTTGGACAACTGATAACACCCAACTGAACTGAATCAGCATGGTTCTGGGTATGGAAAGCCCACCAGAAGATTGTTGCCAACAGCAAAGAGAGAGAACCAGAGGGGAAGATGATATATTGTTGATTGTCCTAGAGAAGCTTGTCATGCTGGTTTTCCTTATAGGAACTCAGCAGGTCCTCACTGGCACTGATAATAGCTGCAGTTCTCTTCAGTGGAGCTCTGATCCTTACCTGGAGTGTTGCTTCCAGACTCCAGTTCAGATTCCTCAGTCTGCTGGCACTGATCCATCACCCCACTGACACAGAATCTCTAGCTTCCACCACTGACATTAGGGCTTTCTCAGTGCAGATACTTGACATGAACTTGCATAAGACATTGTCATGGGTTCCAGACCATCAGATAGATTTTTTGGGTCTCTAGTGCATGAATAAATCTCTTTTACTCTTATACATTTGACTGTTTGGATGAATATTATAAAACAGTTCTATAAATTGTGTCTTGTATTAAATCTATTCCCTTAAAAATCTTGACTACAACAATTTCTCTTCATCTATTTTTCCCTAACACTTCTTATTGTTCCCCATCACAGGGCAAAATCACTGTACTGGGGGTAACTCATTGCATGAAAGTTCCTGATTTATGTTGGATTTTGTTATAAATTGCAGATCTTGCTCTTCTGGTTTATGGTACTAAATATCAGGTACCACTACACTTTGTCAGTTTCTAGGATGTGGTTGATGCTATTGTTATTACTCATTGTACTGCTTTAGCCAGGATGTCATTAATAAGTTGTTCTCCACTCTGTAATAGCACAGTGAATATTTGGGATCATAACCATTACCATAGTTGAGTACCAAATGACTGGGTACTGAGCCAAATACATAGCAACATCTCATCTTTAATAAACTGAGAAAGGATCTTGGGACAGACACAAAAACTAAGAGCCTCCTACACATAGAAGACACCTCTAAAAAACAGATATTTCCTATGGAGGGCCTAATACTAGTGATTAAACTACCTACTATAAGAAAGTTACAAGCATAATCACAGAAAATAAAATAACTAGAAAATGAATAAACACCAAAGAAAAACCCAACTGTAGAACTCCAATCCTGCAAGAATAAGTCCAAGGGACAATGAGGTAGAGGAAAAGGGAAGTCACTCACCTGAAATTTCTGAAATGAGAGCAGCAGAAATTAAAAAACAGGTGCACAAGACTACAGAGGAAATCAGATAAGAAATAATATCCCAGGTGAAGATATATGAGGACAATTATAAAGGACTTACTTAGCAAGTCTGGAGTAGGCATAGATTTTAAAAAGTAGAGATGGATAGGAAAACGATGGAAATTAGGAATGCTCAACAAAGGAAAGAAACAGAATCCATAAAAGATTAAAACAGATATCCAGGAAATTAAAAATTCCATTGAAAGTTTGCAAAACCATGTGAATGAAAGTGAAGACAGAATTTCAGATGTAAAAGAGAGGATTGCAGCTAGTGATCATGAAATAAAGATCTCTTAAAAGTAGCTAGGGACCATGAAAAAACAAACAGCAGAAAGGTGATGCAAAGAAGAATAACACAGGTTAATTAGAGTCAGTGAAAAAGCAGGAGCCAGAACAAATGACAAAAAGAAAATCATTCACAGAAGTAATGATGGAAAACTTCCCAAGTATGGAAAAAGAGTGACATACAGGTAACTGAAGTATATAGATCTCCAATTAGCCATGACCAAAATAAATCTATACAAAGGCATGTAATAACCAAGATTTGGAAAATTCATCACAAGAACAAAACATTAAAAGCTGTTAGAGAAAAGATACAAATCTGTTATAAAGGAAAGTCCAAAAGAATTACAGCAGATGTCTCAACACAAACCCTTAAGTCAAGTAGAGCTTGGATGAAGATTTCTAAGTCCTGAAAAAAAATGACTTCCAACACAGACTGAAGTACCCTGAAAAGAAGTTTTTTCAAAATCAGTGGTAAAATAAGATACTCCCATGATAAGTAATGACCACCAAACCATCTCTACAATGTGTTCTGAAAGATATTTTAGAGATAGATAACAATCTTCATAAATCCAAGAACACTAATAGAAAGAAGACACCAGACAAGACAAGCAATTAAATAGAGGGGAAAGACAAGGAACAAACACCAGAAAATAATATAACAGGGATAAGCCTACACATGTCAGTTATAATAATCAAAGTAAATGGTCTCAATTTACCAATCAATAGAAATAGACTGGTGGCATGGATCAAGAAGCAAGACCCAACACTATGCCGTATACAGGAAGCACATTTAACTCAAAAAGAAATTCATAAACTAAAAGTCAAAGAATGCAAAACAACATTCCATGAAACAAGACCTTGAAAAAAAAGCAGGAGTAATTATTTTATTTCTAGACAATGTGGAATTCAAGGAAACATAGATCAAAAGAGATAAGAAAGCACACTACATTCTTGATAAGGGAAAAACCCAAGAAGAGATAGCAAGCATAAACATACATGCACTATATACCAGTGCACTTGACTATGTAAAATAATTATTAACAAACATGAAAGATCAAATAAGCACTAACTCAGTTGTAATGGGGAATCAAAACACTTCACTGTCACAAATAGTCCAACTAGAAAAAAAACAACAAAGAAATATCAGAAATGAACCAAACCTGTAAACAAATGGACTTAATAAATGTTTACAGAATGTTACACCCCACAACATCAGAATACACATACCTCTGAGTTGCATATGGATTGTTTTCCAAAATAAATGATAAATTTGTTCATACAACATGCTTAAGTAAATGAAGAGGAACTGAAATTATCCTATGCATATTTTCTGACCATAGTGCAATGGAAATCAACAGCAAAAGAAATTTTAAAAAACTACATAAACACTTGAAAATTAAACAAAACCCTCCTAGCTGGGAATAGTGGCACATGCCTTGTAAACCCAGCACTCAGAAGGCCAAGGCAGGAGGATTGCCACAAATTCAAGGCCAGATGGTGCTACAAAGTAAGTTCAAGGTCAGCTTGAACTGCATAGTGAGATATTGTCTCAAAAAGACAAAAAAAAATTAAATAACAACATTCTCCTGAACAATCAATGGCTCACAGATAAAATTTAATAAGAAATTAAACAGAATCTACAAGTAAAATGCCAATACAATATACCAGAACTTATGGAACACAATGAAAACAGTTCAAAGAGGGAAATTTGTAGCAGTGAATACTAATATGAGGAAGACAAAATGAGCTCACATAAACAACCTAATGTTGAATCTCAACTTCTAGAAAAAAAGAACAAGTCAAGCTCAAAGCTTGTATGAGGGAAGAAATTATAAAGATCAGATAAAAAAATCAATGCATTTGAGACTAAGAAAACAATACAAAGAATCAATTAATTGAAGGGCTGATTCCTTGAAAGATTAAATAAAATTGATAAACCTTTAACCAATCTTATTTTGAAAAGGTAAGAATAAACTCAATTTCATGCAATTATGTATGAAAAGATAAAATCACAGCAGATCCTGCAGAAATACGGAAGATCATCAACACCTACTTTGAGAAACTTTAATCTAATAAAATGGAAAATACAGTTGAAATAAAATATCCTAGAAAAATATGAACTACCAAAGTTGAATAAAGAATATAAAAATTCTAAATAACACAATATCAGTCAATGAAATTGAAAATGTAATTTAAAAGCTACCAAAAATGAAAAGCCCAGGTCTTGATGGATACACAGATGAATTTTCTACAAGAAATTTAGAGATGATCTAATGCCATTATTCCACAAACTCCTTAATGATATAGAAAGGGAAGCAATATTTCCAAAATCATCCCTAGGAGCAAGTATTACCCTAATACCAAAACTAAAGTAGGATCCAATTAAAAAGAAGAACTACAGGCTAATCTTCCTAATGAACATAGATGCAAAAAATCTTCCATAAGGGCCAAGCCCAGTAAACTTAAAGCAGCTGACTGGGGCCCAAATTGAGTCCCAGGCCCAAAGCGTGCACATGTGGAAAACCTGGCACCCAGAGAAGCCTTGGAACTTCACTCCCAGATGGTAAGACCCTGCCCTGCATCTGAAATCACCCAAGGATGCCCAGGAGGTCCAAGCAGGTATAATTGGGCCATGCCCAGTGAACTGTAAGCAGCTGGGTGGGGCCCAAATTGAGTCCTAGGCCCAGAGCATGTGCAGGTTGAAATCTAGTACATAGGGAAGACTTGGAACTTTGTTCCCAGGCAGTAAGACCACTCCCCAGGTCTGAAATCACAGGAGATGGCACGGGAGTCCCTGCGGGTCTAACTGGCCAATGCCCAGTGAACTCCAAATGGCTAGGTGTTGCCTGCTATCTGCTCTGGGACCCAAAAGGGAGCCATGTGATTCTCAGTGCATGGAGAAAGCCTTGAAACATCCCTTGAAACCCATAAATATAGGAAAATGACAAAACAAAATAGCAAAATGCAATCTCAAGCTTCCAGCCCAACACAAGCAAGCCTAGGAGACATGGACACAGAAGAAAATATAACCCATACACCTGAAATGCCTGAAGTGATATCAACTGATGTAAAGAAACAACTCTGGGAATCTATGAAAGAACTCAAATCAGAGATAGTCTCCCAAGTAAAAGAAGAATTGATAAATCTAATAAAAGAAATGCTGAATACGTCTAAAGAAGACATAGCTAAAAAATTAGAGGAACAATGCTAAAAGATGGAAACTCTGAATGAAGAATATAAGAAACAAACAGAATGTGTGAATCAGATTCAAAGAGATATACAGGAAATCAAAAATTCCTTTGAAAGTTGGCAAAACTGCCTCAATGAAAGAGAAGATAGAATTTCAGACCTCAAAGACATGATCACAGCTAGTGAACAGGAAAGGAAAGATCTTTTAAAAATAATAAAGAATCAGGAAATAACAATTCAACAACTGCAAGATGATACAAAGAAAAACAACATAAGATTGATAGGTATAAACAAAAAGGAAGGTGACAATAATAATGATATCAAGAGGCTATTTACAGAAGTAATAGCTGAAAATTTCCCAAACATGAGAATGGAAGCTGACATACAGATCAGTGAAGCATATAGAACCCAAAAAAACCACACCCAAAATAAAACTACACACAGACATATAAATCAACATCCCAGAAATCCAACATAAGAACAGAATATTAAAATCTGCTAGAGAGAAGAGACGGATCAACTATAAAGGAAAGCCTACCAGAATCACAAACAATGAAGTCAAGAAGAGCATGGAGTGAAGTAGTTCAGATCCTAAAGGAAAACGACTTCCAACCCAGACTCATGTACCCTGTGAAGATGTCCTTCATAATGGATGGAGAAATAAGATACTTCCATGACAAAGAGCAGATATATATATATATATATATATATATATATATATATCAGTTATAGCCATTAATGTAAATGGCCTCAGTTCACCAATTGAAAGAAATAGACTGGCAAATAGATCAAGAAACAACATCCAACCATATGCTGCATACAAGAAACCCTTCTAACCCAAAAGGAAGTTCATAGACTGAAAGTCAAAGGATGGAAAACAATATTCAATGCAACAGGATTCCCCCCAAAAACAGGGGTAGCTATTCTGTTTGCAGACAATGTGAATTTCAAACCAAGAATGATCCAAAGAGATAAAGAAAGCCACTATACACTAGTTAGGGGAAAACTTCAAGAGGAAGAGATAGCAATCTTAAATATATATGTACCAAATTTTGGAGCACCCAGCTATACAAAACAAATACTAAAAGAAATGAAAAATCAAATAAGCAATAACACAATTATAACAGGAGACCTTAACATGCCATCAACACAAAGGGACAGATCAACTAGACAGAAAATCAGCAAAGAAATAACAGAACTGAATCATACCTGTGAACAAATGGACTTAGTAGATGTATACAGAGTGTTCCACCCAACAACATCAGAATATACATTATTCTTAGCAGCACATGGAACATTCTCTAAAATAGACCATATACTAGCTCACAGAACATGCTTCAGTAAATGCAAAAGAATTGAAATTATCCCATGCAAGTTATCAGATCACAGTGCCATAAAACTAGAAATTAATCACAAAAGAAATGGCAAAAACCTCACAAACACAAAGAAATTGAATAATACACTCCTGAGCAATCAGTAGATCATAGAGGAAATTAAGAAATTAAGCAATATTTGCAGATAAATAAAAATACAAATATATCTTATCAGAACCTGTGGAATGCAATGAAAGCAGTCCTCAGAGGAAAATTCATTGTGGTGAACTCCCACATCAGGAAAACAGAACAAATACAAATAAACAACATGATGCTACATGTCAAACATCTAGAAAAAGAAGAGCAAGCCAAGCCTAAAGCCAAAAGAAGGGAGGAAAATATTAAGGTCAGAGCACAAATCAATGCAATAGAGACTAAGAAAACAATGCAAAGAATCAATGAATCAAAAAGTTGGTTCTTTGAAAGAATAAACAAAATTGACAGGCCTCTCACCAACCTTATTTAAAAAAGGAAAGAAAAACTCAAATTCATGCAATCAGGAATGAAAAAGGTGAAATCATTACAGACTCTGTGGAAATACAGAAGATCATCAATACCTACTTTACAAACCTCTACTTTTATAGGCTTGATAACACAGAAGAAATGGACAGATTCCTAGAAACATACGAATTACCAAAGCTGGGTCAAGAAAATGTAAAACTGCTGAATAACCCAATTTCAATTAACAAAATTGAAAATGTAGTTAAATACCTACCAACAAAGAAAAGCCTAGGTCCAGAAGGATTCACTTCAGAATTCTACAAGAAATTCAAAAATTTAATGCTGACACTCATCAAAATTCTTCAATGAAATTGAAAGAGAAACAATTCTCCCTAACTCATTCCCAGAAGAAAACATTACTCTAATACAAAAACCAGAGAAAGAGCCAACCAAAAAAAGAACTACTGGTCAATCTCCCTAATGAACATAGGTGCAAAAATTCTCAGTAAAATATTGGCAAACAGAATGCAGCAAATCATCAAGAAGATTATACACCATGACCAAGTGGGAATCATCCCAGGAATGCAGGGATGGTTCAACATACGCAAATCAATAAATGTAACCCACCATATCAACAGAGTTAAAAATAAAAACCACATGATCACTTCTTTAGATGCAGAAAAAGCTTTTGATAATGCCCAACACTTATTCACAATAAAAACCTTATAGAAAACTGTAATAGATGGTCTTTACCTCAATATGATAAAAGCCATTTACAACAAACCAACAGCCAGCATTATATTAAACAGCCAAAAACTGAAAGCCTTTACTATAAAATCAGGAACAAGATGAGGATGTCCATTATCACCACTACTATTCAATATAGTGCTGGAAATACTAAACAGAGAAATTGTACAGAGAGATAAAAGGAGTAAGGATAGGAAAAGAAGAAGTTAACTTATCATTATTTGCAGATGACATGATGCTCTATATAGAATATCCCCAAAACTCTATTGAAAGACTCCTAGGTATAATAACTAAATTCAGTAATGTAGCTGTATACAAAGTCAACACTCAAAAATCAATAGCATTTCTATATACTAACAACAAAACCACTGAGAGAGAAATAAGAGAAGCCACACCCTTTACAATAGCATTCAACAAAATGAAATACTTAGGAATCAATCTAACAAAGGAAGTAAAAGATCTATCCAGGGAAAAGTATAACATTCTGAAAAAAAGAAATTGAAGAGGACATCAGAAAATGGAAAGACATCCCTTGTTCATGGATAGGAAGAACAAATATTGTGAAAATGGTCATTCTCCCAAAACTGTCATACAGATTTAATCAAAATACCACTAGTATACCTGACAGATCTAGAGAAATCACTCCTAAAATTCACCTGGAACCAGAAAAGACCTAGAATAGCAAAGGCAATTCTAAGAAATAAAGGCAAGGCAGGAGACATCACAATCCCTGACTTGAAATTATACTACAAAGCTACTGCAATAAAATCAGCATGGTACTGGAATAAAAACTGACCTGAAGATCAATGGACTAGATTAGAAGATACAACTACAACTACAAACACACTCAACCACCTTTATCTTTGATAAAGGGGCCAAACACATCCACTGGAAGAAAGAAAGTCTCTTCAATAAACAGTACTGGAAAAATTGACTCTCCATATGCCAAAAACTAAAACTAGACCCATGAGTATCACCCTGTAACAAACTAAAGTCTAAATGGATAAAAGACCTTAATATTAAAACAGAAACACTAAATCTGTTGGAAGACAAAGTAGGTAGAAATCTTGAAGATGTAGGGGTAGGTAGAGAATTCATGAACAAGAATCAAACCACAAGTGAAATACTTCCCAGAATCAATAACTGGGATCGTGTCCTATGAAAGAGTTTTTGCATGTTGAAAGAAATCTCCAGCATGTCCAAACCCCTCCCCCAATTGGAAAAAAATTAGTGAACAGTCCCTTAGACCAAGGACTTCTGTGTAGAACATATAAAGAATTTTAAAAAATCAGATCCCTAAAATTCAAAGACCCATTCCAAAAATGAACATCTGAAATGAATACACAGTTCTCAGATTAAGAAATACAAATGGCAAATAAATACATGAAAAAATGTTCAGCATCATTGGTCATTAGAGAAATTTAAATTAAAACCACATTGAGATTCCATCTCACTCCAGAAAAAATGGCCAGGATCAACAAAACTACCAACAACAAATGCTGGAGAGGCTGTGGGGTAAAAGGAACTCTTCTGCATTGCTGGTGGGAGTGTAGACTGGTGCAACCACTGTGGAGATCAGTCTGGAGGTTCCTACAAAAGCTGGAATTGGAAATTCCATTTGACCCGGCTATCCCACTTCTAGGCATAATCCCAGAAGAACTGAAAACATCATACCACAGTGATATGTGTGCACCCATGTTTATAGCAGCACAATTTGTAATAGCCAGATCTTGGAAACAACCTAAATACCCATCAACTGAGGAATGGGTAAAAACAGATGTGGTATTTTTATAGAATGGAATATGACTCAGAGAAAGAATGATCACATCGAGATATTTATAAGTAAATGGATGCAACTCAAGACCATACTCATAAGTGAAATAAATAAAACTCACATGTGTAAATACCATATAGTCTTCCTAGTGTAAGAAATGGTAAGGGTACATAAGATACAAAAAACTTAATAATTATGGTGAAAGGATAAGAATCTGCTAAAGGAGAAAAATAATATCTCAGGGAAATTGAGGAAAAAGAAAAAGGAAGGGAAAAGAAAAAAATGTCTAAAAGTATATAAACACAATTATGATAACTAAGATGATTGTGCTACAAACTCTATAGTTCTTGCAACAAAATAGTTAACATTCATAGGATTGGAACAATTATGCATATTATTGTATAATGATCTGAAGAACTTTTGAAGATCATTATGTAAAATATCAACCCTAGTTATGCTCATACCACCTTGTTTTGAAGGCCTATACTGTCAGTGTTCTGGACTCTTTGCTATTGTTTTTTGTTTCATGTTTTTCTAGGAATTTATATTGTTTTGTCTTGGTTTGTTCTGTTTTTCCCTCTAATACAGAAAGGATAGGTATACATGTAGAGACTCATGCATGCATAGAACTTCTAAAAAGTTTATGAGAATCGATAATATAATGCACAATGAAATGAACAGCTACTTTGAAGAAAAAGAGACACTAAGTGCAGATTCTGTAGCATCATGATGTGAAATCCAGCAATACTATTATTCTTTGTTCAGAGTGATTTTAGTCTGCTTTTTTAATTGTTTAACTTCAACATACATACAGGTATGGACAGCTATTTTGAAGACAATGAGAGACATTATGGAAGCCATTGTTGACTTCCTTATTGTCTGCTCTTGAAGACCTAAAATGCCTTCATCATCCTGTTCTGATCAGTTCTATACTATTTTGTTTTTTATGAATTAATTGTATGTGAAGATATGGACAACTGTTTGGAAGAAAACAATAGACAATATGGTAGACAGTAAAGATCTTGGGTTGTCTTTCTTTGAAATCTGTGTCTCTTACATTGTTTTCTTATGATCTGTCTTGTTCTGTTTTGTTCTGTTTAATTTTATCCTCTTTAAAAATAAAAAAATTTAAAAATCTTCCATAAGATTTTGACAAACAGAATATAGCAAATATTCAAGAAGATTATTTAACATGAACAAGTAGAATTCACCCCAGTGATGAATAAATGTTTTGACATATGCAAAATTATAAATGTAATGCACTATAATTACAGAACCAAGGACAAAAATTACATGATCATCTCAATAAACACAGAAACAGCATTTGACAAAGTCCAACACTCATGACAAAAACCTTTAAGAAAATAAGAATAGCTGATATTTATCTTATTCTGATGAAAGCTGTCCATGACAAACCAATAGGCAATATCATACTAAATAATCAAAATCTGAAAATTTTCACTCTAAAATCAGGAATAAGACAAAGATGTCTACTTATCACCACTTCTATTCAATATAGTTCAGAAAATATTAGCCAGAGCAATTAGACATGAGAAAGAATAGTAAAAATAGGAAAAATAATAAAGATAGGGAAAAAGAAAGTTAGTTATTACTAGGAAGAAGTTATCATTATTTGCAGATGACATTGTACCTTACATAGAACATCCCAAAAACTCTACTGAAAGAGTTCTAGATTTAATAATCAGATTCAGTAGAGTAGCTGTATAAAAAGTCAACACTCAAAACTCAGTAGCATTCTTGTACACAAACAATAAGCTCACTGAGAAAGAAATTAGGGAAACAACACCCTTCACAATAGCATACAAAAAATGAAATACTTAGGAAACAATTAAATAAGGCAAGTAAAAGGTCTCTGCTTTGAAAACTACAATATTCTAAAAGAGGAGATCAAAAAGAATATACGAAAGATACTCCTTGCTCTTGGGTGGGAAGAACCACCATAGTTAAAATGGTCACATTCTTAAAACTATAATACAGATTTAATGCAATCCCAATCAAAATGTCATTAACATGCCACACAGAACTAGAGAAAACATTCCTAAAATTACTTTGGAACCAGAAGAAAAGTAGAAAAGCAAATATAATTCTGGAGAACTAAGGCAAGACAGGGTGCATCATAATCCCTGATTTGAAATTATACTACAGAGATACTCGGATAAAACTAGCATGGTACTGCAAAAAAGAATCAGAAAAACAACCAAAGCAAACCAAGAAACAAACAAAAAAAGACAAAAAGATCAATGGAACAAATTAGAAAATGCAATAACAACTCCAGGGCCAAGGATTTAGCTTAGCAGCATAAGTGCCTTCCTGGCAGACACAAGGTTGTGAGTTCTAGCCCCAGTACAAAAGAAAACAAACAAAAACAAAAAACAAAAAAACCTCCAAAAGCACTTACCCCCTAGGCTTTGACAAAGGTGCCAAACATATTCACTGGAAGGACAGTTTCTTTGATAAATGGTGTTGAGAAAACCTGCTGAAGACTAAAACTAGACCTATGTCTATGCACTAAACCAAAATAAAAATGGATCAAAGATCTAAATATTAAAATAAAAACACTAAATGTGCCCAAGACTAATCCTTTTGTTTTTAATTTAATTTGATAAGAATAGTTCTCTTAATACAATGTGTACAAAATATTAATTATTTACCTCAACCCATCCAGGATTAATGTAATAGAAAAGAACACAACTTTGGTCCTATCAACTTTTTTGCATTATTTCTGTACAACAAAACTGTGTACAGAAATTTTAGAATGTTCATAGAAAACAAAATGACTAAATTCCTTTACTCTTAAATCATTTGTTTGAACTTCAGTATCCAAAGAAATATTTTAAAACCAAATATCAATTACTGCGATATCCCCACCAATTGTTTTTCCATGGTATGAAATTTTTTCGGTGCAAGTGATAGCTTTAAGAAAACATCCAATGTATATTTGTACAGAGAGGTCAGGAAAACATAGTATTATATGCAAACTCAAGATTCTTGTTGAAATAAACGGATTCCATTCTGTGTTACTATAGAAAATCCCAGTATTATTATCCAAATTGTTCATATTTATTGATCTATTTGCCACGATAGTTGCTATATGCTCCATTTCATTTGATCTCTATGGGCATAGCTCTTCTCTTAAAAAGTTAGCAAAAGCTAAGAAAGACTCTGAATATTCTACCTAAATCTCTGAAAAGCTGGCATGTTTCCACACCTTTAACCAGAATTTTTGTGTTTATCTTATATGCCAACAATGAAGACATAAGTTTATAATTACTTTTTAACTTTCTCTTTCTTTCTTTCTTTCTTTCTTTTCTTTCTTTCTTTCTTTCTTTCTTTCTTTCTTTCTTTCTTTCTTTCTTTCTTTCTTCCTTTCTTTTTGTCTTTTTGAGACAGGGTCTCGCTATGCAGTTTAGGCTGGCCTTGAGCTCACTTTGTAGCCCAGGTGGTCTCGAACTCAAAACAAGCCTCCCCAGTGCTGGGATTACAGGCGTGAGCCACCTCTCCCGGCTTAACTTTCTTTTTAAAAGTTATGAGATGACCACAGGGAATTAGGAAAACAAGTTGTGCTACCATAAATGCTTTTTAGTTCTCATGGAATAACCAAATAAAACTGTCTTAGTTAATATTTGCATCTGTCTAAAATTTGTGTGTTGACCTCTGACCCCCAAAGTGATAAGAAGTAGGGTCTCTGGAAAGTGATTGGGTAAAAGGAGAAAAAAATCTTGTGAATGGGGTTAGTGCCTTTGTATGAGACCCGGTGGAGCTTGTTTGTAAATTCTGCCAGGTAAATATGGAATAAGAAGTTTTTATATTCGATGTGGAGAATAAGTCCTCATCACACATCAAATTTTCTCATACTTTGATCTTGGTCTTTTAAGAGTTCATAACTGAAGTCTTATAAATTACCCAACCTAAGTTACTTAATTATAGTAGCTCTAAAGGACTCATATAGGGGGGAGGCTATCACCCTAATTCTAAGTCATTAATTTGTGTGCTCATTCATGTATCCATTTATCTGTTCATTTAATAATATTTTGGAAATCTATTTGCAAGTGTTTGGGATGTAGTTGGAAAGCAAAAAGAATTTGATATGAAAATTATGGTGAAAGCACTTCCTATTAAGTATGAGATAATTTGCACGATCGTGCTATAGTGTAAAGAAGCATGCATATGCACTACTGCTGGGAACTAGATATGATACGTAGTGGTGAAACAGGAAATTTGGTCATGTCTTATTCTTAAGAAAATAATTTCTATCAAAGATCTTGTAAAGAATAATGCTCTTAGACTTTGGAATGGAGTGTTTGAGTTCAAGAATTTGGGAGTTGACAAGTAATAATTGATGACACGGTTGGTTGGTAAATGGAAGTGTTCACTGAAGTTAAGGAGTCACAAGAATTGAGAGTTTAAGATCTGTCTATATGAACATTAAAACTTCTGAGTGGATATTAAGAGTTGCTGTACAGGAAATTATTTTGAGCACAAAAGTCAGCATTGAATGCTAGTAAGTGTCTAAAAGAGTGGTGAATAAACATCAAGGAAGTATAGAGTAGAAAGGTAGAGTAAGCCATTAAAGATTAACAGTCCTCCTGGATTTCTACATATATACAGATCTGGAGGCATCACTAATGATTAAGAACCATGGTAACCACTTATCCTGCTCCGACATAGCAGAATATGAGAAAATAATTGTAAAATACCTGCTAGTTCTGTATGAAATAAGTAGGTTTAAATTGAAGAAAGGATGTGGAGTAAATTGGCAGTTAAGCTGTGAAGAGTATGTTAGTTTATTTTTCATGGCATTGGAAGGTTTCTTTGGGAGAACAGCTTTAAGAGAGACAAAAGCTCTGTAAATCTTATTCAGGTGAGAGGAATTACAGAAGATAATGGAGATATTAATTCAAAAAAAGAGTAAATGACCAAAGAAGTGTACATACTGAGTAGTGAACAGAATGTGTGAAGTATTCTGACTTTGCTTGGTCATTAGATATCCTTGGATGGTAAAAGGGAGCAGGAGGCCATAAGCTTGTTTGAAATTCATCACCCGTTGTCTCAGTTGGCATTCAAGCTAAGACTTGAAGCAGTGAATAGCATTTCACTTAAAGAAGAAGCATAGAGTATGACACAGAAGGAAAATTTTACACTGAGACACACAGGTAAAAATACTTGGCAAATGAAGTGAACACTGATAAGTCAAGTGTGGACAGAACAATAGGATATGTGGGCTGGGCTATTTGTCAGTAAGGCTTCAATGCAGAGGACTCAAACATTTACTGATTAAATAAAAATCAGTCTTGTCTTTGTCTCTGTGATTCCACTGCCTGGTGTGGTTGTTGTGTACAGAAAGCACTCAGCTAATATTTGTTGAACAAATACAAATACAGTGACTTTCACCTTTGAAGAATAAGTAACACATTTGAATTGGAATTTAAAATATGGTGACCACCTAAAAATGAGCCAAAAACAATGAGATACAATTTAACATAAGGCCCGATATAAAAATCTTAGATTTATATTAAAGAAGTCAATGCCTGTGTACAGTCAATGCATGTAGTGTCTGGTGGTGAATCAGGCTTAAAGAGCAATCCAGGACTAGGAAATGTAGGAACTTTAATTGAGCACAACCAAATATTTGTAAACATTATTGTGTAACTGCACCCAAAGTCTTGGGCGCTTACACTACGATTTAATAAGAAAAATGCTTACAAGTCCCGTGGCCTGTGAAAGACAGACCTCACCTGAACCCTCATTCTGAGTTCTGAGCACAGAATTTTAATACTTGCATTGTAATCGGAACTGCAGGCACTGACTGGTGGGGTTTCCCAGAATAGAAAGAGCAACTGAAAAGAGGGGTCTGTATGCTTTCCTTGCTTTCCACATCTCTGTTCTAGGCAAATAGTTAGGTAGGGCTTCATGGGAAAATCTGCAACAGATATTTGGAGACAGTGAAGTGAAGATTTCAAAGCTCATTGTATGCTTATTTATTCTTTATTAATTTAAAAACTTTTCTGTACCTATTATATTAAATTGCTTCATTGAAGTAGGTAGCACAACCTAACAGAAATAAACCTGGCTAAAATAGTGTCGTGAAAGAGACCCTCTTGAACTGATTTAACTGCTCTGAGTGCCAAAATGTTTATATACCTGTTATGTAGGCACATGCTGCAGGAGTGGGCGAGTTCACCCCATCCTACTCTATCAGCATTCTTTCTGTGACTCAAGAGCGAGGCTAGACTTTTCCTTTGTTTTTGAATGAATCTACTTCTTGTTTAGGAAGTTTTTGTCCTTAAAGTCTCCTCTCTCACCTCGGACATGAAAATGTCAGTGCATTTCCCAAGTATTGCAATTAAACTTTCTCCACAGATAACAGGTCAACTGTGATACAGCTTTGCCACATTAAGCCCCAATTGAGTACAAATTCGTAAGGTACTAAGATCAGGAATAAGGATAGGTTGCGTGTAAGTAAGGACGTTGATTATCTTTTTCTATTTGAATATAAGAGCGAAAACAAGAATAGACTTCCTGAATTATAGATACTTTAAAAAATCTAGCTTAGGTCTTAATGTAAATAAGGGTGAAATTTCCTCAGAAAATTAAAAGCTGCTATTTGATCTAGCTATACTACTCTTCAGGATGTTCCCAAAAGAACTGAAATCAGCGTACTGTTGGAAATACCTGCCATATTCATGTTTATTGCCACTGAATTCACAATAGCTAAGTCATAGAAACAGCCTAGGTGCCTGTCAACAAATAAGTGGACAGAGAAAAAAATACATATAAGGGGATATTATTTGGCCATAAAGAAGTATGAAATCATGTCATTTGAAGGAAAATGGACTAAACTGGAGATCACCATGTTAAACAAAATAGTCAGGCCCAGAGAGTCAAACATCATGTTTTCTCCAATATGTAGAATCCATAAAATTAAAAAATTAACAAATTAAAAATGAGATGACATAAAACGTGAAAGGAGACTATTAGAGAAGCCTGTTGGGGGTCAGAAGGAGGAGAAGGGGACAAAAAGGGCAATAATAAGGGCGTAAAAAAGTATGTTGTAGACATGTACAAATATACAAAAGTGAAAGGCAGTATTCTGTATAACTAGTATGCACTAATAAAATATCTAAGGAAGAAAGTAGCTTAAAAGATAGAATTGATGACAAGTATACTTTAAATAAAGTGACAGAAGTATATTTAACACAATTTCCTGCTGATATTTTTCTGCCCTAATTTAATTACACTCTAACTTATTTCTCAAATGATTTATGTCAATTTATAGCAAGCAAATGGAAATTAGGAGTAGAAAATGGTAGGAATGAAAACTAGAGAAAATCAACTGAAGTTTAGAATATGACTCCTATGAAATTGCATATACAGAGTGTTATACTCAGGAAATGGGCCACAAATTTGTGTCAGTGACAAGATCAATTCTGTAAATAAAGAAAAGAAATAAAGGAAATATTTTCCCTTAAAGCAAGGAAATACATAGATAAACATACATTTTTTGGATACTTGAAAACCACATTAACAAAACAAAAATTGAAATGGCAGAGATGTAAGGTTTATTACACAAGGTTAACTTGACAACAGTCATTCACATACTGTTCTGAAAGACATGCCCTAAATTATATCAGACTAGGCACAGTATTTCTGTAGGCATAACAAAAGGGTAGTTTTATTTATGACATTTATCTTGAAAGAAGCAAATATAGGAAATGTATATAGACACACAAAAATACATTTATAGGAAAGTTATGTTTCACTGCTTATTGCATATATTCACTTGAATTCATCAAAAATGTATGTTTTTTGAGTGCCTACCATGTGTTAGACCCTTTTCTAAATGATAGTAGTAGTTATCAAGGCAGTTAATTTCTTAAAATAAATATTCTAATCAGTAGGAGGGATATAGACAATCAGCAAATAAATGCATAATGTAACCTCAGGCTGTAATAAGTATACAAAGAAAAATAAGACTAATTGGCTAGAAAGCGACAGGATAGTTCCAGCGTAGTTCCTTGAGATGCTGCCTCTGATAAGTGGCACTGCATTCTAGAGCAGATGACTCAGGTTACCTGGTAGTGATGGGAACATGCCTGGGTTTCCTAAGGAAAGGCAAGGAGGAAGGGGAGGAGGATATATTTAGAGACTGGATCCAAGAATCAGGTGAGGGATGCTGAGAATCAACTTAGAGACCATGCTGAGAACTTCCGATTTTATCCTGTGTGAAATGGGTGGTGATGAAAAGGTTTTGAGTCAAACAATGGCACAGTCTGACTTGTAAGGATTATGTTGATTGTACAATGGAAACCCCCTGTAAGAAGGAAGAATACAAGGAGGACAGTTGGGAAACTGTTGTGATTATTCTAAAGAAAGAGAATAGTGCATTGGACTAGGATAAAAGCAGAGGAAATGGTGAGAAGTGGTCATGTCAGATTCTGGATATGTTCTGAGTTTCAAGCCAATAGCATTTGTTGATGGGATGGATGAGAGGAGACAAGGAATTTCGCTGGGTGTTGGCCTTGATTACACTACCCACACAAAAAAACCTGTGTATCTTCAATGAACTCTTTCATTCTTTAAACTTTGGTGAATGTCATTAATCCAGTGTCCTAAGAAAGAGGATGATATTCCTCTCCTACTCCCACCATTTTGCTCCTTTCTGGGACTACCCAAGCAAATTCTAAGTCTTACTGTTTTTGCTACCTTAATTATCCCAAATGCATTCACTTCTATTGACTCACTGTCTCACTCTAAACACTGACATGTATCTTGCCCATATTTCTTTTATAGCCTCTTTAGTTGCCTTCTGAATTTCCCCAAACTCAGTGAACCAGTTCAGTGACTTCTAAATCCTCTGTAATCTGGTGCAGTTTGCTTTTCTTCTCTCCAGCTGAATTCTCAGTCTCGACCTTCACTTGCACCTCTGCCAGCACTGTGCTCTCTGTGCACGATCCTTTTATTAGGCTGTTTCCTCTGTCCTATGATAAACTTGTTTGCAATCCTTTTCCTGGAAAAAAATATAATTCATCTTTTATGTCTCAATTTGGTCATATAAACAGCATAATATGCTTTCCCTCATTCATTTTTAGAGTACATTGCATCATTTAAGACAGGTTTTATATTCATTTTCTCAACACTTTCCATCATCACACTCTGGGTTGTCAGCAGTGCGATACGCAGTGTGGTGTGCATTTGTCGCACCAGTTTCTCTTGATTTGTACTGATAGCATAACTCATTAGTTGCAGAGTTCTGGGTGTTTGAATCTCACTAAATTGAGTTAATTATTGCTAAAATATAGTCCTCTGAGTGGCTCCCATAATACATATTTTTATTCTGGACTTTATTAGAGAATTAAAGAGCTTTTTAAAGACTTTATGTGTTTATTTATTTTTTCCTGTGCACATGCGAAGAGGCTAAGGACTCCTTGCTGACTTATACTTGCTACTGTTTAGGCTCAGTGCCCTCCTTTTCCTGACAAACTGTTAGAAGGGGCAGGGAGTATAGTACATAATACCACAGACCTGTTGGCATCAGGAAGGAAGTTAAATTACACTTGAATTAACTGAATTAGAATAGAGCAGAGTTTCCTTTCTTGAAGTATAGTAGAAAATTTAGAATACTTCAGAAGTATTATAAAGCAGCACTGAAAACAATATTTGAGCAGCAGTATTTGAGGACATTAAGGGAAAAATAAATGTGTTATGAAAGAAGAAGTTGTATGAATTTTCTAGTTGAATTTTTAATAAACAATAACGCTAATTTTAAAATTCTCATGAATTAGCAAAGCTAGTCACATTCATAAGTATGATGAAAATATTTCTATGAATTCCTCAACATATCTGACAAGATATTTGCTTTGGAATGTGGCATATGATCATATTGATACAACAAAAAAATATTTGACAGTATCTCTGGAATTATGATCGCTGTTTTAAAATTTGAAATGCAAAGAGTAGCAGAAATACTCTATTATGTTGGTACTTGAGATTTCTTTCAGAAATGTTATACATATTTTTATATCAAGCAAATACTTCATGAAATAGACAAATTCAGCATCTTAAGGTAATAATATGAATGTACTTCATCCAAGATGGCATGTTGTGGACATATCATCTTGATTGTGCCTAGATTATATATTAGCCTCTTAACTGGATGCCCCAGTTAACTGGATATGTTGTGGACATATCATCATTCTGTAGATTACATATGATATGTAATTTACAGAAACCTTACTCAAAAATTATTTCATTATGCCATAGCCCCTTCCTTTGGTATTAACTATGTAGCTTTTCTACTTTTTTACTTTAATAACGATGTCCATGAAAACATTTAAAAAGTATTATCTCCTATGTGTCAGAGTAGGGTATATACAGAATTAGCAAAATAAAGTCCCCGTTACTCCTTGAGAGGAGTGTATACACAGTCAGTGACTGCATGGTATGTTGGGTGATAATTAGTGCAGCGGAGCAAGGAAGACAGTAGGAGCAGATAAGGAATGCCGGAGCAGAGGGCCCAGTGCTGTCACGTCTTCCTAAAGTAATCAGGCAAAGCCTAATTGAAATAATGAAGTAAGAAAGAGATCAAAGAGGAAAGCAGAATAGATGTAGGGAGAAAGCAGTACAGGCAGAGCGAAAGCCTGCACAAAGAACTTAGGGTGGATGTGAGCCTCAGGAGAGGCAAGAGGGATGAATGAGAGCAGGTAGAAGTGAGATTCAAGACCTGTGGGCAGGGGTCCAGGATGACACAGACCATTAGAGCCTTGCCTGTCAATACAGAAACATTGGGTTTTGTTATGATAAAGGCTGGAAACTTCTAGATGATTTTAAGTGGAGATAGAAATGAGTCAACTTTTAAAAGTGTGGTTGTGTTTCTTTATAGCCGAGTAGTAATCCGTTGCATAAAACTTGGGGCTTTTATAGGTAAATGGATACAATTTGGTACCAAACTCATAAGGAAATAAATCAGACTCGAGTGTATGAAAAAAAAGTATGGTTGCTGCATTGAAAGCCTGAGAAGTATAAGAAAAAAGGTTTTTTTCTATCAAAAATATGAACAAGATAATGTCTGCATCTAAAACTCTAGTTCTTTTTAGGCTGCCTCCTTCTACCTCTATTGTGTCAAATCTACTGAGTTATGGAAAACATTTGTTCAGTTTAGATTCTGAAAGCACAACTAACAGCTAAAGATAATTTATTAACAGCCAGGCACTTTCTGTTCCCCATTCTTTCACTCTTTCCTCCTTTTCAACCCTGGCAAGAAACCCTTTAGGTCCTTCCTTTATACTGCTAAACCAGCCAGTTAGGAGACATTGTAAACCTTCAATCCAGGCCATGTGGAAACAGATGAGCTCCTTCTCACACCTCCCTGCTCACAGCTACATCACACTAGAGAGTGCTTGCTTGCTTTTCTTGGTGTTTGAGTGGTTCATTTTCTGCACCAACAAACGGAGTCTGGGTGCATATTCCCAAAAGAAGGAAAGCAGAGGTGTCCAGTGAAGAGGCTAATTTATAATCTAGGCACAAAAGGAGGATGACCTAGGTGATGATGGTAGGAGAGTGGAAATAGAAAGAGGTGACAGGATTCTGGATATGTTTTGAAGGTTATTCTCAGAAAGTTTCTCATATGATAGATGTGACATGCGACTGAATGAAATCATCCATTATTTAACACTTTTGCCAACATAAATTCCTTTATGCATTTCTAAAAGAATGTGTAGAATATAGCAAAATATTTCTTAATGTATGAAAAAATACTTGTCGATTTTACTTGTTTTCAGTATTTTAGCTTATGGTTCAGAATTTTTGCTTTTCATTGTTGCTCTGGGACACCAGCTACCTCCTAAATCTAATACAAATTTCCTTTTAGAATGACTCTAAATTACAGTGTTCCTACTTGTTTTAAAAGCAGTGGAGAAAACCCATGAAGGTCATCCTAGACCTAGTCTCTGTGATCAATTGATAGTGACCTCTGCAATATACTTCCTCTCATTCTTCATTATAACTAGATCTCTGATTTGTTTCAAGTTGACAATGTTCCCAGCTAAAAATACTTACCTAGCCTCTTTTGCAACCAGTTGTAGCTATGTGGCACATTTTTGACTAATAAGATGTAGAAGAAGTTGACTGATAGGGCTCCCAGAAATGTAAGAGACATAAATGGCATGATGTTTCTCATACTTCTTTTTTTTTTTCTTATGCAGCCTCAAACTATGGAGAAGCAAAATCCATCTTCAAATGGGAGTTTAATATCCTGGGATCTGGCTATTTTGACATACATTACCACATATTAATACTTTTCCTATTAGCATAGGAAAAATATGTCCTGCTTTCTGCATAGTAGCAGAAGGAAACATAGTATTAAGAATGAAATTTGGTCCATTGTATTTTTCCTCTCATTTCCTTGCAATATTCTAGCATGAAAATGGAACAAGCATATTATCTTGCTTTGTTCACTTCTTTGTAAAATCAGGTAGAGTGATATGATTGTATTTTGCTGTTCCTTAATTATGATACAGCTTTGAGTTACTTGGCTAATGCTGGTAAACCTCAGGATTTGTCTTGTTTTTAACAGGATTGTTACAGTCTCATTAATTTGTGATGATTAAATCATCTACTATAAGTAAATTATAATCCCACAAAATACATTAGTGTAAGCCTGGAACCTGCTGAGTCAGTTACATATTTGCTATTGTTACTTTTTCCACTCATATGAGTAGATCTCTGTGTTAGTTATTGTAATCTAACTCAAGCACTGCCATTCTGTTCTGTATGCACCACACCCTTTGACCTTTAAAAAACAAAACAAAACAGGATGTCCTATTTCCTCAGGAATGCACAGGTGTGACACCCCCCACGTCTTTGCGGGTTTTTTTTCCCTTTATAAACCACCCCCAAATCTTAGCCTAGTTGCCCAGCAGTGTAAATTCCACCCTCACTCTGTGTCACTGGATACCAACCTAGAAGAAAAAAGCACTCTCTTCTTTTCCCTCCAAGATGTCTTGGCCTTTTTATTCTTTTTGCCTTTTTACAATTTTCATTTTATTTTGGGGTGCAGCCTTTTGGGGTACAACAGTTATTAAAGTAACACAGTGAGATGGCTGACAAAGTTTGAATTTCACATATTGTTTATAAAAGCAGATAGGGAATTTCACATTGCTAGCGACAATCATAGATCTTTCAAGATGGTCAAAGGACCTCCCACAAAGAAAGCCTGGTGGAGAGCTAAGGACTTGCCTCACCTTTTTGTTCTTACTACTTTAATGTCATTGTGCCAAGTAGCTCAATACCAACAAATATCTTAATAATTCATTGTACTTCTGTTGTGTCTGTTTCCCATCTGACAGTGTCTAAACTTTACCTATACTATGCTTATTGAATTCTTTAGCAGTATTGTCTGTATTTGAAAAGCTTTCACCTGCTCTGCTGTAATTTGAGTTGAGCAATCTCATATGCATGTCTGTGGAACAGGATTTAAGAACTCATTAGAAATATTAAATCCAAAGGCAAGCACAGGTGCAGGGCTTCTGGCTTCAATTTCATTTGCATAATAGTGGTTGGGTAATTGAAGTTGTCAGTGGTTACCTGGCTAAATACAAAAGATAAAAAAAACCCTAAGGTCAAGCATGGTTCCCCAAAATTTGCCTTTTACTTTCTAAAAAGTTGCATGCATGTTCTTACCATTTATTAGTATACACAGGTGTGGAATTCTAAGATTTCTATTTATAAATTCTTTTACTGGAATGTCCCAACTTTTTCTCTAAAATTTATTTTTGTTTCCTGCTGCTACAAAGGAAGTTTTTCCCACTAAGTCCTTTTTTCTTTTCAGGGTGGGTAGCTTTTGCAATTTTAATTACAGAAGAGCCTTAACTGTTGGCAAAACAGAGCCACTTAGCTTCCTGCCTCAGGGAAAACTTAAAAAAGGTTTGGAGAAAATTCTAGGCACTAAACATGTAAGGTCCAGGCATTGTCCACAGAATTTTAATGTTTAAAACAAATAAACTTGAAATAAACTTTAAAAATGCTGTATCAATTTAACAATACCTGTTACAAGCTCCTCACAGCAAATTAATTTTGCATCATAGGCACAGAAGCTTGAGCATATTCACCACAGTGTTATTCACAGTGCAAAATACTACGGTAAAATGTAAATTTCACATGCAGTTCAGTACTAAAGTATGCTTTATAATGATTCTGTAAAGAAACTATTTTATGATCTGGGAGCATATTCTGCATTGCTGAAGTAAGAAATAAAAGCAAGTTGCATGTGTTATGTACAAATAATGAAATATATATGCACTATATATATATGATCTAATACTGTCCTCTGAAGACTTGTGAAGCTATAGAAAGCCATGATTGATTATTGAAATCATAGGCAAAAGAAATGATACTGAGAATGTAAGTGC
Source organism: Hydrochoerus hydrochaeris (assembly GCA_004027455.1). Taxonomy (NCBI): domain Eukaryota; kingdom Metazoa; phylum Chordata; class Mammalia; order Rodentia; family Hydrochaeridae; genus Hydrochoerus; species Hydrochoerus hydrochaeris. The sequence continues at coordinate 132,642 of PVLA01001323.1, forward strand.
TAGTCATTTAAAATTCTTGCTGAAAACAGTAAAAGTGCTAAACTAGTAGATGAGATTAAAGAAAATTTTATTTTCTTATTTTTACTTATTTCTCACTTTCAAACTGTATAGAAAATGAAACTGTTATTTTCATGCTATGGAAAACAACTGAATAAATTTAAGTGGTTTTCCTGAAAAATTATAAATTTTCCACAAATTAAACAGAAAAATTTTTTCAAATTAAAAATTTCTATTGTACTTTTGTTAGGGTTTAGAAAGTTCAGAAAACTTTTATCAACATATCTTTATAGAGCTTTTATAGCTCATCTAGATTTTGGCAATTTATGTTGATTCTATCTTAGTAGTTATAGTATGTCTTTAAGTACAACACGTAACTATTCTTGATAGTTGATTATAAAGTTTTGATGATTCTCTTAGAACTTGACAAATTTATTTTTGTTGTATTTATCTATAGAAATGAAAGAAATTATTATACAATCAGTTGAATGCAAAAATTAGACTATTAATTGTATGCATTATATATGGACTGGAAAGATAATTTCTTAATTCAGAGAGTAAATTACAGGATCATGTGATAATAGATATATCACTAAAAAAAAAAAGTATTTTGCAGTACTGTTTCTGGGATTCTTATGTGGGCCAATTCAAAGTAGAAAAGAAGTACACTCTGCAGAGCGAGAGGGCCTGAAAAAGAGTGAGCAGAGCGGCCATGAGATTAATGGCCGATGGCAGGTCTAAGTCATCCTATTAAGAAACCTGTTTAATTTCCTGTCAGAAGAATTGGTGATATCACTTTCTCACTGATTCCAGATGCAGGCCTTTGGAACTGTTTGTAATGTCTATGTGTGCTGGATGTCTGCAATTGATAGCTCATGCCCACTTGCCCAGCCAGTTGGTCACTCTAATCTCCTGCCTCAGTACTATGGATTGAACTAGTGCCTTCACATTGAGCTATAGCCAGACCAGTCTTTAATACATGTATTTTTAAAATTTTGACATATGATCTCTCTTTATCAACATAAACATAGAACAAAAACTTTTTTAGTTACCCTTTTCAAATGAGAAATATTTATGAAAATTGATATCTTCTAATTTGTAGAAAATAAGCAAAGATCATATTTTTCAGTATTTTTAATTAAACATTGACTCCCTCCTCATTAAACATAAAAATGGAAAATTGATCAATCAGAATAATTAGAGATGAATTTATAAGAATATCAAGGAGTCTACTGGGTTCAATAATAAGAATAATAAAGATTAAAACTGTCATTCCACTCTGTGCCTATCTTGGCTGAAATGATGTGATGCAATTTTCTGTTAAAGGGAAGAGTCTCCTAGTTTAGCCAATTTGAAGGGTTTCTCACTGGAAGGAATCTGAGGAAGCATCCCAAAAGAGAGACGGGGACTTCATCTCACCCTGCTGAGTAGGTTCTTGACTTGTCACAGAGAAAGAATTTTAAGATAGATCAGTATAAGGCATAGGTAGGTTTATTAAGCTGATTTAGAGAGCGAGAAAGAATGAGGAAGGACTCCAGCTTGAGCACTGTGATGAAGAGGTTCAGACTGCTCCATTCACAGAATGAGGCCAACTTTTATGGATTAGCCAAGGTGGGCCAGGATCCAGTGGATCTTTATCTCACTGAAGTTTCTTTGATCTGGAGGAGTGCTTAGGCTTACGAGCAATCGGGTGCCCTGAAATGATTATTTTTCCATGAGATAAGGGTTGCCTTGTTTCCCATACTGGAGTAATTGCTGTGCATGGGAAAGGTGATCTCATCATGGGTTGGTTTGTAAGGCTTTGTTTTTCCTAGAAATTGAAGCGATCACAGGTTTGCTGACTTCTAGATGTCTCCCAGTGTGCCTTGAGGGGGACATTGTAAAGGTTAGTAACTGGGTGTTCTTGAAAACACTGAAAATAAGTAAAAGTTACTCTTTTTTTTTAGTCATAAAAGTATATGGAGATAATAGAGGTAAATTTATACAGTAAACTTTGTAATACAGATAATCATTAAATGATTAACATGTGTACATGTAGAGTTGGGCAATGATCAGACTGTAACAAAAAGGAGAAACTCCAAACTGAGGTTTCTTTTGTCACCATTTTAGTTTACATTTATTTATTTATTTATTTATTTATTTATTTATTTATTTATTATCATACCTCAGTTCTATTGTAGAGAAGCTCCAACTGGGGTAGCGCCAAGTAATCATAAAAATATTTCTATTTCCCATTTCTCCACCTTAATGATTTTTTACATCTATGGACTGGGATAGATAATTATCCTGTTTTCAGAACCATCTGATAGAATGGAAGAAACACCAGGAGACCAGAAAGATCATCCTCAGATTCTCAAATGAGAAAAAGTTTTAGAAACCACGGACTGAGGAATTTCACATTCATCCCTAACCCTGTTCTAGGATGGATAAATAGCTGTTTGCTTGACATTTGGTAAAAGGGAAGATTACACAAAAATATGTGGTAATAAAAATTAAGAGGCTGCATTATGATCAAGAGAGTGAAGCGAATCTCTCCTTGAATCTCAGAAATGGCATTTATAGTCTTAAGTTTACCTTCTAGACACAAATCTCTCAAATGCTAACTTCCAGATTTAAAAAAAATGCTGTTTAGAAAGAATGTGCTGGTAAGACTGCAGATTATGCATTTCCAAGCAAGTGCTTCTATTGCTTTGCTGACTTTCCAAGAGACTCACTTCTTGCTGGTAACATGTAAGAGGTCAACCTTCCATCAGCCAATAAGCACAGTCTACTGTGTGATTGGATCCTGCGCTCTGGTCCACAGCTTTCCAAAACAACCTGTGTGAAACAGGGCGAACGAAACTTATTACTTCAGATGGCAACTTGTCTGTTTTATCCCATTAAAGTTTAGACCTCTTTCCCCTTAATCTGTCTTCTAATTTGTGAATCTTCTCTGTGCCTGAATAAAAACCATCCTCATATTGACTGTAAACTTGTGCATGATTCTTTGGTCTCTATGAAGAACCTTGTGTGTCAGGAAAGAGAATCTTAACCTTTTAACTGTTTTTGATACATTTATTAGCTTGGTAATCATTCATTTAAATCTGTCCTTTAATTGAGTATGATTAAACCTTGAAAATACCTTGGGCAACTGATTAAAAATGTATTCAGGATTTATTAAGAACAGTAGATTCCAAAAGCATAATGTAAATATTTAAAAGTGGAGAGCAAATGTAATCTTTCCATTGCACCTGAAATGCAAGAACTTTACTTTGTAAGAAATACTTACAAGTTGGGGTGATTCAGAAGAAGTTCAAGAAGCTAGTGAGAGCCCTAGGCCACGGTGTGCTGATGGAATAAGCAACTCGCAGTAGCAAAGAGAGGTGAGAACTTGGGAGATCACGTAATATCTGCCCTCAAATATTTTAAGATCTGTGTGGTAGACAGAAATAATTGTAGGATTAGGAAAACAGAACTAGAAGTCAAGGTAAAGCAGGGGAAATAATTTAGGACTGATTAGTTTGAATGATATCTACAAACTAGTACCTAGTTATATGGTAGTTAGCTTGGGGTGATTTAGGCTGAGACACATGTTTGCTTAGTGTATGAGAATTAGATATGAAAGGTAGGTGACATGAATTTGCCATTGGTTGGAGAGTTCAAAGTAAGATTTTTTTTTATTTTGAAGAGGATAAAAAGAGGACAGATTTAAGCAGATCAGAACAGAACAATGTAAGCAACATAGAACTTCACAACAAGACAATTGGATATTAACAGTAGCTATCATAATGTCTCTTTCTTTGAAACAGTTGAGCTTAGCTTTATACACAATAATGTCAAACATAGCAAAGCAGAATAAAAGAACTCAAGAGAATGGAAGTATTTCAAGGCATTCTGAACCAAATAACTGAAGATGAGCAATGGCTGCTATATTATCTCATTTTCCATAAAAATTTTGTTTTTACTATCATACATATTAAAATCCAATAAGACACAATGTGATAGAACCAATGGTAATAGAAAAACAAGAGCATGGTAGGACTTCAGAGCAAGATGATATTAAATCAACAATGGTTGCCATATTGTCTTGTCTTCAAAGTAAGTATTCATATGATCACATATATTAAGATCAAACAAAACAGAATAAAAGCATTCCAACCAATGAATGAAAACATAAGATGTCAAAGCAGTATAATGGTGAACCATGATTTCCATAAAATCTTCTGTACTCTTACTCTTTCTTACACTAGGGAGACTATATGGTATTTATACATGTGAGTTTGATTTATTTCACTTATGAGTATGGATTCAAGTTGTATCCATTTATTTATAAATATCTCAATGTGATCATTCTTTATAGCTGAGTAGTACTTCATTGTATAACAGTACCACAATTTTTTTATCCATTCCTTGATTGATGGGCACTCAATTGATGGAAACTCGATTGATGTTTCCAAGATCTGGCTATCACAAATTGTGCTGCTATAAACACGGGTGCACATATATCACTGTGGTAAGATGTTTTCAGCTCTTCTGGGAATATGCCTAAGAATGGAATACCGGGGTCAAATGAGACCTCCAACCCCAGCTTTTTGAGGAATCTCCAGACTGACCTCCACAGTGGTTGCACCAGTCTACATTCCCACTAACAGTGCAGAAGAGTTCCTTTTTCCCCACAGCCTCTCCAGCATTTGTTGTTGGTAGTTTTTTTGATCCTGGCCATTCTTTCTGGAGTGAGATGGTATCTCAGTGTGGTTTTAATTTGCATTTCTCTAATGATCAATGATGATGAACATTTTTTCATGTATTTACTTGCCATTCATATTTCTTCATCTGAGAACTGTGTGTTCATCTCTGATGCCCATTTTTGGATTGGGTCTTTGAATTTCGGGGGTCTGATTTTTTTTAATTCTTTATAAGTTCTACACAGAAGTCCTTTATCTGAGGGACAGTTCACTAAGATTTTTTTCCCAGTTTGTAGGTTTTCTTTTCACTCTGCTGGAGATTTCTTTGGACATGCAGAAACTCTTTAATAAGATGTGATCCCAGTTATTGATTCTGGGAAGTATTTCCCATGCAGTTCAGTTCTTGTTCATGAATTCTCTACCTACCCCTATGTCTTGAAGATTTTTACCTACTTTGTCTTGCAACAGATTTAGTGTTTCTGTTTTAATATTTAGATTTTTGATCCATTTGGATTTTTTATACTCCTAAGAATGCTAAACCAACCGGGGGTTTAGCTCAGTGGCTTAAGTGCTCGCCTGGCAAGCACAAGGTCATGAGTTCAATCACTGGCACCAAAAAAAAAAAAAAAAAAAAAACAGAATGCTAAACCACAGGGAAGACATGGACAGTTTTGACTGTTAGCTGTACCTGTGATTAACAGTTGCAGAGTAGAGAAACATAGACTCTAATGCAAGAGAGTTTGAACACTTAGCCAAAGAAGACACAGATTATTCTTCCAGCCTTTCTTGGCCGTGAGTGCATAAACCTGTGACTATGTCTTACTCATCAATATACAAAATATTTTCGAGAGATTTTAATTTGGAAAGACCCAAGTGAGGAAAGTAGGTACATTGGAAGTATTTCCTTTAGTAACCAGAATGTCTAGTTATTGGGGCCAGGAAAGAGTTGAGTTTTAGTATTTTTGATATAAGCTGTGGAGTTGGTAAGAGCTGGAATGTTATGACCAAGGTCAAAGACAGTAGTGTTTTTACTAAAGCAATTAATTTAGTGTGATTACTCACTAAATATATACAGCCTTTCAAAAGGCTACAGATAACTTCTGAGTCTGATGCTCTGTTCTAGGAGCTCTTTGTAATGTCCCCCTCCATGTAAGCTTGATCTGTACAGACTAGATTCTCTAGTTTGTAACTAAGAACTTTGGAGTATATAATGAATCCTCAAGATTTGAATTTTTCCTGAGTTTCATTTTAATAAACAGAGGATATTAATGCATATAGATGAAAATATTTTTAAGCTGTTTTAAGCATAAATATTAATGAAATGTTTGTGGTTTGAGATCTAACTACCCACTATATTACATGATGAAATAGATAAATGATAATCAGGTTAAATAATATGCAGCTTTGAAATGATAAAATTCCACTTTTTCTCCAAGGAACGACAGAATACAATAGAGAAATTAATAAATAAACTTCAATTATAGATGTACAGATTTATGATTACTTTAACAACACAAAAGATTTACAGGAAAATGATTCTTTGTAAGGAGCAGTTTTAGCTACAAACCAAAACAAAGTCATGTACATAGAAAAATAGGAAAAATAAAGTTGAGTATCTGAATATTTCCCAAACCCCATGCATGCATGGCAACCTCTTATTCACACAAGATGGATGGAGTATATATTTTCTACATATGTAGATTTTATCTTCATGATTTGAAATAAATATTACATACTTTCAAATATTGAAATAATGAAGAACTCTTAATAGGACATTAGTGGTACAAAGCAAGTTTTTCTTGTGTCACATAATAAGCTTTGGAGTGACTAACAGAGCTATCAAACAACTCTTTTCAACTTTTATAAAGCCCTCATCTGGTCCTTTGATGGGGATTTTCTTCTTGATAATTATCAGAGCTTCTAACCACATTGAAGGATCATAGAAGCAGATGACTCAATTTTTGCTCTGATCTCTGTGTCTTAGTCAAATTAAAACCTTGCTACAAAACAGAAATTTGCTTGCCCTACAATATTTAGAAATATATTTTTCTTTTTCCAAGAAACATGATAAAGATACAATTTTATATGACTTAGACATAATATGAACAGAAAATAAATGTTTTATTTGACTGTAAAGCTAATTGTAGGAAATACTATACATATACTTGTTTTCTAAATTTTCTTAGCATTGAAGCTGTATAATTTTTCTCTGTGTGTGTACTTCATATAAACATGGTTAAGTTTATTTGAATTCTTTGTTTCCACATCACTTCATTGTGGCTGGTAATTCTGACCAATACAAAGATTAAACATTTCTTCAAACAGATGAGTTACTTCAAAGTTATAAATGTGATATATGATGTTAATATTATATATTAATTAAGAGAACATTAGACTATTTTTGATTCAGTAGAATTATGCATCATTTTTTACCCAGTGTACCTCAGCATTTACCAAACTTTTTTAATGATCTATTTAATATTTTAACTTCTCCTTTGCATTTAAAACTTTGACAGGGCCTACATTTTATCCCATATCTACTTTTTGTTATTATCACAGTATTATCAACATTTATTGACACATTTTGTTTCTAATTGAATATACAGATTTAAGCAAAGTAGAAATAATATTGTTCTCACTAGATTTACCTTGAAATAGCAGATATTTAATAATACAACACAAAACTAAACATTATAAGTGCATAAAGAAGGATAAAAGGACTCCTGGAATTTATGGGAAACCTAACACAATGTGGTAGGAATTTCAAGTTGTTTACCTGTTATCATGGTACTAAGCCACTATGGAACCATTGCCAAGGAAAGGCAGGGTAATCAAGAATAAAGTGCATGTACAAAAGCAAAAATAAGAAACCACATGGTAAAACATGAGTGCCAGGCTCTACTAAGACAGATATGTACAACTGTAGAAGCATTTAGATACAAGAAGCTCAGGTTCATGAATGCCTTGAATTTTTCCTTTATCCCAGTGAGGGCTGCTAAATCTCTACCATCTCCTCTTTCTTTATTTGTGATTCTGTGTGAGTTACTGCTTTGATGATTTGCTTAACTCATTCTGCCTCTAACATTCTCATTTCCTGTGATAAAATGTAGTTTTTGTTTGTTACACTGTTTAGGGGTCTAATTCTATTCCATTAGAATTGTATAATGTTAACACTTCTCAAACTAAATTCAAGTAGAGGTCAGAGCATATCCTCTCTGAAGATAAGACATTCATGTAATCATGTAGATAAGTAGGAATGAGGGAGGGAGAAAGGGAGGGAGGGAGAAAGGGAGGGAGGGAGGGGGAGGGAGAGACAGAGACAGAATGAGATAGCTACAGAGACAGAGACAGAGACAGAATGAGAGATAGCTACAGAGACAGAGACAGAGTCTGAGACAGAGACATTGAAGTTCCAGGAAAGGAAACAGCTTGTCAGGAGATTTGAGGTAGGAAAAACATCACATTTCAAAAGTATAGATTGTCAAAATCTTTTAGTATGACTTAATGACTTTTGTATTTTATTCTACATACTTTGGAAAACAACTGCTTAAAGAAGTTTAATCAAGAAAGCAACACACACGCATATGTATTCCTAATATTCTCTGGCTTTGATGAAAATTGGACAATAAAACTGGACAAACTAAGAAAAAAGCTCTTATAATACTTACCATAACCAATGGTGAAGGTTTGAATTTGAGATCTGGCAACAGATAGAAGGAGCTGGATGGGTCTAAGATATGCTTCACAGGGAGACCCGTAAGACTCAGTGAGAGTAAGGCAGAAGACACCACTGATGAAACTACTGAAATATTTTATTGTAGAGTTTCAGAAAGCATATCTACAGTATACTTGTTATATGAATGTTAATATGTGTTCTGTGAAATGACAAAAAATGATTTTTCAGTCAAATTTTAGAAACACTGGGTTGAGGTAAAGCTAAGGAGTTTCTTTATTGAAGTTTCATCATTGTCTTTAATATGATATTGTGAATTTTCAACAGAGAACGATAGAAATTCTGGTTGTGGTAAAGTTTTGTGGCCTTTTTTTTTTTTTTACTGAACATACTTTGTGATTTTCTCTTAAGTAAGTGAAAGGGTTCTCATAGAAAAATACACAATTGTTTATATTAAATTCTGTACTTGCACAAATTGTTAATTATGAATTGATAGAAGGATTTTGAACAAACATTCAATGCAAAATATAAATTTAGTAAGTATTTTAAACAAAAAAGGTTTTTGGGGTATTGCAAAATTCACTTTCTTCTTGTCACAAAATGAAAGAAAAATACAGAAGTTTTCCTACACAAATTACTTTATTAAAATTTTCCTTTGTTGGTACATACTCCTTTAATGTTATTAGCCCATTTAACAATATGCCAGCTTTTATATTATGCAGAACAAAGTTACAAATTGCCTTTATAATTTTTAATATTTTCTAATTACTGTGAAGAATTGTAGAGCTAAAAATTGCTATTACTTCAAGTTTCACAAAATATAGCTTTAATCTGTCCATTGTAATAGATTTTATTTATCCAACAATCATGTGTTAAGCATGTATGACATATAAAGTTATGATTCACACATGACATCATAAGCATTTAGTCAGTACTGATGTTTTTGGATTGGTACTATGTGTATGTTATCCTTTTGTATGCTGATAGAATCAGCTGAATACTGTGTTACTATATCCAAGTCATCAGTCTCTTCTTCCTTCATATGAGTGAACTTTTATCTGCATGTTTTGCTGACTTAATACATGCAGTTATAGGTTTTGAAACATTGGCCAAGTCTCAATTTAATGTTCAAATATCATCAGATCTTTGGTCAAGCAATATCATGTCCTTATGTGGGTTAAAAATAGATTCTATTTATGTGCTGTTAATTAGTCATATTGAAAATGTTAGCCCTGCACTCTAATTTCTCTTCTTTTAATCTCCAATATTTTTAAACTTTAACATTTCACCCAGTTTAACTTCTGATGTGATTCAGGGAGTAGCTAAATAAATAACTTGGAATATTTTCTACATTTTTTTAAAGGCATCATGGAACAACTCACACACACAAAGTTTTGAATATAAAATTTTTTGCCTCCTCATATATCCCTAACTATGCTACAGCCACACAAGGAGAGCCACTGAGTTACATTTTTTCCCCTTTTCTGGAAGTAGTGAGTTTTATTAACTTACAGAAACCCGATAAAGAAACTTTAAACACTATATTGCTAATGCTGGATAAATGACCTGAGCTACGCTGCTGGTAGCTCTGTTCGCTGTTTGAAACATTTGTGCCAATATTTGGTCAGGTGTGGACTTTCACAGTGAGCCAAAGCCTGGATAACCATGGAAACTGTTCAACTGAAGTGCATGAGCAACAATAATATTTTTAAAATACCATTTACTCTGTAGCGTTTCAAATGTCATATAGTAAGTATAGTTTTAAAAATTAGTTGTTCTTTTATTAAACAATAAAATATGCAGTCTTCAGGTCCTTACAAAGGCATTTCCTGTACATTAGGTTATGTAAGTCACAATCAAAATTTTATAGTAGATTTTTAGCTGACAGCATGCCAACAACGTCAAAATGACTAACAGCCCAAGCTTTAAAAATGACTTCCTAATCCAATTATTTCTTGTAAAGGAAAGCACATTTCAAAAAGTTCCTTAATTGAGAAGTAAAATACATGATAGAAAGAGAGGGGATATATATAAACAAAATATATTTATTCTAATAACATATACATTGCTATTTCTAGTTCTTATATATTCTAAGTCCAGATATCAACTAATTCTAACATAAATAATATATTATAGCACCATGGTACTATAAAAATAACTTCTTTTTTCTCTTGGACTGGATTTTAGTTTTATACATGGAAATTTATGTGTATAATTTCTTGAATAACATTTGACTTTTTGGATATAAGTAATATACCTACTGATGTTTTTAATGGAATCAAATGATTAACTTATGATAAAAACATTCTGTGTCTCTTAAGGAAGTATTGAGATGCACCTTTTCAAAAAACTAGCATCTGGTTTGTTTCATTTATTGGAAAAAATACAACAAATACATATTACCTGTAACTGCAATTAACGTGAAGTATTAAATAAATATCAGTGGTTTGAATGGATGATACGGTGGTGGTATTTTAGGTTATCATACATAATTGCTTGTATAATTGGGCAGATGAAAATAAATCATACTTTTACTGAAGTAAAGACTGCCCTCAAATGGAAATGAAAAAGAAAAATATCCTTTCCCTAGTCCTGACCTGTTAAGTGTTTTCATAGCACAGACATAACTGTGCCACTCACCCTGATCCGGCCAGGTAGAATTCTCAACTGAAATAGCATTGGCCACAATGCTTTTTATTGGAAATGAGTGGTTTATCTTATTATCTAGACTTTTAAAGTCTTCTAAAAATGTCCCCTAAGTATTTGTTCAGTTCAGAACATTACAAATGAAACCATAGAGTGTGAAGGGATTATGGAAAAGGGAGAGTATTTTGCTACCACGAAAGCTGCCTTTTCAAAGATTTAACTATAATTTCAACTCCTATTTGCAGTAGTTAAAGTATATGTGAATGAATAACTAGTTACGAATGATGGACACATTTATAAAAAAAGAGTAAAGAATGTGACTTCCATTTTTATTAACAAGTGAAAATAATTTAAGCAGAACATCCACAGAAAAAGATTTAAAATGTTTTTCACAGAAAAGAAAATTCATTATTTATTTTCTAAACAAAAGGTAGTTCTAGTCATGCATTTTGCTGCAATACACATACCGTAGTGTTAAAAGCATGTTTTATTTTGCTCATTGACCTAAGGCTCAGGGATGAAGACAATGCTTGACTGGGAACCGCTGTCTGCTCAGGGTTTGTCCTCCGAGAGGACGGGGCTGGATGCCCACTTCCAGGTCAGATTCTTCACTTGTATGTTGGGGGTCTCACTGCTCACCAATAGTCTCTTTCCCTTCCTTCCTCCTTCCCTCTTTCCCTCCTCCCTCCCTCTATACCTTTTTGTTCATTCCTCATGGTTTTCCAAAATGGCCTGGGCTTTTATAATGAAGGCCTTGGTGTACTTGATTTTCTCACAGAAGAGTTGGCTTCTTAGAGAATGCATTTGAAGAAGGAACTACAAAGATATCTTTTCTCCCTGTATTCTGTTGTTAAAAATAACCAGTTTCAAGGATATGCAAAAGAAAGTAACTCTCTTGATTGGAAGGATAGCATAAATATAATGCATATAAGCACAAAGCGATACTCTGAAGCTATATTTATCATAGTAAAAAATACAAAACAATGCAAATGACCCTCATTAACTAAGTGACTGAACAATGACATATTCCTGCAGTGGAGTACTGGGCAACTAAAACAAAAAGAGTAAAGTAGCTCTTACTACAAGGCAAGATTCTGTGAATAAAGTTCTGAGAAAACAAGGTTAAAATAAAGATGAATAGGGTGCTACTATTTACATAAACAAATATACAGTTTTTAGTGATATGATTGATACTAAAACATTAAGAAAGTCTAAAAAGCAACATAAAAACATCCTTTTTTCAAGCTAGCTCATATAGAAAAGAGGAAATAGAACAGGGTAGAATAAACCAACAGACATCTCTTTTGCCACCTAACAAACACCTGAGATTAACAAGTCATTGTGGAAATGTTTATGTTGGCTCATAATTTCCATCTATATTCATTGTCTTAATTGCTTCTCCTTCTCTTAATGTCCTCTCTTCTCCTCTCCCCATCTCCTTCTCACTCTTTCTGTATTCTCTCTAATGTTTCTCCATCCTTTCTATCTCTTACTTGGGTTAGAATTATATCTCAAGAGTATAATTTTTATTAAACAAGTAACACTTTATATATGCACAGGACTCCATGCAGCATGCCTTTCTGACAATCTGTGTCAAGTGGGACTCTCCAAAGTCCCATACTGAAACTCTTTTCCTTCTTTACCATCCTGTCCCCTAGTCACACACTTGTCTTCTCTGATCCCCACAATGTCCACTCATCTTGATGCATGACAATGTCTGCCACTTCATGCAGTTGTCGTAAAATACAGTGGGGGCTCCAACTTGACCTGCTTTCCTCTGGTGAGTTGTTGCCCTTTGTAATTCTACAGTAACAAAGATCCACCTATTGAAAATATTAAAGAAAGCCAGGCGTGGTTGTGCATGCCTGTAGTCCCAGCACTCAGGAAGCTGAGGCAGGAGTATAGTTGCAAGTTTGAGACCAGCCGAGACTACAAAGTGAGCCCAAGACCAGCTTGAACACAGTGAGACCCTGTCTCAAAAAACTAAAATAAAAATAAAGAAAAAAGAAAATATTAGAGAAATACACATGGAGTCCTGAAATACGATTTTATATATTGAGCCTCATGACCTTTACAGCTTTCTAATGCTTTATTTGCTTGAAGTGCTACATATGTCTTTGCCCAACTTTCTGTGAAGTAATAGTTTGAATTTCTATATACAGATATAAAGTGGAGCTGGGCAGACCAAACGAGGTTACTTGACCTTAATTTCTGAGTTTACTGTCTAAATATAACTAGAAAATTAAAAGTGCCTTCTCAATCAGAATAAACAATGTAGCTCACTTCCATAAAAGAATAAAAGTAAAGTCGTATTTCAACAGTTTTTAGAATAAAATAAAACACTTAGATTCAAAGAGCATTTATTTTCTTTAAGGCTGCTTTTCCCACCTCCAAAGTGTGAGACAATCATAACATGATGTTTAATATTTAACTGGAGAAACTTGTTAAATGTACAAAAAAGCAGGCTTCAGAGACACTTTCTCACACAGAAGCCAATCCATTTTGTGCCCTCAAAAGAAAGAATAATTGTCCTCCAAATTAGTAGAACTTGACTGATTTAAGACACTACAGATCTTAAGACTCCCATTTTTGAGTTTTTCTCAACACAAAAAATAAAAAGAAACAGCTGTCTACTCGACATTTTAGCACTTCTCTCCTTACTTTGTTTCGGAGAGTTGAAGTTTTTCACAGTGATGTTGATAGCTTTACTGTACATTTGATTATTTAAAAACTCTTTCACATAGAAAAAGATGGAGAAAGGAGTACCATTTTTCTTCTCAAGAGAAATTTGATCCTCTTTCATTCTTACCAATAAATGAATCTAATTTCTCAAGTTATTTTCTTTTCTGAAAGTTATTAGAATATAAATTGATGGCTTCCTGGAAATTCCGTGAAAATCACAGTACATAGTGAAGTAGTTCCTAAATCATACTAAATACAATTTTGGCTCACTGACTCCTAAGAATATTGTTTCAATTCGATTAAGTTAAATAGAATGCCAGCAAAAATAGTTCATAAGAAAAGACAGGAGACTAAAAAGCACGTATAGGATTTATTTCTGTTATCTTTCTGACATTAAATGTGAATTGTCCTGTTGGACTGATGTTCAAAAGAAGATTTGAATTCATTCAGGGATCAGGTTTTATTCCTTATATGGAATTTTGGCTTAAAAATGCCATTTCAGTATATTCATATTAGAGTATATATTTTTCCTGTATATCTTTAGGCAAAGATGTTATTTAAATTTGGAGGATTTTATTTATTTTTAAATTATGAAATATGGGTAATGTATTTAATAATATTTTGAAATTTCATAGTATTTTAATACAATGTAAACTACAATCCATTGAAATCTAATATACATTATTATAAATCAATGAAATCAATTTTAAGATGTAATTTAAATTCCAATTCATTGTAAACTAATTTAAAAAACTTGAAAACTTGGGGATAAAGATGTTGGTGTGAAAATTTTTAAAAATCTAATAACAATTGTTCCTAAAACAGGTATATGTATTACTCTGGTCAATTATTGTTTCACTAACACACCAGATCACATTAGAGGTATTTGCATAATTCTAATTAGTCTGCAGATGTCATTTTGTCCTATATTCTGAGGTGCTCTGTGAATTTTATTTTGTATACAATAAAAAGGCAGAAAATGAAATAAACTTATGACATTAAAAATATCACAAAAGTCATATTGCAGTTTTGTTTTAGTAATAACTAAAAGATAATATAAAGCAAGCTATTGATGATTTTGGAACAAGGAAAGATTTGTTAAATTAAAAAGTCAGTAATAATAAAAGAAAAATTTGATATATTGGCATACACTCAAGACCTACACATTGGATAATAGATTTTCAGTGTGGACAGTAAAAGTACCCAGAATGCAAAAAGAACTACAAATCAGTAAGATTACCAGTAGTTCAACAGAAAGTTGACAAAAGATTAGAATGGGCATTTCACATACCAGAAAATCTAGGTGAACAAATATGCAAAAATAACCAAGAAAATAAAAAATTAAAAGGACTATGAGATAACAGTGCACATATGCTTGGTTACTTCATATTTAAAAATTTTTGAAATGACATATGTTGGCAATGAAAAAAGCGAATGGGACTTTTATGTCTGGTGGTGGTGGCTTAAACTGCTTCTAAGAATTTAGAAACAGTTGACATTATTTTGCAAGTTTGAATTTACAAATAATTCTATAACATAGTTATTCTATGGCTAGCAAGAGATCTTAAAGAAATCTTACTCAGGACAAATGTACAAGAAAGTCTAACAACATGATTGTAATAGTTATAAATTAGAGGAAAGCTCTGAAATCTCAATAATAAATGCATGACTAAATACATATTCATACAAAAAAGTGAATGAAAATGAAGTAGAGATAGGTACGTGCATCAACATGTATGGAGTACAAAAAGAAATAATGGGCTGGAGGTTTAGCTCAGCAGCCCAAACACCTGCCTGGCAAGCATGAGGTCATGAGTTTATGTCCTGATACCAATAAATAAATAACTAGAAATGAAAAAAGAGTTAACATATAACAAATACATACATTGTGATCCAATTTATGGATCCAAACTGGGTGAGTAAAACCATCTTTTCAGAGGTACATACTTATATGATAAAAGGGCATGATGGCTGTGATGTCAGGAGACTGAGGTAAAGGAAAAAGGATAGGAGTACAAATCATGGAAATGAAGAAGCAGCTGTGCTGGGGATGAAGCTGAGAAGATGGAGCTGTGAGTACGAAGGACTGAACATGGGCTCTTACTCACTGCTCCATTTCCTGACCTAGGTGACCTCTTACAAGAATTGAGTTTATAATAATTTATTGGACTCTATATTTAGCAAGTTTAATAACTTACTAGGCTGTATGCTTTTCTGTATGCTTTCTCTATTTCATGCTTACAGAGGTTCAACTAAGCTGATCAGGTATATATTATTTTAATATAAATTCGTAATCAAGATAAAGAACAAAAAGTTTATCTCCATTCTGCTTGAGGTAAATCTTCACAGTCTGTTTTATTCAGTTCATTGATACTGTTGAAACACAAAGTGTCCTGTCAAAGATTCATGCATTGAATGCTTGATTTCTCAGTGCAGCTGTGTTAGGTGGTGGGGTCTACATGAGTGATTATGTCATGAGGGTGGTGTCTTCTTCAGTGGATCAGCTGACTGATGTGTGCAGATCTCAGTGTACACTGGGAGCTGGGCTTACTTGGAACTGTGTCACTGGGTGGGGATATGCCTTTGAAAGGTATATCATGTTCCTCCTCCTCCCTCTGGGGAGCAGTCTCTTGTGATCCCTCTTGTGATCCCTCTTCCACAGCTAAGGCTCCATCCATGAAGCCATCCAACCATAGACTGAAACCTCTGAAACCCAGAGCCAAAATAAATCTTTTCTCCTTTGAATTGTTTTTTCCAGAAATTTTGTCACAACAATGAAAAGCTAACATGGACATTTTTTTTTTTTATTTTTTACTTATCTGCCTTGAAATTGTTTACACCCTGCTAAAGACAGCTGGAGAGAAAAGAATGGATAACTTCAATAACTCAATATTACATAAGTCAGAAGGTGAAAGCATGCAAATTAATCCCACATGATTAAAGAAAACTTATCATTCCAAGTTATATGAAAGTGGTGATGAGCAAATCTAGATACAGTATGTTGAGAAAATACATTAAACTTTGAAAATTAGTTCTGAAATAAGAAAAATCATGTTATGGACTAATGTGTGTTCCCTCAAATTTGTATGTTGACAATTGTAGTCCCCAGTTGTATGGTATTGGACACTAGGCTTTTAATGATTACATTTATGTAGGTCATTTACCTGGGACCCTGAGGATGGGTTTAGTGCCTGTTGGAGACTGGGGTGTGCAGAGTTGAATTGCCAAGCACAGGGATCCCTGGCTGTGTTGGAAAAGAGAGTGTGCATAGTGCTCTGAAGTCAAGATAATACCACAGTTGAGGCAGCCAAGGACCCAGACTGCTGACATCCCCATTCTAGAACAATAAAGCTGCCCAACTTAGAGATCAAATAGTCCTCTTGATTGGAAAAATTTACTGCTTTGAGAAGCCTTTGAACTGACTTCCCAAGATTCCTGTGCTTGCTTTAGTATTCCCTTTCTTTGTCTGAAAATCAAACAAATACCGACTACTCAGAGAAGTTCTTCTGTCTCAACTACTAGAGAGTCTCTGCTCCCAGAGGGTTTTGATCTTCCTGGATGACCCCAAATCAACCACTTGTCTTTTTTATTTAAACTGTTTGCCATCCACTCATTTAGTAGATTGGGGCTAGGCCAACACCCCAATAAGTACTCTTACAAAAGGTGACACCAGGGAGTTTAGTGGTGCTCCCTGAGCTACCTGAGGACATGATAAAAGGGAGAAAGGCTGAAGACCAGGATGATGGCCCCCACCACAACCCAACTGAGTTTCAACCGTCTACCCTTTAAACTTGTCATAAAATAAATGATGGTGCTTACACTAGTCATGTGTATGGTATTTTTTATAGCAGATCAAGGTGACTAAACAATGGAGCAAATACATAGTAAAACCTTGAGGGAAGGTGTGTGAAGATTTACCACCATTGAGATACTTATAAATTTTTAAAATTTTTATTAGACCATGTTTTAAATCTATGCAATTTACAGTCATCTTGGAGAGTGTTTACATGTACATACCACAGCTTGTTTCTTTTTCTTTTTTTAAATTCCTTTCCCCTTCCTTCTATCTTCCTCCAATTCCCATATTCCATTTTTCATTCTTTTTGATATTACTGATGTTAGTTCATGTTAGGGCATATAATGTTTACCCAAACATTATAATTCCCCAAATCACTGGTACCACGTGAATTTTAGAATTGTTTTCTCTAGACCTAATAAAATATAATACTGGTGCTTTGATTGGGACAGAATTGAACCTGTGTCACAGTTGTGGGTGTGGGGTCATTTTAACAATATTGTTTCTGCCTATCCAAGAGCAGGGGGCATCTTTCTACTTTCTGATATCCTCTTCAAACTCCTTTTTCAGACCCTGTAGTTTTCTTTGTAGAGGTAGTTAAAGACATCTAATAAAACCTTTCATTGGAAGAAATGTAGGATTTTCTCTCCTAATTTATGTAGAGAACAAAGCAAGAAAAGGGCTTACCTTCATTGTTTCCATTGAATTCTCTTGTATTTATATATATTTATCAATCATGTTTTATTAAGACCTTAGAAGTTTTTTTTTTTTTTTTTTTTTTGGGCCTACTAAAGCACACTGGTAGAATTTCTTCCACATGTACTTTTATCATGTTTTCCTGAAGAAACTGTATATAAAGATCATCTCTTTATGATAGAGCAACAGGTGCCCTACATCAAAATACAGTAAAAGCACAACTTCCATATTTCATTCTCAAATTAAATGTCAAAAATCTACAATTATGATAAATCAAATCATATTTTTAATCAATCAAATTTGAAAATAGAAATATGTACCATGGTCTGTAAATAAGCTCCTCCAAGGGAAATAAAACTATTTTTCAAAACTGCTTTTTCATAAATGTTTGCAGTTTTAAAGAAGATAATATATATTTTTTACAATATACATTTAGTCATAGACTATTCTCCATTAAACGTTTCCAAACTGAATGTACAAAACATTTTGAGGAACTAAAGAACAGAGCTATTGAATTGCAGATTTAAACAAGTGCTAAGGAGTTGAACGTAAATTTTAGAAGCCTGAAATGCAGTTTATGGCAGAGTTCACTGGCGTTTAAAAAGATTCAGAATTACCCACGAACAGGGCAACCGGTCAGAACTCCGGCCTAGGCTGGAATGGTGAGTGTGCAGTTAGCTCTCCGTAGGAGTCTCAAGAGGAAGGCCGTGCGCAGCACTCACCTCGTCTGCGCACACCCCCACTGATTGAAATTTCTTTTCCCCAGTGAATTCTTAGTGCTTTCACAATGGAAGAAAATTATCATGGTTTGGCTTTAATATCTTCCGGGACTCCAGTGTACTAGAGCGATGACTTGAAATCATTGAATTCTAGACTAAAAGCTGGATACCAACTGATTATAACCGAATTATTTAACCTCATGGAGTCTCACTTCAACTCTAAAGTGGAAATTAACATTTCTCTTTAGGACTTGCTTTGAGAATAATTGGAAGTATTTTCAAAAATGTCTAGCATAGAGAACGGTAAAAAGTATCCCCAAATTTCTTTTTATTAAAATACAATTTAATCCCTGACTTGTCACTGCGACTATCAGAAGTTGCTTATTGGAACACAAGTCATCATTGCTTATTTGAACAATCCCAATGACACATTTAAAATCATAAGACAACTAATAAGTCACAAATATATAGTGAAATAATTCATTATTGACGGACTGTTAAGCAAGAAAAAATCTTGAAAATGAGTTGCTACTTTAAATTTTACAAAATTTCCTTTGTTATTTATTCTTCCTTTATGTCATTTAGTGTAATAATGTAACACGTGATATAATACATAAACGACATGTGTAAATTATAAAACCAGTAGTTTAATTGTTGAGGATTAAGACTATGTTTAGTCACTCATGTGGCATTATAGAAATACCTTCAGCTAATGATTAAACAGAGTTGGTAAAAATTAACTCATCCATGTAACTTTTACCCCATTTTGAAAGTGTGGTGGAGTGTAAACAAAAAAGATGAAATATTTACCTTTACAAAACTTATAACCCTAAGATTTTGTAACATATCTACTTCACTTCTTGAGGAAATAACTCCTTTTGTAATATTTATTTAAACAAGGCTTTTCAGGTCACTGAATGTTAAATAAACCTAGTTAAATAATAATAATGTATGTTAAAGATTTAAGAATTCTTTACCACACATATATTAAATTTCTTTTCTAGTATTTCCTCTTCCTGAGAAGTTTCAAATTCTCAGCTGTAGCAAGGTGTAAGAATAATTATTTATGTACTCTTTTTTTGCCTGCTAAAAATAGTTGTGGAATCAGAAACACTTATCCACCCCGTTCCAATTTACATAGCAAAAAAAAATTCTATCTTCCTTATAGATTTAGGAAATGAAATTTGTCTCTGCATGGAAGACTTTAATAGTAGTACAGAAGCAGCAGTGTGAGCTCATGGATTGTCTGTATAACAGACACATTTCCTAGAATGATTATATGTTAATGGTGTTTAGTGATTTTTAATACCATATGATCAGTTTAAATAACAAGCTTTGGACCATCCAGGGGGCATAAAGATTGCTCAGACTGCCATGTGGCTCACATTCAGAAAATGATTCAAGCTAATCAATTGAGGGATGAATAAGAATTAAAGACAAGTGCCTCATCTTGTATTCTATAGATTCATTATTTCATGGTTCTGTTTAAAAGGTTGTACTTCTACTTAAAAAATAATTATTTTTTATTTTTATGAAAAAATAAAGTAAATTTAATAGTAAGAGAATAACACTAGCTATTACACTGTGTATCTTTATCTTCAGAGTCATTACTTAAAGTACAAGACAAAAACCAAAAAGAGGCCCACACAAAAAAATAAAGAAACAGATAGTAACACAAATCTTTCTTTTCAACAGGAAATCCTTAGACTATTACAGATAAGTTTAAAGTTCTATTTGGTCACCAAACCCACCACAGAACAACATCTTCTTCAGAAGTATGTGCAAGGTTCATATGGTGAATTATCTGTTTGGATTAAGTTTGGCTAAACATAAGAGAAAACCCAAATCATTGTGGCTGAAACAACATAAATTCTTATCACTTTCATAGGGAAGAAGACAATATGGTGACAACTCAGACTGTGCTGGTGCTCCAAGGTATCAGGGAGTCTTTCTTCTCTTCCTTCTCCTTCTTCTCTTTCTTCTTCTCTTGTTTTTCAATAATAATGGCCTTTAGTTTAGGTCCAAGATGACAGTTGGAGCTGTAGTCATGTCACATTATAGCTATAGGGAGAAACATGTCCCCACCCCCTTTTATATACGCTTCCTAGAATTTGCACATGGTTTTCACTTGGATACCATTGTGCAAAAACTAGTCACATGGACATAACTAGCTTCAGAGAGGTTAAGAAATATGCTCTTTATTCCAGGCAACTATGTGCCAAGTTGAAAACAGAGGCTTTTATTTTACTGAAAGAAAGGAGAACAATCTCCACAAGAGCAAGACCTGCAGCAAAAATTGCTTCCTTTCCCTGCCTGGCCAAGAAAACTGCTGAAAACTTGGGCTTTTAGCAAGGAAGTGAGGATCAGAAGAATATTTGAAATCTCTTGTATTCCTTATTAGTAAATGGGACCTAAAAATCTATTTTTCTAGCATTTTGTCTCAGATACATCTGGGAATAATTTTGATTATTGTTTGCATGCATATTACCAGGAATAACAGCAACAACAGCAATACAAGACTCTAAGTTGTAAAATATGTCATAAAATGAGCATAACTCACCAGATTATGATATGTATAAGGTGTGATGAAAAGTTACAATGAATTTTTAAATTATAAAGAATTTGCTACAGTAAAAGACTGTCATTAATTCCCTTCAAAATACTCCCCATTTTGTGCAAACACATTTGTCCCATTTTTCTTGCCACATTCTGAAGCAGTTCTGGAAGTCTTCTTTCATGAGTATCTTTACTTATGTTGTCCTGTGTGTCTCAATGTCCTGAATCAATTTGAAATGTTCATCTTTTATGTCTGACTTTGAGGAAGAGTCAGAAGTCATGACATACCAGATTCACCAAATAAGATGGATGAAGGCACTGTTAATATTTTTAGGAGAAGTCATCATATATTTTTTATCATACTTCATAAAGACACTCATGAAAAAGAACTTCCAGAAAAACTTCAGAAAGTGGCAAGAATGATTGTGTTTGAAGTAATGGGAAATTTTATATGAAGACTTTAGAAGTAGTTTATCTTTTACTGTAGCAATTTTTTGAAAATTGTACCGGTGCAAATTCCCTAAGATGAATGTGATCATTATACATATCAAAATTGAACCAATAAACTTAATTATAAAAAGAAAGAAAAAATTGCTGGGTATGGTTGTGCATGCCTGTGATCCCGGCTTTTGGGAGGCTGAGACAAGAGGATCACTGTGTTTCAGGCCAGTTTAGACTGCATAGTGAGTTCAAGGCCAGCCTGAACTACGTAGTGAGACCCTGTTTCAAAAAGCTGTGTTGTGGAATGTGGTTGGTGTTCAAATTTTACATGCTTTTTGAGTAGTCAACTGATAAAATGAATTTTATAACTTGTGAATTTGGTGATAGAATAGTTTATAGGATACATTATAATGTGGAGGATTCATTTTTTGACAAAAATAGATAAATTCTTAAATATCGGGCTTTCTTCATTGGTACTAATTAACAGTTATTTTTCATGTCTGTCTGGATGTTTGGACCATTAGCTGGTATTAATGCTACAAGTCAAATAATGCTACAATAAAGCTAGAGAAATAAATGCAGACAAGTCATTTAGAGGGCTGTTTTCTTATGTGAACAAAATCGTCAGCAGCTTATCTATTATAATTGGCTATGTTGGTTTAATGAATTCTGGCAGTAATTGCTCATGAACTCTTCACCAAACGCAATCACCAGCTTGATTTTATCCCTTAAGTACTTCCTAGTCTAGACTTTCCTCCCTGTCCATTCCACAATGGCTCTACATCAGTTCGAACAAGATTTTAGTTTCATGAATCACTTTTGAATTCTCTTCATTATGCAGTTCTGTGTTTCTGAACTCTCTGTGATAAGTTTCCTTGAAAAGTTCAGGTCTGCTTTGAATTTTTAATGCTTTCTTTTGTCTAGCAAAGTTATCTCAACCTAGCTTTCTTTCTTGTCTTTTTTACCTCTCGTCGTAGAACTAAAATTAATGCTCTATTCCACTAACTGTGTTGGTTTAGGCATATACCACTTTCTTTTCCTTAAATTAATAAATACACAAGTTACTGACAATTTTTATTTTTTGTTTTACACAGTACTGACAATTGAATCCAGAGCGTTGAACATGCTAGCTGGGGGCTCTGCCACTGAACTATGTCCCAACCATTTTTATTTTTTTATTTTGAGATTTGTAAGTTGCCAAGACTTCCTTGGAACTTGTGAGCCTTCTGGCTAGGTTTCTGGAGGAGTTGGGATTATAGGGATGCATAACCACATGTATTTGACAATTTAATGTTTTTTGGTGAGAAAGAAGAGGTAAACATTTGCTGACTCTTCTGGATAAGACAGAAACAATAAAAGAGGCATATAAATGAAATTAATTGTATCTAACTTGAGTACTGATGTGTGCATATATATACCTTATAGACTTGACTCCCATTATTTGCAAATCAAGGCTGCATAGCTGCATGAAATCAAATTTTAAAAATCTAGCAGATTATAAAGATTGCACATTGTTTCCGTGTTATAAGCCATTTGGCACTTGACATAAAGAAGCCCGACTTTTGGACCCACTGTCTTAGGTATATTTGTCACATGACATAAATGAATACCTTCTTTTTACAGGACCCTAGCAAGTGCTGGTAAAGACCTGCAAGATAATTTTCTGAAGGCTCTGGCTGTGAGAGAAGATGATAATCGCAATGGGAAAGTGAGCGTGAGTACACTTCACCCCAAATCTCACAAGTCTGTGTTCTACAGGTGCAGCTAATAATGTTAAAAATTGCCTTTAATATCACCCATAGAAAGTAATTTGTGAGGGATAAAGTATGACTATTATTTATACATTATAGAAATGTGTGTTGTTCCTTTTTGCTGACATTTTCATTTGAAGAAATTTCCAAGCGGTGAAAGAAATTAAGATTCTAAATATGTGTTAACAAGAAAATGACTAGAGCTGGTTGTCATCTTCAACTTTGGAAAAGTGTTGTGCTGAAAAGTCCTGCCCCTTATCAACCTAACCCTTGTTAGACTCCCTCACACAGCATTGCTCACTAACTTCCAAGTTTTACCTCCTGTCCACCTGATCTTATGGGAGTCCTAGAAGATGCTTCTACAAGCTGCCTTGTAGGCCTACCTTGCAACCTGTGGAAGAAACCATATACTCAAAAGGTATAATTTTGAATCATACAAGAAGAAATGCTTTTGGTTTCTAAAAATACATGCCAAATCAAATATGTAAAGATTGCCAATATATTTGGAGAATTTACTTTCATCCTTTGTTATTATAATATTAATGATAATAGTCTACTTATGCATTAAAAATGTTCCAAATAAAATTTAGTAAAATGGCAAATGCCTGTGTTGAAATGGTAGTGACTGATTTACAGAAAAGTAACCAGAATTAAAGTAATAAACCATTTAGAGCTGTAGAAAAATATATGATCAAGGAAAACATTTACCAATGTTTT
Source organism: Hydrochoerus hydrochaeris (assembly GCA_004027455.1). Lineage (NCBI taxonomy): Eukaryota > Metazoa > Chordata > Mammalia > Rodentia > Hydrochaeridae > Hydrochoerus > Hydrochoerus hydrochaeris. The sequence continues at coordinate 156,980 of PVLA01001323.1, forward strand.
CTCAATAAAAGAGGAATATTATTCATTGCCAAATCCGCTAAAAATTTTGCATTCATTCAAAAAGTTAATGTGATAGAATTAAAAATAGGTGAGACTCTTGAAAATGTAGTGAGGGGAAAAAAAAAATCTCTGAACCAAAACCCTGGTTATACTACAAACAATACAAAGAATCAACAAATGGAATTATATCCAAATAAAAACTTGCTGCACAGTAAAGGTAACCACTACCATGATGAAGAGACAAAAATTTTGGCCAGCTACTCACTCAGAGAAAGGACTAGTATCTAAAGAACTCAAAAAAGCTAGACCTCCACAAATTTAAAGAGCCAATTAAAAATTAACATCTGAAGTGAATAGATACTTCTCAGATGAAGAAACATAAATGATCAAAAATGCATGAAAAAATGTTCAACATCACTGGCCATTCGAGAAATGCAAATTAAAACAACACTGAAATTCCTTCTCACCTCAGAAGAATAGCTCAATTGCCAATCTGGCTGATTAAGAGACTCTAGGCGATTAGATGAGGGCTCACCTTTCCTCCCCTTTCCCCCTCCTCCCGTCCCTTGTTCCTCTTTCCATTTGAACAAGTTCTTCTTACTCCACAATATCTATCTTCCATTTTGCTCCTTATTTACCCTTTGAGTTTCTCATGCAAAAGAATGTTATGTTTAAACTTGTATGTTTGATTTGTTTCACTTAAAACTATGGTCTCGAGTTGCATTCACTTATCTAAAAATGTCTCAAGATTGCCATTCTTTGTGGAAGAATAGTAATACATTGTATTTAATATGACATCCTTAATCCATTTGTCTGTTACATGTATCGATTTAGCTATTATGAACTGTGACGCTATAAACATGGGAATGCATACATCACTGTGGTATGATGTCTTTAATTCTTTTGGGAAGATGCCTAGAAAGGGAGCAGCTAGTCAAATGGAATTTCTAATTTTAGTTTTTTGAGGAATCTCCATAGTGGTTGTATCTGTTTAAAGTGCTTCTTTCTTCCCACAGTCCCTCCAGCGTTTGTTATTGGTTGATCTCTTGAAGGTAGCCATCCATAGATTAAGCCGCTGGTGCTCAAAGCTGGATGCCTGCTGTTAGGTCCAGTTAGAGGTGAGCCAATGGGAGATGCCTTTGGAAGGTGTGTCTCTTGTTCCCTGTGCTCAGCTTCCCAACTACCACAAAGTGAACAGTTCTGTTCCTCCACAGTGTTCTGGCATAATGTTTCCATCTTGAAGTTAGCCAGCCATGGACTGTAATGTCTCTAAGACTGTGAGACAAATAAACTTCTCTTCCTATAATTTGTAAGTTTCTGGCTTTTGCCCCACCAACAGGAAAACTAATTCAGTATGCCTTCAGTATAGAGAAAAAATTATACACGGGTTAATGCAGGTATTAGTAGATGCATTGAGATCAGATAAGAGAAGACGAGATGATAGCTGGGGTCAGGAAGATGATAGGGAACAGAAGTGGTTTGAGCATTATTTAAAATGTACAGTTTGCTCTGGGGTTTAGCTTAGTTGGCTAAGGCCCCACCCTGGTAAAATGTACAGTTGGCAGACTATGTAGTGACAGACAATGGATAAAGAATTTGGAGGCAAAATTAGGCCATAGCTAACAATGGCCTTCACCACTGTGAAGATGTTGCTGCTGCTCTTTGAAATATGTTCCACTGAAGGATCAGGAACTGGGAACAGGGATCATATGCTTGGTTATGGACATCTTGAATTTGAGTTATCATGGTCAAAAGCAGATATAAGGATTTAAAGTGACAGATATGCCAATCAGCCTCATTTAATCATTCCATAATGTATACAACCACCAAAATAAAACTTTGCACCCTTAAATATATGCAGAATTATTAGTGGTTAGCTAAAACACTGAATAGTTATTTCAGGATACATTTGAAGGTAGCTAGTTAAAAGAACTCAAGAGTTATCAGCACTTTACTGTACGTTTCATATTTAAGTTTAATCTACAACTCAACCAATTTTCTTAGCCTCTTCCACTCCTGAGATCTCACTTCCAGGTGGCTGTCAAGCTTAGTCAATTCTACTGTTTAAGCATCTCTCAATTAAAAGTGAAGAAGAAGGCAAGGAAGCCAAAATGGTGAGCAATAATCATATGTAAAAAGTCTACTGCTGTGCTCCATACCATGGACAATGCCCTGAAGATGAGGCACATTCTTGAAAGAATTTAAAGTGTTGGATGAGGTCAGCTATTGAGTATTTGGAGATATGTGTCTATACAGGTGAAAGATGAGATATGAAACAAGGAGGTTCACCAATAGAGGAGGACATTATAACTGTCCAGACCATAGAGAGTGAAAATTTGGGATAAAGAAACAACGGAAATACTGGTGAGAAAATGATGAATCTGAGTTACCGTTAGGAAATGAAGTCTGAAACATGCACAATAGTTTTGTGTGGTTTGTTTTTCTGTTTGTTTTGTGCTGGGGATTAAACTTAGAGTTTCACACATGCTAAGCATGAACATACACAGAACTATATCCTTAGTTCCTATGTGATTTATTTTGAGACAAGAAAGAGGGAATTGTGGAGGACTATTCCCATGTTTTTATTGGGGAGATTCAATGGGGAAAGAGTAGTTAATGATTACTTTGGCAACAGGAAGATAACTATCATACTGACTTTAGGGGGTTCATATAGTTCAAGGAATAAAATGTAAAAGTTGGAGGCTGACAGTAACTAGAATCAAATTCTATATTCATTGCTCACTCAGTGTTACAGATTGTAAAAGATTGCTTCCCTGGGTCAGGAAAATCTACAAATGAGACAATTCTTTGTGTTTTCAACTCCACAATGTCCTGCTCTGTAAGGCTGAGTTCAAAACAATACCCTCATTTTAATATTGGTTGAAAAATGCAAGGAAAATATAGATTCAATAGTTGACATATTGCATGAAACATAACAAGTATTCAATAGATAATGTGATTTCTTAGGTAGATTTATAGCTTCTAAAGCTAGAATTATGAATAACATAGCTAAGTAAAAAATTTTTTTTAGAAAAGATGGTTTAGAAAAAGGATTCTCTGACACATTCACTTGCCTATTATTTTTATTTGGAATCTAAAGATTTTTGGTCACTGGCAAGATGTAATGGAAATTAGAGTATTAATAAAATGATTTATTAGATTTTTTTTGGTGTTGTGGGAAACCAAACCAGGACAAAAAAGAAAACAGAAAACAAAATAAAACAAAAACCACTTTGTGATAAACAAATGAATGAGTCATGTACCTTTCCTATAGGGTATTTAATGAAATAGGGTTATATAATTTTAATAAGAAGCTATAAAACATGGGTGTGGGTGTTATTTTTCAAAAAAAAAATAAAGTAGGAATGGAAAAAAAACAAAAATGAAACATTTCCTACTTAATCACGGATTCACAAAGGTAACAATGAAAAGTCAAGCATTATTCTGGGTGGGATCTGTTGACACTTATTGTTGACTATGTAATCAGTTATATGGCTGATTAGCTTGGCTTTGAAATACATATTATGGAAGCTGATACAAAAACACTGCTTGCAACTTTTCCTTTAGAGTCATTCAAAGAAATCACTGCATCTATGTTTCAAAAGCAGTATGAATTAGGCAGTTGCTAATATGCACATTTCCTGTGCTGAAACCTTCATACAATATAAGAATGTGTTGTATATGACCAACAACATTGTGCTGACATGGTTTTTTTCCTTCTTGCTGTATTTCAACCTCTATTAAATGTTCCCTTTCAGAAAAATGAAGGTACATATAAGATATTTATTTCCTTCTTAATAGAATTCATGCTTGTCTATTAGTAACCCCTTATGTATATTATAGGAATTGTGAAATATTACCTTTATTTTAAACACATTACATCAATGCATATCAATTTCCATTTCACTAGAAAAGCTATAGATATTCCTGGATAAAAAGTATGATACATGGACAGTGCAGCATAGAGGAAAAAACAAGGGTTTTGAAGCCATTTTATCTGAGTTTGATTTTAGAATGCAGCACTTATTACAAGCTAAATACACATTCTTCAACTTTACACGGCTTGGGTTTCTCTACATACAATGTAGGGATAATTTTCATACTGCTGGGACATTTGTGGGAAAAAATTATGTCATGTTCAATGAACACGTGTTCCTAATGTGTAATCAATGTCTACTAAATTACAAATACTACATGCCATCGCAGATTAGGGTCACTTTGAAACAGAACTTAGGATGTAGATTCAGTGCAAGGGACTTACTGGGAAAGTTTTCTCATGTAAAATTTGTAAGGAAATGCAACAAACTACAGAGAAAGAAGCTAGGCAGAATTGTGATTTCAGTGGAAAGCTAGTATCAGTTTGATCATACATGATGCCCTAGCATACAAACTGTGACACACTGTGCTCTCCCTTGACAAATGGGACACAGTGGTATATATTTCCCATCATCCTTCTTCTCTCCATCAATTAATCATTAGCTGTCCCAGATGAAGGAGGTGGAGGGAGTACCACAGTCCTCTTAAAATGTTGCCAATGAGAATCATTAGCTGTTAACACTTATGAAGTGCAAAGATGGGTGCATCTGCTTGGGAAAGAGGACCTTGGACCGCGATGGCGAATCTTTCAGAGATGAATGCCCAAACTGAAAATGCAAACTGAAAGTTTATTGCAAAGTGCCAACACTGCAATTAAACGTGAATACTGAGGTTTCAGTTTAGAAAAAAAAAAAAAACTCATACATTAACATCTTTTGCCTTAAGAGAAAGAAAAAGGCACAAGGACTGTAGGTTTGCCATCACCAATCTAGGAGTATACTACATCTACTACAAGGAGCTGGTAGGGTAGATGTGTGTGTTTTTCTATGTTTATGTTCTGTGTTTTAGTCTTTTATGATTGTATGCACAGATATGTAACAAAGAGACATATATTACATGCATACACATATAACGAATGGAAGACAGATATGTACCTATTTATATGTTTACTTCTTTAAATACATAAAAAGAAATTCTCATCAAGAAAAATAAATGAATAGAAAGTATCACAAATGAAATAAAACTCAGTAAACCGATAACCAATTTTAAAGGTATGAATAAAAGGTCTCTCTTAATTCTGTTAAAGATAACTTTGCAAGAATACAATAAGCCCCAATATTTCAGAGGTACATTTTCTTTCCTAACATTGAATGGAATAGACAAGGTCTGTCTTACATAAGCTGGAGGGGATTGGGAGAAGGAAGTGATTGAAAGAGAGTTCTATTTTCTTGTTTCCCAAAGCTTCTATAAGTTTGACAGATTCTTAGAGACAGCAGAAAAAAAGGACAGTGTTGATAATCTACATTAAGACCATAGATAGAAAATGCCAAATATCTTTCAGTGTTGTAAGAAAGTTTTACATTATGACCAAGTGGAGTCTATCTCAACAATGCAAGTTGAGTATATAAAACTCTGTTAAGGAAATAGTTCACATTAATCAGTAGGGATAAATTCATGTGATTACTTCAGCAGTCAAGAAAAGTAGTAAGTAGGTTTCAAAACTCTTGATAAATATTTTTGGCAAACTAGAATTAATTAACTTAACTTGTATGTACCTACTGCAATGAAGGAAATATCCTAGGCCTTGCTTATATGAGAAAAAGCTGCCAATGGGAGGATACTGACAAATCAGAGATCACCTGTTTTAATATCTTTAGGCGGAACTCAGGAACTGTATTTTTCTCTTGGATATCTGGAGATAGCTTTATCAAGAACAAAACACTTAGTACCTTTCAGTCTGTGAATTTACATTGAAACTTTGAAATCAAGACTATAGGTCCCCCCCCCCTCTTGCCCCTGTATATTCATTTTTGTCTTTGTTTTTTGATTTAAACTATAAAAAGTCACATTATCACTATTTATATTAACATTGTATTCATTGAAACAATATGACAAAGCACAGAAAGACAAATGTAAAACTGGTAAGAAATATAGGAAACTTCTTATTCATAAACATGTGGTTATCAATATTGCAAAGACAAAAAGTATATAGTAGACTTTAAGACTGTATGAAAACAAAATTTCCAGATCTAAGCAAACAAAAATTACTACCACAAATGTCAATGAGAAAATGTAATAAAATTAAAGATTATATCTAATATGGTAGCAAATACCATGTTGTAGAAATAAAATTAAACAGAAGACATCTCAGACTTTTATTGATAAAGTCAGATAAATCTTAAAGGGTGTAAAAGATAAGCTGTATAGAGAGATATTCTATGTTCATGGTGGGGAACACTGGAAAAATACCATAAAGCAACCTACAGTTTCAATGCAGTTTCAATCTAACTTCCATTTAAAATAATAAAATACTGTTAAAATTCATATGGAATAGCAGAAAGTCAGTTACAGTTCATCAATAGTTTTTAAAAATAATGGTGATAGTGGTTATATTCTCAGCAATAGCTAATAAGTATTAAAAGCTTACAAAGTACCAAAAATTTGGCATAATTGGTTCTTTAAACCTTAATCTTTATAACATTTATGCATAAGTTTTATTATATCCCCTTTGTAGATGAAGATTCTGAGGAAAAGTGGTAAAATATTTTATTCATGTTTACATAACTGGCTAATGAGTGCACTAAATTCATTGGCAATCTGGCTCCAGGGTCAGGTTTTTAACTACTATACAAATGTATTAAATTGCCCTTAAGAGAGCAAGATTTGTTTCCAAACCATATTACTTATGAAAATAGAATGTTGGAACTGAAGCATTTATATAAATATGATAATGATACTGTTAATGGTAGATACGTCAGTAGCTTGTATTTTGTGCCGATTCTACTCTAAGCACTTTGTGTGTTAACTGAATTATCTGTGATTTATGTCTTTATTTGGTTGGTAACATTAATCACAATAAAATCAAATATGTTGCTCAAAGTTAGTGTGAAAGCCAGCATTTAATCTCAAGAAATCTTCAAAGTTTGAAATCTTCACTATAGATTTCACCAAAGAAAGCTGCTCACACATGAAAAATAATTATTATTATTTATGCCTGGCTAAAGAAATGAATATTAAAAATAAATTTTAGAAGAACATTTAGGAAGATATTTTTAGATGTTCCAGAAATAAGTATGCAGACTATAACAAGCAATTTAGGGAGAGAAAAGCAAGATAAATAAGCTAATATATAGGAAGAAGTGCTTAACTGTCCAGGTAATCAGAAAATAAATACATTAGTTTGACACAAGATCAGAAAAAATTTAAAAGGTTGGTTATTACAAATGCAGGTAACATAGGAAGAGGCAAGAAACCATTGTGTAGTGATGGCTGCAGAGTACAGAGAGCAGTTTAACAATATCTAAAATGTTCATGATCTTTAAATTTATATATGTGCATACATATGTGCTACTATATATGAGAAACAATCAACCATATATATGGAGACATTTACAGATATATCATTGTGGAATTGCTTAGAATAACCCAGGTATTTGTAAACACGAGAATAAATTGTACATCCATATTATGGGATATTACCAATTAATGTCAAAAATAGTCAAGATAACAAATATGCCTACTTGAGTTCGCATGAAGGATTTTTTAAAATACACATACATTTGTACTCTGATTTTGACGTTTAGAGATTGGGAAGAGGTGCCTCAGAAGGGCCAGTTTACCTGAAGTTCTTTTTGTTAGAAATTTCTACTTCTTTCCACTCACATTTGACCAAGGTAAGGCCTTTGCAATACCAGTAATTACAGTTTTAGTTAAGGTAGTTGTTATTGTTTGGGCACTTGCAGTTTCTCAAATTTACTGGCAGACCATCATTCATGAGATCCCTTATAATTTTAATGTCTGTGAGATCTCTAGTGATGTCTGCACCCTCACTTTTGAAACTGGTAATTTGTACTTTTTTTTCATTGAACAGTCTTGCTAGAAGTGTATCAATTTTATTCATCTTCTGAAAGAATCTATTATTGCTTTCATTGGTTTTGTCTTGTTCATTTTATTAATGTTTTTCTTTGCTATTCTTTTCTCATATTTCTTGGATCTAATTTTTCCCTTTCTAGTTTCTTAGTTGAAGATTTAGATCATTTATTTTGAGTCTTTTTTTCTTTCTAATACAGTTGTTTCAGTGTTGTACATTTCCCTCAAAGCATTCTTTTTCTCTGAGGGAAGTGTACAAAGTGTGTAATTTGATAGATCACATCTTCACTTTCATGTAGTTCAAATTACTTTTTAATATCTTTTTTGTGTGTGTGTTGGTCAGTTTTCTCATTGCTGGATAAAGTACCTGACACCAATAGCTAAAAGAAGAATGTTCGCTTATGCTTTTACAGGATAAATTCCATAGTCATCTGGCTTCAAGGCAGGAACACCATGGAAGAAGTGTATCACAGGAAAAGATTAGCTCATGGTGGCTAAAAAGCAGATCAGAACAGTAGCAGAGAGGAAGGGCCAGGGACCAGACATAGTATGGTTATGACTTTATGATCTACCCAGACACATACAGAAACATGGTTTATTAATCTTCTGGATGGATCCCAACCAAATAATGTTACAATATGACTTTATCCCCACATTATACCCATTGTCAAATTGACACCCAAACACATCTCCTTAAATTATACTTTATTTCCAAAGAAACACAAAACCATAATTCCACCTAATATGATATAACTATCCCACATACAACTAAAGAGGCACTACTGTCCTCACCAAATGCATAATACTTCCAGCATTGTTAAAAGTCCAAGCCCAAATTCTTTCCTCATATTCAAAGTGAACTCTTAGTTCTAAACCCCTGAAAATTCAAAAAATGAGTTAAATATTCCCAGTATATAATGGAACAGATTAAAAATCTGTATTAATCAGCTTTTCCAATGCTGGACAAGATACTTCCCAACCACAATTTAAAGAAAGAGAGATTTGACTCACCATTTCAGAGGAGTCAGTCCTTGGTAGGCTGGCTCAAGGGCAGGAACATCATGTCAGAAGGTGATGGAATAAAGATGCTTAGTTCATGATAACCAGGAAGCAGAACAGGGAAACAGTGATAGAAAGGAAGGGGTCAAGGCACAGATACGACACCAAGATCACACTTTCATAAACCACTCAGACATACCCAAAAGTGTGCATTACTAATCCCTTATGCCAGTAGTTCCCAAAATTTTTGATATTATGGACTGGTTTCATGGAGGACAATTTTTTCCACTGGGGTGGGGAAGTGTTTTGGAGAAGGTTGAAATACATTATATTTATTGTGTGCTTTATTTATATTATTTTTACAATGTAACATATGGTGAGGTAGTTACATAATTCACTATGATGCATTGATTACTGGGAAGGTTGATCTTATCTTGCTGTAACTAAATGGTCCTATATGGAGGTAACTGGAGGCAGTGACACCCAAGAAGTTTAATTATCACTGGCCATTCAAACAGTTTTGATATAGATCTTCGAGAAACTGATTTATTAAGATTTTTTTGCAGTTCAACCTCTCTGCTAATAATGTATTTGCAATTGATCCCAAGTGCTGACATCACTGCCTCAGCTCCCCTTCAGATCACCAGGCATTAGAGTCACCTAAGAATGCAATCTAGAACACTTGCATACAAATTCAAAGTGTAGAGTTTATGAACCTATAGGAACCTAATGTTGCCACTGATGTGATGGAGGCAGAGCTTAGGCAATAAAGCAAATTAAGGGGAATGGCTCTAAATACTCCTGAAGCTTTGCCTCCAGGCTGGGCAGTCCTGCCCTTGGAGCATCCCAAAGTCAGCCAAGTTCACAATTAAATACACACAGGCACATACTCAGACACACACAGAGAAACATATAAGACATGTGGGGAACCACCTGGATGACTCTCCTTGAACATAGAGCAATTACCTCCACTTTGGCTAAATCTATCCCTCTCTCCATGTACTGAAATACGTACAGAGCTGACTAAGCCACTTCCTAACTGAGGTGCTGATGTGTAATCTTTGAAGCTAGGCAAGAGTCACTGTTTCCCCACCCTCAGAACTCCCATCAAAACATTGATTGATTGAGCCAGAGCTGTCAACTGGGTTCAAGCCTGGAGATAAAAGGCTATGACTTCCCAGAGCAGAAAAGTTTACACATCAGAGGTAAAGCAACCACCTCCTAAACATTGAACTACCTCAGTTGTGTTATGCAGATTGCTCTTTCTGCATATCCTTCTTGCTGCATATTGCAGAGGTGCTTTCAGGCCTCCTAAACAGCCCAGCTCACAGTATTCATGTATCTCCCACCATTCTCACAGTCACTCAACTTCAAGTACTCCATCTTCACTAATTAATAAAAACCAGAGTAGACCCTGAGGCAAGTCCTTTTTTTCTGATAACCCTTCATCCTGGCTGAACATAGGACTCTCTTGGCACCTCATAACTATAAATATGTGTTAGTGTCTTTATTCTCGCCATGGGTTGCACTGGAAGTGGTAGATTGGAATTAATTTGCTAGACTTCCAATAACTTTTCCATGGGATTACATATATAAACTTCCTGGACCACAATAAGGATGGGAAAGGGATCACTATACAGATACACAGAGATTACACAAACACATACATAGATATGTGTGCAGATAATGGAAGCCCTGCTCTGGGTTTGAGTGAGACCACCCTAAAGGCTTGTGGCCTGGGTGGAGTACAGGGGAAAAAGAGGCTTGTTTCACTGGTGTTTCTTTCTGCTTGCTGCCTTCTGCCTGCCATGTCATAAAGTTTCACCTCTGTGATGCCCCTCTGCCACTCCACTTTGCCTTGGAGCTGGATGACTGTGAACTGAAATCTCTACAAACTGTGAGCTGAAATCGACTTCCTTCTTTAACTTCTAGGTGATAGTATTTTCTCTCAGTGATGAGAAAAGTAAATAAAACACCTTTAAACCATCTTTCTTCTCTATGTTCAAGTACTTAGTTTCTTTTAAAAAGCCCTAATCTCTTTAGTAACTACATTACCGTTCATTGTGACTTACATGGTTCAAAATTTAAGCTTCTTCATATACTTTTGCTCTGATTTGTCCTCTTAATTTTCACTATAAATCTGACTGAAAACAGCCATCAGTAACCATGCTATCTGCAAATTCTCCCTAACAGATGAATTAGTGCTCCATTTTGAATTCAGTCTTCTGCAAAATCTTAGGACATATGTAAAATTTGGACTTTTTCCCCAGAATGCAACATGCCTAGCCTGTAGTCCAATACCCAGTAGAGTCCTCATTCCCAAATGAAACATCAACGTCAAGTCTAGTTTTTACTCTCTGCATTCCTATCAGGATTGTGCTCTCAACTCCAACCAGAATTAACCATTAGACTTCTTATCATAGCTTAGGCTTTATGTAGCCTGCTTCTGCAAACTTTTCCAAATTCCCCTCTATAAACCAATTCCAAAGGCTTCTGAATTACATGGTTAAGTATAGTCACATCAATGACACTGCTTCTCTGGTACCAATTTTCAGTATTGGTCTGCTTTTCTATTGCTGGGAAAAACATCCAAAACTGGAACTTATGTCTCTATCAGTTTCAACAGATTGAGTCATTGCTCAGCTGACTTCAAAGCAGAGACATCATGGCAGAGGGCATGGTAGGACAGAGGTACTTGGTTTATGGTGTTCCACACCACAGCAAAGGAACAGTGTTAGAAAGGAGGATGGGGACCCGATATGGTACCCAAGGTCATGCCTCCATCACTAACCTGCTGTGCCTTACTTACCTCCTGAGTGGCTCTCAAGCCTTATCAAGTTGACATACCCACCTGACTGCCACACTTTTTGATTTATCTTTAATGTCTGGATTATCTAAAAGTTTAGTTTCCAAGTATTGGGGTATTTTCCATTTTCTTCACTCTGAAGGCTGAGTCTGTTAATTTTAACTATCCATTGATATTCTTCATGTACTGCCATAGTCGTCACTTACATCTGGTAGAACTCAGATGAACAGCTAATCACTGTTCATTTAGTTGTTTCCCCTCCTAGACTATACATTATGTGAGAAATGAATAGTCTTACTTCATATGTCATTTTCTTTTTTACAGTTGATTATTTTGTGTTTTTTGATTTTAGTATTATAATCTAAGGTAATCTCTGAGAAGAGAATTTTTTGTTTTGTTTTTTAATTTTCTTCTGTTCCTTGAATAGAAGTTCTATGTCTTACAATGTAAAATTATTTTTCATTCATATTTCTTTCTAACATGTTACATTTTTGCAAGATATGTAATCCCTTTAATTAATTCATTCATATTATTTAAAAGGTAAGCTAAAATCTTAGAGTGAGATTTGTGTACCTCATTATGGTCAAAAACTTAGTTGTGACTGATAGGCTTTGCATTAATCTAAGATTGGTCAGAGTACTGTCATTAAGCAGAGGGCATTTTAAATATTTTGCACCAAACCCCAAGATATCTGATCTATCTGCTCTATTCACCCCAGCCTCAGGACTCTGTTCATCTTTTTAGATATTACTATTCAGTTCATTCTTGGTTGAGGAAAAATACTGACTGGTTAATCACAGTTCTATGTATCAGGGTATACTACATTTTTCATTGAGTTTGTCTTACCCCTTCTCCACACTTAGTGCATTTCAAATCACTAAATGCCCAAATCCTGAGCTTCTCAATGGCTCTATTGATGAGATTGGTTTCCTTCTTGGTTGCAACTGCCTTTCTCTTTCCTTGCCCCAAAATTTTTTCTTCCTTTAAGTAAGCTCAATTTTCATTCCTTCCACTTTGTTAGTAGTGTTCCAAACTGATTTATCCAAAACGCACTAAGTATCTGTTGATTTGTAGTAGATACTGCTCAATAGTATCAAGATTACTTATTGACCTAAATGCTCTGTACATTATTGATTTGGGGTAAAGGATAACCAAACAAAATGACAACTGAATTACTTGTGTGCTAATATTCTGAAGTGAATGTAGAAATACACAAATTTCTGTTATTTTGGAACCCAAATTTTAGAGGTGTTATTCAAAGGATTCTGCATACCACTTTGACATCTGTAATAAGGTATGAAATATTTATGAAGTTATCTAGTAAGAGAAATTGTACACATATTTTCTTGTGTGTTTTCTGAGGTGATGAAGTTCTCCAACATTCTTGGAAAAATATTTGGGGAGTAGAAATACCAGTTCCAAAATATTATCTCCTTTGGGGGCAGTGGAGTTGGCACGGAACACAGAACACTCTAATCTGACCTATTAAAAGGGCCTAACTGAATCTTTAAGTCTTTGTAAAACTTTCCTGAATGAGGAACTGAGAAAAATAAAACCTACATCTTGTTCTGTTATCTTTTTGTAGCCAGGAAAAGGAAAGAGGAATTGTGGAGTGGGGATGGAGAGAAAATTATGAAGAATAAGAAAGGAAAGAGGGACATTTTTATATTTGGCAATTTCGTTGTGAACCATAGCATCTTAGAAATGTAAGGAGTAAAGTTTATCTTCTTCAGCTTCTTTCCCATAATGGGAATCCCCTTTCAGGTTCTCTGACTTATGGTCATTCAGTCTCTGCTTAAATAGTTTAAATATTTGCACTGACAGCTTATTTGTAGTTTGGTATTTCTAATAATTAGACACTAAGGGGGCAAACAGCATTACTTATAGTTACTGATCTTCTAGAAAACTATAAATAATGATGCTGTTTCACTGATTTTTTAAAAGTCTTTTATATTTTCTTTTAAAATTTCTTGTCATCTTTGGTTAAAAGATGACAGTCACTATCTAAACTTTTGGCATCCTGAGTGATTTCTTGAAAGTACTACTTAATTCTAAATGTCTTTTTAAAAGCTGAGTTGTAGTAGACACATAAATGTATAGCATCATAATGGTGCGGTTCCAAAAATTACTGCTGCTCCCCCATAAAACAGCCATTTGTGTACAAATCAGAATAATAGAAAAGGAAAATAAAACAATCATCAGTGTGTTATGATTTGGATTAAGACTCTTTCCAAAAGTCCTTATGTCCTCAAAGGTGGCCCTTTAGAAGGTGATTGAATAATGGGAGTGATATAGCTGACTTGGTGTTATGTGGGAGGGTCTGGTTAAAAGAACTGAGTCAATATGGGGATGACCTGAGAGGATATACCTATCTCTGGCTCCTCAATTCACTCTCTGCTTTTTTCACTACCATGATTTATGCAGGTTTTCCTCTAATATGCCCACTGCCATGACATTTTCTCTGTTGTAGTCAGTTGACTATGGTCTACAACTTGTACCTAAATAAGCCATTCCTCTTTTAAATTGTCGATGCCACATACCTCTGTGATAAGGAAAGATACTAAGACAGATTTTGATACTCAGAGTGGAGTCATTGATGTGACTATACACCTTATGACTTAGAAATCTTTTGAACTGGTTTGCAGTTTGGGAAGACCTGGAGATGTCTGCCACAGAAGTCTTAGGCTTAGAATGCTGTAAGCTAACTTTGATGTGAGATTCTTGTCAGAGCTCAGAAGACCAAAATACCAATAGAAATGTATATGATAAAGTCCAAGCTCAGCAGGTTTCAACTGAGAAGAAAGACTCCATTGGCAGTTGGACTTGAGACAATATGTTTTATGTTTTGGCAGAAAATTTATCTTCATCTTTCTCATGTCCTAAAACTTTGAGGGAGGTTGAAAGTAAAGGCAATAGATTAAATAATGTGTTGGAGAAAATTTCAAGGCCATTTGTACTAAAAATAGGAACAAAAACTCATTTAAAATGTTTTCAGTTTTTTGGAAAGGAAGTACCCACAAAGTTGAAGCAGTGAGAACTCATTTGCTGAAAAAGGTTAATTTAAAAAGAAGCTAAGTACTTTGAAGAAGGACATTAGAAAAGAAGACCATGTCATTCTCGGGCTCGGTGGGGCAATATTAAGACTTTAAGAAGATGGCCTCAGGGCACTATGCTCAAAAAGGATCACCAAGGAAACTGATTCTTTGGGAACTGCTTCACAATACTCAGGCATCCAGACACTTGGAGTCCTCTGCAGCCAAGATGCAAGAGGACCTGGCTACTGCTTGAGATGGCAACAGATATTTTCATCATTCAAATTGTTCTGGTTTTATAGGTATGTAGAGTGAGAGCATTGTGAGGTCATAAGAAGTTTTTACCTAGATTTCAGAAGAAATCTTGGAGGCCAGGAAGTGTGCTCCAGATAGGCCAACATATAGAGCTGTGTGAGTGAAGCTGAAAGTGCAGTGAAGACACTAGGACATTTGAAAAACCAGGGACATGCATTGTCTGGGGAAAGTAGTAAGCATTCAGCATAGTCACCCCAAGAAAGAGGACAGAACTGTGACTGGACATGCTGTAAGGATAGGGGTGTTTAAGTCCTTTAGAACTCACATCTCATTACCATAACTTACCCCAAGTGCTAGACACAAAAATTCAGAATTTAATATTTGCCATTTTGGGTTGCATTTTAATTTGGTCCCATTCCTTTTTTAAAGCCCTCTATTCTGCTCATTTGGAATGGGAATATTAGCACCATTCTATTGTATGTTAGAAGTGGTTAACTTTCTTTTTGAATTCTGTCTTAATTACTTTTCTCTCATCACGGAGACAAAATACCTGACACCCAAAGTTAAAGGAGGACAGGCTTATTTAGCTCACAGTTTACAGAGGTTTCAGTCCATAAATTGGCTGTCTCCAAGGCAGCCTGGCATGCTAGACAGGCATTGCACAGTTTACAGAGGGCATGATGTAGCAAAGCATCAAGAGATGACCATGGATATTTCCAGCCCTTATATTTTAGCCAGACTTCCTTAAGGTGACTGTAACTCACACCCTTAATCCTAGTGGCCTTGATCCTATTATTGCACCATGAATCAATTCCAGCATCACACATTCTAGATCTAACCACTTCTGAAACAGCCCTAACTATAACTGCCTGAGGGTTTTGGGGAACATCTGAATGCAAATCATAACAAGTTTTTCTTGGAGGGGGTGGTATCAGGGATCAAAATCACAACCTCGAACTTGCCAGGCAGGTATTTGTGCTGCTGAGCTGTATCCCCAACCCCCATAACAAGTTTTATAAGACTCAGAGATAAGAGTTTTCCTTGAGTCTCAGAGAAGACTTTGGATTTGGACTTTTCTGTAGTGCTATAACTGTTAAAACTTTGGCAGCTCCCAGAGATGGCCAAAATGCATTTTATGTAAAGAGATGGATATGAGTTTTTTGGTGGCCAGGGGTAAAACATGGCCTGGACTGAGCCTGTCATTCAGAGTCCTTGTGCACTCATGGGCAGGGCTGTAGGAAGGAGAATAAATTTTGGGATTATAAAAATGGCACACTCTTGGGATATAAGGTCTGATCAGAGGGGTTAGGTTACTGACAGAGTGACCTAGAAGACTGCATCCCCCTCTTGGCTCCTTTCTTGGTTCTCTGCTGCTTTTCTGCTTTCACATAA
Source organism: Hydrochoerus hydrochaeris (assembly GCA_004027455.1). Classification (NCBI taxonomy): domain Eukaryota; kingdom Metazoa; phylum Chordata; class Mammalia; order Rodentia; family Hydrochaeridae; genus Hydrochoerus; species Hydrochoerus hydrochaeris. The sequence goes on from PVLA01001323.1 coordinate 173,369, forward strand.
GCAGCTTTTTTCTTCCACTAACTCCCATACCATGCCATTCCTTCTTGTAGTCAGGTAACTGTAGACTACTTCATGAAGCCAATGCTCTCCTCCTTTAAGTTTTGGGTATCAGATACTTTATCATAGCAATGAGGAAAGTGAAGGAAACTCCATGTATTCCCATTTAGACATACTTCTACTCCCAGAGATAACCACTGTTCTAATTTCTAACAACATTACACAGTTTTATAATAGTTGCAATGTGAAATTAATAAATTTTGCCTCTTTGTAAAAGATAGTTCAAAAGATGTTATGATGCTTGACCAAGTGTCATATTTTGACCTCTGGATACCTTCAACTGTAAAATGTAAAAGATTTGTGTAGAGTAACTATTATTCAGCCAAATCCAAGAAGAAAAGCCCTGAATGTGCATTCATATAGATTAAAATACTTATGAAATGCCTATTTTATGCAATACTAATTTAGATGTTATGAAGCCACAAATGAATTCTAGATACCTTCCCTCAAACTTTTTATCTAATCTCTAGGTCTGTCTTTATTATTGAATCTACAGCAGTATGATCTTCACTTTCTGCATAATCTGTTCTTAAATCATATCCTGTGATTATACATTTCTCCAGACACCTCCATACACTGTTTAAAGATGCTTTTCAAATTTTCTCCTACTGATCTCATTTTGCTTTTTATGATTAGGTGCCTAACATTCATATCCTGTGAATAGTATTTGATTTTCTATCATTATACATAAGGGTGGTAATGAGTCTTATATAATTAAAACATGTAGTTAGTGATCCAGTAGGTCTGGAATGTAAATTATTTAATCTATATTTCTATTGTTTTAGCAAAGAGTTCACAAAATGTAAACTCAAAATTGTAGAAATCTTGAATTTAAGGATCAACGTTAGCAAAAAACAGAAATTAAAATTTCCTTAGGCAGACCTCAGGATTACTTTAGTTTGCTATAAATTTCAGGGAAAATAGGTTATTCTGTTCCTGATCTTGTAAGCTGCTACTGTTTTACTCCTAGGAAGACCTGAAGGTTTGAAAACTATGTAAAAGTTGTAAGGGTTCATTTATTACTGAAATACTTACAGTAATATTTTTATAGCACATCATACCAAATCATAATACATGCTTTTAGCAATGAAGCAGTGAGGACTGTTGACTGTCTGTAGGAAATTTCAAATTCTATACATTTGAAATTGAGATACAAAACAAAACAAAAATCTGAAGGTTACATGCTCTCAAAGGGAAAACTAGTAAGCCATGAATAATAAACAGAAAAAAATATTTTTAAAAAGCAAGGTGTCCAAATACCAATGACATCAGTTTCACATGTGACCCATACCTATATATAGTAGATTATCAAAATTCAGGCTGACCTTGGCCACTGTATTGGGCAAATATTTTTGAAAGAAAAAGTTATACTGAAACTCTTTCTGAAATATATTAGGCACAAATATGGATGGTAGGCGTGCAGAACTTCTCTCCACTTGTTTACTTTTACTTAAACAAACATATTATCTGATATAACTAGTCCAAAGAAAATTTTCTTTTCCTGTACATGAATTGATCCTCCACTTACCCCTTTACTAAATGCAGGAGTTTCTGATGTAGTTCAGGATACATATTATATTACATCTGTGTCACTTTTTGGATTCACTTCAATGGTATTATACCTTGAAATATTTTGCAGCATTTAATCAGATTCTGTTTAAGTCAGTTTTCCCCTTTGACAGTATAGATTTATTTTCTGAATGCAAATTTATTTCAATAAAGGCTGGACTCCCTGTGCTGTTGTGAGGTTTTAAGTGAAAAGCAATCTTTCTTTTGAAGTTTTTTATAGCTTCAAAGTTGGCAAAGTTAGCAATGTTTCATCAAATTTTTACTGTAGCTATAATGACAATTATTGCATACAAAGGTTGTTAAATTTTATATATTCTTATCTTCTCCATGGGAATGGAAAAGTCCTAAAGGAATGGCTCTGGATATTCCACAAAATAAAAATTTTGACAATTATATGGAGATTTCTTCTGAGGTAAACACAGCAGGCTCTAGAATCGGAATTTTAGATTAGTAGTTGAGATCTGCTACTTTTTGGAGTACTTTGTGTGCTCTTTCTTTTCACTTTTAGAATGAAAATATGACAGCTAAGGTTAATTGTCAACTTGAGTGTTTCGAGAGGTTCCATACCTTTGGTTATGTCAAGGTGGGTCATAGAGGCATGACTTTGGGAATATATCTGGCCTCTTTCTCTCTAGCACTGTTATCCTGGTGCTGATAAACTGAGTTAGTTTCCTCAGCCCAACCTTCTGCCATGTTCTTTCTGTTTTGGAGCCAGCCAGCCTTGACTTCACACACCAAGTTTTGTGTATTTCAAAATATAATAGTGGGTCTAACAAATAATACGGTTGTTGTTTGAGAGTTTTATTTATGTGTGATTTTTCTGTATGCCTACTGAATTTTAGAACCAAATGAAAGAGGATCTTGATATCACATAGAATGAGAGAATGGTGTTGATTCTCAAACAATCAACTCTACACAACAAGAATGTGTAATGGTAATAGCAGAGGGGCTTCCGATGCCTTCCATTTTCCTTCATGCTTTGGGGCTGTCAACATGAAGGAACTTTTGATGTGCTGCTTCATTAACCTAACCAAGACACCACCTCACACTTAAGACTTTTGCTTGATTAGCTTCACCCAGGAAAATGAAGCATGTAGTTCATTCATTAATTAATTTCCATGAGGTATAACAAAGTAATTTAAGAAAAGGCAGCAGTTTCCAAAAAATTGAAAATGAGGAGATGACAGAGATGAAATCTTGCATGAATTCTTGCTAAGATTAGACTACATGGCAAGAATGTTTGTAATCACTGTGATTGTGCAACATTACAATTATATTACAGGCTGAAATCTTAGAAATGACAGCAAAATTATTAAAAACATGCAAAAAATCTCAAGTGTCAGTAGTGGACCAAGATGCAGATTTTTTCCAAAGCTCAAAAGAACTAATCAAAACATTATTAAAACTACTAGGAAGATTATATAAAAAGATTAGATACCAAGTGTTTGCCTTATGCTAGAACAGAAATAAGAATAAAAATTTGAGTATTGAAATTAAACCGTTATTAGATTTATATTGTTGAGCCACAAATTTTTATGGCCCTGGCCTCTTTTCTGCCATGGGTGCTTGGCAGAGAGCTGTCTCAGAAGGTTTGAGTTAGTTTATCACAGAGGCAGTTCCTGGGGCCCAGAGGTAACCACTTTATAAAGAAGGCATCCTATGAGGAAGAGCTACCTTCTCTATGGATCACATGGACTCCTGTTCTCCTTGGCCTTATAGAGATGTGGGGCATTTCTGAATCAAGTCCCTCTTTGCTGAAACATTGTCCCTGGGCACACAGACTTAACGTATGGATGATGAAAAGACATGTGTGGGGATAATGTGTATTTTATTGCTTCACCACCCATTAATTTTTTCTTGATATCCCCCATGCTACATCAGCACTGCAGGTGCTGGTGGTGCATGTCTATGACTCCTTTACTCACAAAAATATAAGCCAATGTTCATGCAATTTTAGGATAAGCATTCTACATGTGATGCTGTTATGGTTCACATCTAAGATATTCCCCAAAAGTCTGGTGTGTTCAGATGTAGGGCTTTAGGATGGTGATTGTATCATGAGAGTGTTAACTGCAGCAGTGAATCAATCCACTGATGAGTCTATACCCGAATGGGCTCTCAGGAGGTAGGCTGCGGTGGGAGGAAGTGAGACACCGGGAGCATGCTTGTGAAGGGTGTTTCTTCTCCTGAGCTCCTCTCTTGCTCCCTGTGTCCTGGTGGTCACAAGGTGAGCAGCTTTCCTGCATTATGGAATTTCTGCCTTGGAGCTTGTCAGTGGAAGCCTTTGAAACTGTGAGCCCAAGTCCCAGCATTTCCTCCTTTAAGTTGTTTTTGTCAGATATGCTGACCAATAAACAGAAAAGTGACTAATACACTAAAGCTACAAGTGGAAAACACAAACAATAGTAGATTTTACTAAATAAGATCCTGTCATGTTAAAGGTCTCTATAAGAAAAATCAGGATATAAAAGGTTAAATATGAAAATAGTGTTAATATTTTTTACATATCAATTAAAAAAAAACTCTTCCAATATAACAATAGCAGAATAAAGGGCGGGCATAAAAAAATGTCCAAACAACCAGTGATTATTTTTACATACATGTTACAAAATATGTAAATTAAAACAATGATGAGATGCAGTTTTCGCTCCTCAAATTGGGCATATATTAGCTATCAGTGGTTGACAGGCAGACATAATCATATCACCACATAATGCCACTAGTAGGAACCTTTTGGTAATATTTGGCTGTAAGTAGAAAATGTGTATAGTTTTAAGCCACTCTGAGGAATTATTTCTAAGAAAACTCCACAAATATGTTTAAGTACTTAAGTAAGAGAATGTTCATTCAGTACAATGTTTTTTAATATATAAAAATTTTTGATAGCAATTTAAATTCTAACAAAGCAGAATTATTCAAATAATGCATTATTCATTATTATGATAGACTACTAATGAAGCTTCAGAAGGATAGAAAATGATGGCATGTCTTAATTTACATTTCTCAGGTGAATAATGGTGTTAAACTTTTTCATATATTTATTTGCTATTTGTATTTCTAAATATGAGCAGTACTTATCCATTTCAGATGTCTGCTTTTGGCTTGGGTCTTTAAATTTGAAAAGTCTCATTTTTGGAATTTTTTTATATAGCTCAGACATTAGTACTTTGTCAGGGAGTATCTGGTAAAAATTTTTTCATACACTGTGGGTTGTGCAGTGGTTTCTTTTGCACTACAAAAGCTCTTTAATTGGATGTGATCCCAGTTGTTGTTTCTTTGTAATATTTCCTGTATGATCAGGGTTTTTTTCATAAAGTCTTTGCTAAACCTAGGCCCTCAAAAGTTTTGTGTATTCTATCATCTAGTATATCTCTGTTTTAATATTTAGGTCTTTGATCTTCCTATGGAAAGAATGTCTACCATAAATAAATTAAGCAATAAAAAATGCCAGTGAGGCTGTAGGAAAAAGGGAACCCTTCTCCATTGCCAATGGGACTGTAAATTGATACAACCACAATGGAAATCAGTGTGGGGATTCCTCAAAACACTAAAACTAGAGATTCCATTTGACCCAGATATTCCCTTTCTAAGTATCTTCCAAAAATAGTTAAAAGCATCATACTACAGAGATGCACTTATACTCATGTTTATAGCAGCACAATTTACAGTATCTAATTCTTGGAAATATCCCTTATGCCAATAAATGGATCAATGGAGAAATGGATAAAGAAAGTGTGGTTTTATGTAAATAGAGTGCTACTCTGCCATAAAGATATTGTTAGATAAATGGATGCACCATAAGCTCATAATTTTAAATGAGATGAATTGGACACACAAGTTTAAGTATTGCATCAATTCTCTTGTGTGAGAAACCAAAAGGAAAAATAAGAAACAAAATGGAGCATAGATATTAGGAAGTGGAAAGAACATGTTCAAATAGAAAGGGGAACAAGGGAGGAGAAAGTGTTATGGTTTGTGTCTGGATGTTCCCCCAAAGCCTCACATGGTCTTTGGGGCAGGCTTCTAGAGTTTGAGAATGCTTCATGGTCCATTGCTGGGATTCTATGTGTGAGTGTTACACCCAAGTGGGTGTGGCCTACATACAATATAAAGGACAGAAAGAATCTTCTCTCATGCTTCTCTCTTTGTGCTTTTGCTGTCTTCTGGCAGCCATGAACTGTTGCCCTCTACAATGTGCCACTTTTACCTTGGAGCCAGCTGAGCATAGACTGAAACCTCCACAACCTGTGAGCTAAACAAATCTTTTCTTCCTTTAATTTTGGGCATTGAGTATTTTGTCTAAGCAATGAGAGAAAAGTAAACAACACAGAGAGGGAAGAAGGGAAGGGTGGGAAAAGAATTTAAAAGGGAAAAAATGCTAGGGAAAATGGAAACAAAATGTTTGTAAATGGGATAGAAGAAGGTTTGAAGACAGAGAAGTGGAATGGGAAGATAAAGAAGAATTAATACATATTATGTACAGCTACAGGTTCCATATGATGAATGTGATCACTGTGTATGACAAATATGCCAAAAAATTATCCCAAAAACTTCTTTGAAGATAACACTATGAAACATACTAACTGATGTTAATTTTATGTTATTTTGTTTTGAAATTCTGTATCATCATTTTTATTGTTTTGGTGTTGTTTTGTTTTTAAAATTAAAAAAAAACACAAAAATTAAAGTATTTGATTTTATTCCTACAAAATTAAAGTTGTCAATATGTAACTCGAAAATAAAATTCTTCACCTACCTTATTATCCAGGAAACATTTCTTATCTCCTAAGGGAAGATAATTTTTAGAACTAACTTTGAGTGGTGGAGTTATAGTTTGTCTGCATTTTTTCTTCAAATTTAACATAGCATGTGTGCAGTTACCAAAAGTATTTACTAGTGTAAAACTACATATTGAACTAAAATTTAGAAATTTAAACCTAGGATTTTTATTTATTGAAACCATTTTCTTCATCATTACTAGACTTAATTCCTTCAAAGATTTCCACTGCAAACAGTGAGTTAGATGGGACTAGTACCTGTGAGACAAAGTAGGACACCCACGAGTCAAGGTGACTACAGGGCCAATGATCAAAACCACAGTATGACTGGAGATGGAGCTAAGTGGTAGAGCACCTGCTTAGCGTGTGTAAGGCCCTACCACAAAACAGAACATGTGAATAATTGGATAGTATGAGAGGAGCATCACTTGCACATCACAGAGGCAGGAGAGATAGGGATCCGTCACCTTGGATTAGAGAGTTGGCCTCAGAGGCTAGTGTGAGGCCAGAGAGAAAAATTCAATCTTAGGAAGATGAAAAGAAGAAAAGAGGGTGAAAACTCTGAACTGATTAAATATATTCTTCAAAGAAAGAGTTTTTGAATGAGAAAAGAAAATGAGGGCTCATCAAGTAAACTGAGTTGTAAAGAAAAATTATAAGAGCTACAGTTTTCAAGTCTGAGTTATGCAAAGTGCAACCTCAATTGAAAGAGAAATGATTGTAATTGTAGTTGGGGTCATGTTGAAATAATTTACTCATTTTAGAAAGTGGCAAGTGATGATTTTCTTGAAGAGATGCTTCTGCACAGATAGTTTTTTGAACATTTACTTTTCAACAAGATGCTAAATAAGATTGTTGATGATTTTATTTTCCAAAAGTCAAAAGTAGTCTAATATGAGGAGAAGGGAAATACTAAAATGATTTTCCTAAAGTGTTTTCAAAATAATCATTTTTCCTTAAATAAAACAGAAAGTACACTAATACATCTTACACTAAGTAAAGACTGGAAAACTGAAAAACTAGATTATATAGCCAAGAGGAAATGTCATTATGCAATACTCCAACTTTACTACATCCATTTAAATAAGAGAAATAAAGTTAAATGTCAGGAATGTGTTCTCAAGAATGAGCATTTAGCTTGTGGTATTTTATTCTGGCTCTAAACATAACCTGCAAACAAAATTAAAAGAAGACATTTATTTGTTTTTATAAGAACAAAAACAATTTGTATGTTACTTACATAATAGCATCATTTACCCAGCTATTTTCTCTTTTTTTTCCTTAAATGTATTTGGAAAGAATTTAAAACTATAGAAAAGACAGAAGTGAAACATAAAGAATACCTGAATACCCAGATTTGCTCATCACTTCTCGACATTTTTAATGATACTTAGAAGGTTTTCAGTATACTGTGTAGTTCAACCAAATTTAGTCATGTTGCAGGTATGTGTTTTTGAAAGGCAGAATTCCTGTCACTCTCAGTTTCCAAGGTAGGGTACATGCCAGGCCACATGAACTCTGTTAGGTCAATACAAATAAATTGCCTTACCTAGGTGTTATGAGGGGAATTATGTGATTCTTACTGTGAGAAGAATCACAAAATCTCCTAGTTGTTCCAGCAAATGGATAAGTTAATAAATCAGAAAACATAAATCTAACAGTTCTATATTTTGAAAGTGAAAGTCCCATTCTTTGATCTCACTGCCCATTTCCATGACAAATAGCATCTTATAAATCTTTCTGGAAATTTTATAAGTATGTGCAAAGTTATATAGGGATCACTGTGATAATAGATATATAAATCAAACATAGAAGTACAGGTGTATCTGCACTATGAATTAGAGACATAAACTCAAAAACCTTCTTCATATATTCCCAGTGGATTGTACTCTAACACTTTTTTGCTGCTTACTTTGTCCATGTAACAATGTACCTGAGTTATCTTGGATTATTAATTCATGTGGACCTTTCACTTTTAAAGGGGTACACTATATTTCATTGTATGCATGTGCAAGAATTGTAATCCATACTCAAAATGATAATTTTTAATCTTTTTTCTGTTTCAAAACTAAGAAAGATTTGTTGTATATGTAAGAGGAAGCTCTTACCTGAGAATTCATGGTAAATCACATTTGTAGCATACTTGTGCAATGAATACTAAATAATATTGATGACTATTTGGATTCTTTTCTTTTAGAAGGAAGATAGGAAGGAGAAATGAAAGGGAATAAAGTTAAATGAGTTAATGTTTTGGGGGAATTGCTTCTTTTATAACGTGAAGGATAGAGACTTTTATATAGAATCAACATCATTTACCGATTTTTCATTATGAAGTTTTTGTTTTTCAAAGGTCAATTTACATACTATTGTCTTAAGAAGAATACAGCAAATGTAATGTTAAAAATATTTCTGGCCCTATGATGGTACCCTAATTTGTCTGTCACATTTGAAATATTTTCTAGTATCTTGTTTCTCTTAATAGACAAGAAATAAGAAGCACTATAGAGAACATGTTTGTCTTATTAATGTATTCTGTACTTCATAATGATACCTCAGTACTCAACATTTGTTTAAAGTAAAAGGCTCCCAAGGGTCCAAACAAAACGTAAGCGCCAAAAGGAGAGGAGGTGAGAAAGGAGGAGGAGAGAAAACTAGGCAGTGAGAGACAGAAAGTACAGCAAATAAGAAGGGAGGGAACATAGCAGTGACTCCAGGGGTTAAATCTACAGATATTAAAGAATTGTGTTCAAATGAATTGAAGAAGGAAAATAGAAATCACTCAGATACAAGAATTTCAGTATTTTATGACTTCAGAATTGGGGAAACATTATTTCATTTTCCAGAAAATCAAAGGAGTTAATGATGTGGTGATCGCTTGGCATTTGTTTGCTTGGTGAAAACACTGGAAAGGCCCAGATCCAGAAAGGATGGTTTCAAAAGTTTGTTTTATAACTTAAGTTGTGTAGAGAGAATTTGAAAAGTGTTTCACTGTGAAGGTGGAAGGCCTGATTTCTAGTCTCTAATGTTGTGGGAATAGAAATTTAATTATGGCCATGAATTTTTCATGCTGAAGCTGGTTTGGAAAGGGCCTTGACTAGGAGCCCATACAGACCATGAAGGTTACATGAAGTAATTTTACTTAAATGTTTTTGTTTTAGACTGGAATGTAATATAGTGAAAATATTTACAAAGCATTTCCTAGCTAAGTTTTATTTTAATCATTTTACATATAGTCATAATATATGGAAACATTCACACTACACACTATGTTAATTTTTATAACCATTCACAAGTGTTGTGAACCTTAATTAGGATACAATTTTCAATTCATGAGCTTCTTGATTCTTCTGTTTGACTCTCTCATTTTTGGACTGTGTGTCTCTTGTTTCCATCAACATTGCAAAGCAGGTTGATAAAAACTACATTAAAATAAAATTTTTCATATGTTTTATTCATTATGTTTATTGATACCCTCATATTCATCAATATCCCTGACTAACAACTGATTCCAATAGCACCAGAGGATAGGATTCAAATTACTGTCTTTTTAGCACCAGAGGGTGGGATTCAAATTACTGTATTTACTGTTTAGATTTGTTAGCATACAGAATATACCTCAAATGGATTTCCTCTCTTACTGAAACTAAGTCAACGGGAGCCTGATACTGTTCATACCTTCAAGAGGCAACTGGCAGAAAGAACTGCACATGGAAAAGTTTCCTTTACAAGTTAGAAAAACATTTTGGCTTTATCCTACACATATACTTTGCTCCAAGATCTATTGCTACTGTTTTCCGAATTACTCACTGGCTTGATGAATGGTAGTTACAAGTTGGGCTTTTATTGCAACATACACATGTTGATATTTTCCATGGTTTTCTGAGAGTCAATGGAGGGCTTTCATGAAGAAACTAATTTGGGGTATAATAAAATAACTTAAATTTTTCACTTTGTAAAAATTCACATACCTCCTAGATTTTCATTCTTATTTTTAAAGAAAGTTTGTTTAAAGAACCTGTTCTTTTTGGCATTGATAGAAACCAGATGTTACCACAGGACGAAGCCAGGGGATTCCCTAAGAACAATAGAGTTAGAAATAGAATAATCATGTTGAAGGGCAGAAATATGTGAGAATCCTGTGTAAAAGAGAGTAAAGTGTCTTTCAGGGTAAATTTGTGAGGAAGAGAAAGCAGGAGAGGGAGGGAGAGAAAAATATATGAAGAAAAGAGACAAAAAGAAGGAAATGCTAGATGAAAATGTTTCATGATAAAATCCAGTTTTTACAAATGTCCTGGGCTACATTTAAATTTATTTTAATTGGGTATTTGAAGTTCATTTAGTGTCTGAAACTATTAAATTATAACCACAAGGAAAATATGAATGAATTCCTTGGAAAAGGTTCTAAGATCCTTAGTATACATATATTTACTATTTGAACTCCTTGCTAAGTTAAGAAAAGTGTGACTAAAATATTTTCATTGTATTAAATAAAGTGACTTTGCAAATAAACAGGACTTTTATACATATTTATACTACAAAAAACTTATAGTTAAATCTGACTTGTTGCCACAATTAGTAAAGAGCTTTTTTACTATGTTAAAGAATCTTGATAATTATACAATCCCATTCATGCAAATATTTCTCAGGTCAGGAATCCATATAGTGACAGAGGAAGCTATTTGGAGATTAGAGGGAGGAATATTCTAGTAAAATTATTGGGAGATTTGATATGTTGTCTTTAAATACTAAAGTGAAAAGATTTTTTTTGACATTTTTTCTTCATGCTGAATTATATCAATAGAATATTCATTTGACATATGAATTTTAAACAATCCAGAAAGTAGGTACTAATGTTATTTCTTGTTTAATTGTGCAATGACCCAAAGTAATAATGGCATATATGATGATTTTTCTATGGCATATTTAATATTTGAAATTTTTCCTAATTTTTACTTATATGAAATTTCTTATAATTGTTATTTTATACATATTTATATGATTTGATAGTTTTCCAATGATAACTAGCCTATCCATATATTTCCGTGATTGTATGCTATATTCTTTATGTTTCTGTGCTCCTATCCTTGTGACTATGAATGGATATTATCCAGAAAATAATAATTTTCTTGAATAGATTATGAATAGATATGATAGAATTGAAAAAAAGGTAAAAGATTCTATACTGCTTGAACAAAGAAAATGTTCTTTAGTAATTCTGTCCAAATTATGTCTGGACACCTCTATCTCCATGAGAAGTTTCTTAAGACTTCTGAAAAAGCTAAATAATGTTTATGAGTGTCTATAGATTTTCAGGCAACTTATATGCCTATTTTATCTTTATACTTTATGAAGTAGACTTAAGTAATTTTTGAAATTGAGATTTCAGTTCTCCTTTTTATCTCTTTTCCCTTGATCACATTAATAGCTTCTTTAATTTAATAGAGTTCTAATAAAAATAAATGACCCCAACGAGGTGCGTAGAGAAATAGAGAAGACATTACACTGATTTCCCTGAAATGAATATCCCTGAGCTCCCCAGAGACCCCCAGAGACCCCCTGCAACCTGGGCTTGGTATTGAGTGATGTAAAGAGTCACACTAAAGGGAAAGAATGAAGTGTATGATATGGAAATTTAGTGCCTATAAAGAGTTACTTCCTGTTTTTAATCTCTAATTATTTTCTGTCTTTTGTATTGCATTCATCTCATTCTTCTTCACAGGTAAAGTTTCTGTTTTATATTTTTAATTTTCTTAAACTCATATTGCTATCTCAGCATCCTAAGAGGCACAGCACAAAACTGTATGTCAGTCTAGTTAATATAAAGAATTTTTTATGTTCTATCAGACTGGATGTAAAGCAAAAAGTTCATAGGGACCTTACTTTCATGACTATAAAATCTATATAAATTCCTTTCTAAAGTCTATGGTTCTTGTTCAGTGATAATAATAAAGGCTTTTTATACCTTGATCACTATCTAAAGTCTTATTAGCCCAGAAACTTGCTGGCAGGAGGGTTTCATCGGTCATGGGTAAATTACTCTGGGTGGCCTGTAACCATTAAGTCATTATCAGGTGGGGGATGAGCTGGTCACAGTGTTTGTAGTTTCAAGAAGTTGTTCTATCAGCTGTCCAGAAGTAAATGCAAATAAATAGGGTCCCAACCCCGGCGGAGCACACTGTAAATCTTTGTAACTTCATGGCCAAATGGTAAACCGCCAGGACCACATGACTCAGTCCCCTGAGACAGTCATGTTATTCTGTCAGGCTTTTCTTCCCTCATTCATCAGTTGGAGGCTTTCATCTCCTTTTAAATTCATCGCCTTTCAAGTAGGGGTGAAATTACACCTGTCAGTAATAAATGTGCACAATATGCTCCATCATTTTGTCATTTCACAAAGTAAATTTTAAAAGAGGCATGGCCTATTCCATGTACAGTTAGTAGCACTTTTTTTGTTTGTTTTTTTCTCCATAGTACTTTTATATATCTTCTGATTATGTAATTCTGGTGCAAATTTTAAAAACATATACTAAATGGGGGACCTATGGAAATGTCCGATGAATTTGCTTCCATGTGAGCTATTCGTTATATTCCATAACTGCGTTAAGCTTATTCGACAACAAGATTTGACTGTATACACATTCTACAAAGGCAATCTTAATGTGCCCCTTAGCACACTTGTTCTGTTTATTTTTTCTACATTACCCTTTGATATCTTTGTGGATGGCCCTAACACCATACAGCAGGCACACCTGTGCAGCTACCATTTTATTTACATAGGGAACAATGTTAATGTTCTATCAAATCCAGGCCACACCTGTGTTGGAACATTAGTAGGAAGTTGGGTTCAAATCAAAATTGCAACTGGCTTTCAGCCTGATATTTGAGCTCCACTGAGCAAACTCCTTTGAGTTTTCTTAAAAGTTTGACGATTTGGTCTCTTAACTCCCCATTAACCAGAGGATGAATGGAGAGCTGGAAGACTGAATATATTACCTGGAGATCCTGCTGTTTCCCTGGTAGGCCTTGACTCAAGAAATGAGAATCACTTAAGTGTGTCAGTCTTGCTACCCTGTACACTATCCCAAGCACAGAATTCCTTAAGTATTTATCCTTGATGGACCCATGTTTGAGGGCAAATATTTTGAACCAGATCCAAAAACTGTACTAAATGAACAAATGCTGTCTTTACTAATCTCATGTACCAGTGATGGGTTTTTATTTAGTTAGTTTTACTACTTATTCGCTACTTATGTTAGTTGTATAAAATATTATAGAGAGTTTTGGGGTGATATTTGTTCATGTGTATTACATATTTTGATCATTTTATTTTCCCATTAAGCCTCTTCCTTCTCCCTCAGCCCTTCTCTTTTCTAATAGTTGCACTTCTACTTTCATGTTTTCAAGCTTTGCAGTTTTGTTTTGCTTTTATCTCTCAAAGAGAAAACATGTGCAGACTGCTTTTAGATTAGTGATATAGCTAAGAATACATGCAAATAACCACTCACAATCATTAGCAAAACATTATTTTTCCAAAACTCAAAGGAAATATACAACACCTCTACTTCTATACTGTCCCCTTCCTCTGTCTTACCCTTTCTTGTTTCTTTTCAGGAAAATAAAAAAGCACCATATTGAAAAACAGTGCCTAAAATTTACATGGATAAATTCACACAGTTTGTTTTTAAGCAATTTATCTCAAAAGCATAATGCTATCTTATTTTTCTGTAAGGAGTTACATATACTATCACAGTTTGATGAAAAAACCCTACAATTTCTATTTTAAGCCATATCAAATAGTATTTTTATAGAAACACCCATGACTAAAAATGAATTGCTATTATTTAATGCTATGTTTTGTGAAATATTAATGTAAATAATTTAAAATTTTAATTATCTTTATTCTGTATAGAGATTATTTTGTATTTAATAATTTTCTGTAGTTAAATTTTAAGTGTTTCAATAATGCTAAAAAAGGTTGAACTTAGCATTCTCAAAATTCTGAATTTGTCACAAAATACTTTTATAGCCTTCTGTCTCTTATTTCAGATCTTCTATTTAACACATGGCTCTTGATAAGCTTCATTATCTGCTTTATTTACCTTAAAAGATAAGCCACATCACAGCAAAGTAACTCAGGATAGTAGTGAGCAGAGAAAGACAGCCCAGACAAGAAAGAAAAAGTTAACAGTGATGTGCTGCATCCATTACTGTCCTCTCTCACAAGCACTGACACATTTGAGTCCACACAGCCCCAGATGAGGTCAATTCCTCCTTTCAAGAACAAGCAATCCAGGGCCCAGGAAGCTCTGTAGTTTCCCCTAGATTAGTAAGTGAATAATAACTCAATAAGTAATGAGAATATTAACTCAAGATGTTTCATGTTTATTCAGCATGACCAAGGACAGGGATGACAGGAGTCATCTATATAATTTTTTTTGTATATTCTATTGTAGGACTAAGTAGATAATTCATTTGCAAAAAACTCCCTATAAATGTTAAAAAATACAGAGCTATGACACGATTTTGCAAGAATCACCTATTTCTTGGAACTTTTGATTTTTTTTTAATTTTTTATTTAAAGGGATAAAACAGAAAAAGGAGAGAAATATTACAGAATTTAAAAAAAATTAACAGTAAGAAATCACTAGTTGATAAATTACATATTGCACTTTTAGAAATAGTTGTTCAAGTTACAAAATTAAAGCACACAAAATAGACACTCAAGCACTGAGACTGCAAACAGATCTGTTCAACAATCAAACAAGAACTAAGAAATATGAGTAACAATCCTGCACACCCAAATATACATGCAGTTATATCTTTTATAGCACTTCCTATTTTCTCTTTTTTACAACAGCAATTATACTTTTTTTATTTAAAGAGAAAAAAACAGGAAAAAGGTAGAAATATTACAGAATTTCAAGAAAAGATAAACAGTAAGAAATCACTAGTTGATACATTATATATTGTTCTTTTAGAAATAATTATTCAAGTTACAGAATTAAAGCACACAAAGTGGACACTAAAACAGTGAGAGTGCAAACAGATCTGTTCAGCAATCCAACAAGAACCTAGAAATATGGCCATCAATCCCACACATCCAAACTTACACCCAGCTCTATCTTTTATAGTGCTTCCTATTTCCTCTTTTTTTACAATAGCAATTATACATTTTTAAAATTTTATTTAAAGAGAAGAAAAAGTAAGCAAAACAGAAGAAAAGGTAGCAACAATACAGAATTCTAAAAGAAAGAAAGAAAAAGGAGAATGAGAAAAAGCCCCACTAAGAAATCAGTAATTTATAAATTACGTACTGTCATCCTGGATGTAGTTGTTCAAGTTACAAAGTTAAAGGGTACATAGTAAATATTCAACAGTCAGACTACAAACAGTTCTGCTCAAAGATCCAACAAAGATTCAGCAATATGGTCATCTATTTTATACACTCAAACATACATGCAGTTATATCCCTTAGAGCACTTTCTTTTCCTCTCTTTTTTACAATAGCAATTAAACATTTTGGTTTTATTACTCTTGTAGTTCTTATTTACTTTTTACACTAGAGACACGATATGATATTTATAAATAA
>PVLA01001323.1:189461-374262 GCA_004027455.1 Hydrochoerus hydrochaeris
ATTCTTATTTATTTCACTAATGAGGATAGTCTCAAGTTGTCTCCATTTGCCTATGAAGGCCTCAAGGTCATCCTTTTTATAGCTGAGTAATATTCCATTGTATAAAAATGCCACATCTTTTTCATCCACTCTGCAGTTGATGGGCATCTTGGTTATTTCCAGGATTTAGCTATCACAAGTTGTGCAGCTATGAACATGGGTGTGCATATATCACTGTGATATGAACTTTTCAGTTCTTTGGGGAAAATACCCAGGAGGGGGATAGCTGGATTGAGTGGGACTTCCAATCCTAGTCTTCTGAGAATTCTTCATATGGATTTCCATGTACTGGCTCAACTTTGCCATGCTATGTTCCAGTTGTTTCTTTCTGCTTTTCCTCTTATTTAATTACTTATCCTACCTGGTGGTTTCTTTCTGTTGTTGTTTTGGGGATTGTAGTCATTTTTACCTCTGTCTAGTATGCCTTTCAGTACTCTTTCTAGGATTGGTTTGGTGGACATGAATTTCTTCAGTTATTCTTTGTCATGGAAGTATCTTGTTTCTCCATTAAATTTGAATGAAAGTTTTGCTGGGTACATCAGTCTGGGTTGAAGGTTGTTTTCTTTCAGGGCTTGAAATACCTCAATCCAAGCTCTTCTTGACTTGAGGGTTTGTGCTGAAAAGTCTGCTGTGATTCTAATGGGCTTTCCCTGATAGGTGAGTTGTGTCTTTAGTCTCACAGCTTTTAATATTCTGTTCTTATGCTGTATGTCTGAGATCTTAATTATTATGTGTCTGGGTGTGGATTTATGTTGATTGTGACTGTTTGGTGTTCTATATGCCTCACTTATCTGCATATCAGATTCTTTCCCCATGTTTGGGAAATTTTCTGCTATTATTTCTGTAAATACTTTATGTATGTCATTTGCCTGGACTCCTGTATCTTTATGTATGTCATTTGCCTGTATCTTCACTAATGCCCATTATTCTTATATTGTTGCTCTTGGCATCATCATGAAGCTTCTGGATTGTCATTTCATTCTGCTTTGTTATTTTTAAAAGTTCTATCCTTTCCTGATCTCTAACTGTGATCCTGTCCTCAAGGTCTGAAATCCTATCCTCAGCTTCCTTTAGACGGTTTTGCATACTTTCAATAGAATTTTTTGTTTCTTGGATGTCTCTTTGAGTTTGTTTCATGAATTCTGCTTGTTTTCTATATTGTTCATTCAAAGTTTCAGTCAGTTTCCCATGCTCATGTACTTTTTTCTCTAGTTCTTCTTTAGCTGCATTCAACAACTCCTGTACTAAAGTTGTTATTTCTATCTTTACATGGGAGACTACTTCTAAATTGATTTCCTCTATAGCCTGATGCAGTTGTTTCTTATTTCACTCGCTATCTTTTCAGAGATTCCCGGTGTGTTACTTTTGGGGTCCTCTTTTTCAATGTCTCCTATACTTGCTTCTGGTGAACTATATGTTTGAGACTGCATTTTGGTTTTTCGTTTTGTCATTTTTCACCCTGCCTGGTGTTTTCTATGTGTAGGAGGGGATCACACACACTATTTTCAGACACAACAAAGTCGTATGGTTAGTTGTAGGGGGTTTTACTACTGGCCCTATTTATCCCCTGTACACCTCTGTTTTAGGGGTATACTCACCACACTGATACAGTCAATGCAGTACAGTCCAAAGTTCGCCACCTGGGAGCAAAATTCCAAATTTTCTCACACTAACTGAATCCTGCTGAGGTCTTCTGATGTTCCAGGTGGGAGGGCGGGCCCAGCTGAAGCAGTCCAGGGCAGTTTTCAGTCTTGGGCGGGCCTCCTCCATGTTCCCGGTTGCAGGGCGGGTTCTCTGTGGTGGTTCTGGGCAGCTTACCCCGATGCAGGCTTCCGCTAAGTTCCCGGTGGCAGGGCGGGCCCATGGTGGAGGTTCCAGGCAGCTTACCCCTGATGCAGGCTTCCACTAAGTTCCCCTGATTTTCTAAAGATAATGAATACATTGTTTTTTGTTGTCTCCTGGTTCATCTTACTGTTAAACTGATGTAACACCTCTGGTATCTCACAAAAATTTAATTAATTTCCTTCCTTCAATTCAATTAATCCTAAGTGAAATTAATACTTCTTTTCTCTCCAAAATTAGGTGATATAGTAATGCCAATTTAAACAAAAAGATGTGACCTGACATATATGTTTTACTGATGGACCTATGTGTCACGCAGTCATTGCATTACTTAGCTTTCCTGTTTTTGGGACAAAATAACTGAGACCCACAAATGGGAGAGGGAGAGGTTTAATCTATCTCATGAGTCAGCAGGTTCAGTCCATGTTGGTGGAAGGGCATAGTGGAGAAAATCTGCTCACTTCCTAGCATCTGGGAAGCAGAGTGAGGAGGGAGGACCTGGGGTCAAGAATACACCCTTCTAGGTCACATTCATTCCCAATGACCCACTTTAAACCAGGCTCTGCTTTTAACAACACATTCAGCCATGACACATCAATAGATCATCTACTGCTGAGCATACCATCTTCATGATCTAGTACCTTCCAAGCTGCACCTCAGAATACACAGACTTTGGAGGAGGGTGAATTTTAGATGTAAACCATAATGCAGTGTTTTATAAAGCAGCATCTTTCTACCACCTGCTTTAGAATCACCTGTGCTGTTTTTGTAGGATGCTGACAACTAAATTAGGAAATCTGAAATTGAGGCTGAGCCTCTCTAGTTTGAGAACTTTTGCCTTTCAGGGAGACACTTGCCTGTACACATTAACACAGTGTGGCTGGGCGAGAGGCAGCGCTCCACAGTTCTTCCGTGCTTGCAGAGACGATGCTGGACTGCAGCACTGGTGACCCAGGGAGAACACTAATTTCTCCACAGTTTATTATTGAGGGCCTTGGCTACATTCTTACTTATACTTTAGCCACAGAAAAATAGGCATCTAAATATTTGATTTATTCTCTCCAGTTTATTGTATATATCGTTATCATTTCCAGATTAGTATGCAAGTGATTTGATTGTTTGAAATTGTAGTGTGTGAGTCTCTGACCTATCTATTAAGGGACTTCTGTATTCCATGTCTTTCTATGTAAAAAAAAAAGCATAATAAATAATCAGGTTAAATTTATATATAACAAATAATCTTTATATAAAAAACTATATATGTGTAAAACAGATCGTCCATCTTCATGTTAAGTTTACTCCAATGGCATGCTGTTGGTTTGCACTAAAATTATATTATTTTTTTCTCATAATGGGAAAATTCTGATTAAAACTGATGGCTACATAGAATATCTTAAATCTTCAAGGAGCAACAGTTCAAAACAAAGACAAAAATGTGTTCTTGACAGCATGTGTCCTACAAGATGCATCGTGTGACTAATAACCTACTTCCATAGCAGTATATTTAATAGAGATGACAGACAGACCATGCCAATAGTGAGGCACTGACTTTAAGTTAGGGTGCATCTATTGAAAAGGAGACTTTTATCTTATAGACCTCACAGATATAGTAATAAAAGAAGATGGCCCTGGTGTCATGTAAGTATTGAGGAAGAACCTAGACCAGGTAAACTGCTGGGTAGCTTGTGGTACTTGTGGAAATGCATGTTTGGCTGTTTACTAAAAGGTGGAAAGACAAATGTAGTGTACTTTGTCTAGCAGAGAAATTAGAAGACTTCAGACAACCCTTATTCTTTTTTTTCTTTCATCTTCTGTACTTTTCTTTTCCTTTCTTTTTTCATTTCCATGCCTTTCCTCATTTATTTCCTTCCTTCTTTTCAATTAAAATATTAAAAAGTAACAATTGCTGGCAACATGGTTCTTTCTCAATTGTGGTTAAGAGTCTTGAATTTCAAAGGCTTTGTCCAATTTTTTAAAAATGTTGTGAAAACATTGCCCACATATGCTGGTAAAATAGTGTTTGAAGTAGAAATATTTTTGAAACAGTATCTGATCAGAAGAGAAAAACATGAGTCTAATGTCAACATGTGGGAGACACCTTTGGTCATGTTTTTACAAAAAAAATTGTGAATCAGTGTACTTAATTTTAGCCATGGGTTTCCTATTTATTGGGTTTTATATTTAAATGTTTATCTGTTAGTTATATTTTAATATATTACATTAAAGATTTTTTTCATGGTAAAGAGTAGTAATCAAAACTTCATTTAGATTTTAATAATATACTTCATTTGAAAATTTCTGTTTTATTTGATTAATTCTTGTTCTTGATGCAGCCAATACATTTTGACTAATACTAGGAATAGAACATGCAAATATTTACTGACCTGAGAAAATTAGTTTGCTGGACTTTGAAAACTCTAATCTGTGTTTAAGGAACAGTAAATAAAGAGGAGAGTTAAAAGAACTCACCAATTATCTACTGGTCAAATATTGTTCATTGGCTAGGTAAACAGTGATATGGAAGCAAACTTGTACAAGTACAAAGCAAATAGCAATGTATTTACCTTTTCTAATATTTCTGTCTATTTCATAAAAGTTTTATAGGCTATTGGAAGTCAGTTATTTACAGAACAAAGCTTTAAAAGCATTTAATATATAACTGTGAAGCATCTACAGTGGATTAAAAGCTAACTACTGCTTTATGTTAAAAGGTAGTTATGCATCCCGATACTTCCAGTAATGATATCTTAGAAGAAATTTACTTGTATGTCTTCTCTGTTTCACTCAGCTACCTCTGCATAACTGAAGATATTATGGCCCTTCTATTGAAAGAAACCATATTACTGTTCAAAACTGTGGAACTGAGTGTGTTCCTAGGCCTTCAGTACCATCTTTGAATTGTAGTACTCTGGAGTACCTTCAACTGCCTTGTTTCAGCTGTTAAGAGGTTGGCAATTATCCCTATTCACTGCCACTTTCTAAGAGAGGCCAGTTATTTAATTTCATTGGTCAATATAATCTCAGATATGTGAGAGTTAACTTCACCTAAAATTGTAACAAATGCTATTATGTATCATATCTTGTTCCCATTAGGTGTTTGTGTGTCTTCCCAGCTCAACAGTCATGTGAACTAGGACACAGAGGGTTTTTTCTCACATATATAATAGATTGTCAAAGCTGATTTTCAGCTGTGAATGGTAAAACTGAATATAATAAAAGGAATTTCAAAGGACTTTATATATATATATATATATATATATATATATATATATATATATATATCTCACATGTTATGTTGTATATAACATGCAATACACACATAAACATGTATGTGCATGTATGTGTAATATTCCTGAGATTCAAGGACCATAGAGATGATCTGGTTCTACTTTATTTTCCAGATGAAAAATTATATGTTTTATAAAGTTACTTTCCCATAGTTCCAATGCAAACCAATAGCTATATCAAGGCATCTAACATTCTTGACACTTGGGAAATGCTCATGTCCCTTTACCACTTGCTGTCCTGGGGACTCTAAGAATGTATGTTTAAGTTAACACACATGGCACTTAAACTGTGGGAGATGCTGATGGTCTAATCATACTAGCCAGCTCAAGGACACAAATATTTTGCTGAGCAAGCACTCACAATTCTAATGAGGAAATAAGGAATAAATAAAATATTCTCTGGCAAAATTAGATGTGCATATATACTGATATATATAGCTATATATTCTTTAATGTAGTTGTTTTTAAAATTCTAAGAATTCAATAAGGAAATTAACAGTGCTACCAAAAATGCCAAGATGCATTACTAATAGAAGTATGTCTCGGCATAACACTTTGTAAAGTTAATGATATCTTAACTGTAATTAGTTCAAAATTAGGGTAGATATCACCATTAATTGAAAAAAATCTATTTTCCCTTTAATAAATTGATTTCTCCATGAGTCTGAGCACCACCTGCAGCTTTCTTTCTGCAAGATACCCTGTGCCTCACCATAAACTTAGCTTTTTGTTCTTTTATAGAGTCAGGATGAATGACTTCACTGGAAGATCACTTTAGTTTGTTGTACCATTTTCCATTTATTTAGTATCATTTCAGATGGCTCAAGTCTATGGTTCAAAGGAGAATGTTGTTTCCAAACCCTGTCACTAATACTTTACTGTAGTGAAATTAATTAAAACATCCGTTAGGAGTGACAGACATAAATTCCTACCCTTTTTAATTCCTACACAAGTCTTCATCATAAAGATGATTGAAACCATAGATCTAAATTGGTTTAAGTAAGGATGTAGATGGAAGAACTGAGGAATGACAAGCATGTCTTCTATATGCTAATGAAACTGTGAAGTGACCACTTTGATACATTCCTTGCTTGTGTGACCAGGAAGTTTAACAGAAGAAGGCATCCTTTGAAATTATTTTTCTTCATCTCTTGGACCATGTGAGTCTACTCAGTAACTGTAATGGAAGAGCTGCTCCAGGGAATTAAAAACATACAGACTCACTTTTTCTTACTTTCATAAAGGAACGTAGACATTAACCAAAAAAAATCACAAAAAGAAAATAAAGTAGTATCCAAAGTATGAGGAATGAAAGAATGAAATTGTGACATATGGTAGTCTGCGTGTTGCATAACGAGCCTCAAAAGTGTTCAGAATGATGTATTTTATGAAAGCATATAAAGTGCCTGAAGCATCATGGCTGAAGGGCTGTACTGAAAGAAATATACTCTTTCAGGTATGTGAAAAAAGTAAAGGCTAGAAAAAATATATTTTTGGAATTAAAGAGATAAAAAGAAGAGCCAAGAGATAATGTTATTAAAATTTTAAAAATTCTTACCAAAATATTTAAAAATTTTATCTCATAAGCATGTAGGTATGGAAAGTCAACAGTTTTTCTCAAAAAAAATGGCATAATAACTCAAGGGCAGCCAAGTAAATAAATAATTTGATAACCATCAATATCCAAATTTGTGATGAAATACTCATATTCAAAAATGTCCCACATATGCAAAAAAAGTTAGTAACTTCTACTTTGTGATGAAAAATAATTTCAATAAAGTTTAAAAATAATACACACAAATAATTGAGGTGAAATTATATGAAATAGACATCATCAAATTATTAGAAGTAAAAATGGGAGCCATGGCCCTTAATCAATGTCAGCAGTTTTCTGAAGCTGTTGGTTTCAAGCAGGAGCCTAAAGAGGTATCCTTCTATGGTCTTTTGACCATTTCAGAACTTTAGAAATGTAATTTTCAATTCATTGGAAGGAAAGACTAGTCTCCACCCCAGCCTCCTCTACCTCTGTGAGCCTGCTGCCACTGGCTGGAAAAGAAACCACACCCCTGGTAAGGCTGCCATGGTAGGTCCAGAGGAGAGGAACCCATGCCTCAAGGCCCTGCCACCATTAGGGGAACATCGATGATCAGCTGCCTCACATTGTCCACCACCTAGGGAATCTCACATCAAAGGATGACTGAGCAGGGTGCAATCTCGACCTCCAGCCCAGGACAAGTCCAGAAGACATAGACACAAAAGAAATTAGAAGTCACACACTTAAAATGTCTGAAATGATAGCAACTGAAGTAAAGAAACAACTTAGTGCTTACTTTAAGGAGTTGATACCATGTATAAAAACTTGTGAATTAAAAATGTACAAGGCAATATTGGACTGTCCAAGGTGGAGACATTTTAGAAGGTTTGGAGGGACCATCTCTTTAGAGTTGATATTCAATTTCCATAACTTTTTACTTAAGACATATGAAATTTTCAGAATGCATTTAATGTTGAATAATATGAAGCCATCATTTCTATGCTTTTTATTAGTTTTTTCATTACAATAAGGAAAACATAAACCAATAAATGAGGAAAACATGTATTTATTATATTATGTGCTGACCACCTAGTTAATTGCCTTACATATTCCTAAGAATAGTTAAATATTCAGAATGCATTTAATACTTTTAAAAGACTGCATAGTGTTTTATTTACCTTCATCTTCAAACACAGCACAGTTAATAATGAAATATATAACCATCTATTTAAAAATCTCTCTTAGTTTCAGGGCCTAACACTGACTGTGACCATTGATTTCATTTTCCTATTTGAAATAACTGTCCACGCATACATTTTTTTCTAAATTTGTTTTTTCAGACAGGGTCTTACTTTGTAGTTCTAGCTGATTTAAATCACTATATACCCTCAACTGGCCTTGAACTTGCAGCAATCTTTCTGCCTCAGCTTCTGGAGCACTAGGATTATAAGCATGCACTATGCTCAAATCACACACACACACACACACACACACAATTTTAGGTTTAGGGATATACTGTATCAAGTCAAATACAATGATTTCGTATTATCTTGTTCTTTACTGTAATGGACTAAAGCGAGATTGTATTTGCCATCATGCTATTTGATCGCTAATTTTCCACCGTAACAATGACTATTCTCTAAAATTTTATTTTCCAATTTCCCTAGAAAAATACTGATATAGTAATGGAAAATACTACCAGTACTCAGAAACACGCTGAGTGAATAAGACTGCTACAAAATTGGGGAAACGATTTTCAAACATGACAGTATATTATTTTGTCATTGTTTTTGTTCCTAGATTGAATGCTAGATATTTTCATGGGTTACCCTTATGGGAAATGATGTAGAAATAGCCAATTTATCAGCAAACACTTGGTTTGACCCCTGCACACCTAGCCCTGGAGGTCAAGGCCCTGTGTAATGAACTTATAGACACAAGAATGTTTGGGATTGAATGTATGCATTATTTTTGCTTAGTGGTCACTAACAATGGGAAAAAACAACTTGTGCAGAAGGGGCTGGTTGTGGAAGTGCTAGGGTTGGCTTGGTGATGGAAGAAATGTTACTCTGCTTTCTACTCTACTCCAGTTTCAGGCATAGCTGGCAGAGGTTTCAGTAAATGCTTTGCGACTCAGAGCCACTGTGATTTTCTCCAAAGATGTTCGTATAAAATCTTTGAAGTGAATTTAACAAATCCTTAGTTTTTACTTTGGCTTTTGTGTTTGCTCTACCAAAGTGTGAATTTAAACTAGGCTGCTGCTGCTTTAGGGCGATGACTTTCTTTCCAATGCCATAGTGTTAACTTCATTTCAGTCTCTTTCCCTGTCATCATTCTCATCATTTAACTTAATTAGCTCTTTGAGGTCATGTTTAATCAACTTTTCACTGACTGACAGTCTCTCTTACCTCCTCTTCTTTTTAAATTGTTCCCCACAGAATGTCAATAGAGCACTGGTTTTGTAATAAAGTAGATATGAGTTCAAATTATGACATACTTACTTTGTAGTTGTAAGATTTTGGCAACTACATCTCTACACCTGGTCAATAAAATTAGATAACTGCCTTTGAGGATTATGGTTTATGGTGCAAACAATAAACCCAAGTATGTTGAATGCCTGGCAGGCTGTGATGAAGTAATCCATCAGAGCTACTATTTCTGTGATTGCTGCTTCCTGGATCTACAGTCTTTTGTCAGTTTTATTCTTTTTAAACATTAAGTTTAACAAAGTCACTGATATCCCTTCCAGGGGGTATTTTCAGTAGATGCTCTCTCCTTCAATTATTACCTTAACTATTTTTTATGTCATAAGAAACAGCATACACTAATACTGTTCCTTGACTCAAGAATATTTTTGTTTGCAAACAGTTTGGTCTGCAAATAGAAGCCTTTGGCAAAATTTTGTTTCTGTGCACAAACTCTGTATCAGGTGATAAACACGGGCATAGCCATCTTCCACCCCCCAAAAAAAATACAAACATGAGCACAAATACAGCAATCTTTCTCAAAATCATAAAACAAATGAAGTTAATAAACTGAAGTATCACTGTATTTTTGTAGGACTTATTTACAGGTTAAAAACTACAATCAGCTTTATTAAAGAAGATTTTAATTTCTCCACTTGAAAATAACTTCTTGCCCTTGCCCAGTGAGTAGCCCTGCCTGGATCACTGAATAAACTTAGGGAGAAGTGATACAGTGAAAACTTGGGAAAAGTTATATGCTACGTTCTTTAAAGATTGTGTTTGGACTTCCTGAGTAAAAAAGTTCAGCCAATAGTGAAAAACAAACACTATATTTTTACAGATTCCCTTAAAATAAATATTTTATGTTTTCTGGGTTTTAGAATGATTTCTAAAATTTCTTCTTGTTCTCAGCACTCTGTCTAGACACAGATCATCTTTTGATTTAACATTTTCATTGTAGCTACTGGCCTGGAGGAAGAATATCCTACTGGTTTCGAAGATGGATCATCACAAACATGGATTGAGTAACTACTGTATATCAGACACAGTGCCACATTTGGAAGATTCCAAGATACATGAAATCAATGCTCTTTGGAAGCACTCAGTTATTTGAATCATTTGTTTATAAAAACTGTTTTTTATGCCTCAATGAGTAATTAACTCAGCATGATAAATGCTTCAGCTAAGCTGTGAACCAGATGCTGGGACATGAAGAGAGGAAGACATTTAGCCTGGGTCTTAAAGTAAGAATTTTCCAGATCACTGGAGCGGTAAAGATTGCTGAGAGAAAAGTATTGGAGAAAAGAGAAAACATTTCAGGTAGATGTACCAATAGAAAGAAAGACAAAGTCATGATGTAATGTTCTCGGTTGGAAAAGTTTTGGTTAGCAGAAAAGCACTTTAGTTTCTGTAAAGCAAACTGAGATTGTAGTTTAGTAAAGCATAAAGGCTTTAAAGGCCATGCTCAAGAAGTTAGAGAGCTATTATTTTTTTCATTATAAAGATACTTCATCATTTCATGTTTTAAATAATACTTCTGATCACAGAAGAGAAGAAAGTAGTAAAAAGATACTAGTTGGAAGATGGTTGTGTTATTGATCTAAAGTGCCTACCAAAAGTTTCATGTGTTCAAAGTGGGGATTTTGAAAAGTGATTGGATCAGCACTATACTTGCCAGTGGACTAATCCATTAATCAGTTTAGAGTTGAAAATGTGAGGCAGTGGGTATTGGTCCAAGAAGGCAAGTCACTGGGAGTGTGACCTGTAAGGGTATATTCTTGTCTCCAGTTTCTCCTTTTTTCCCTCTGCTTCTTAGGCACTGTGGGTTGAATAGCTTTCCTTCTTCATGCTCTTCTGCTATGCCATTTCTACCTTTGAGCTAGATAACCGTAGGCTGAATCCTTTAAAACCATAAGAAAAATGAACCTCTAAGTTGCAAATATTAGGTATTTTGTCCTGCTGATGGGAATGTGACAAATACACCATGGCAATAGTCCAGATCAGAGAGTGTATAAATGAACTAAGCAGAGGATAGCAGCACTACAAGGGACATAGTTGTTTCAGAAAAAGAAAAGAAAGATAAAAGGTATGAGAAAATTATCAAATTAAACAGCAGCAGAAAATTTGCTAAAACTAGAGGAAAACGTAAATTTCAGGTTCAGAAAGGTCAAAGGTATCCAACCAGCTCCTATCAACATGAGATGATTGCAAGAACTAGTCAAACTGTCAAAAATCAAAGACAAAGACTAGATACAGAAAACAGCAAGAGAAAAGAAGCAAATAATATATAAAAGAATTTCAGCATGCTGGTAACAGACATCTCAGTAGAAACCACACAGGCCAAGATATAATGGAATGGAAATTTTAATTTTAAAGGAAAACAAGTGCTCACCAAGAATACTGTACCAAGTGAAACTATCCTTCAGAGATGCAGGTGAGATAAAGATGTATCCAGACAAAACTAAGAAAGTTCATGACCACCAGACCAGTCTTTCAAAAACGATAAAGGAAGAATTCATGCATATCAGAAAGTGTTGCAAAAAATAGTACATGTTGGAAAAGTGAGGTACATGGTCAAATTTAGGCAATGGTAATTCTATAATGATGTAAAGCACTTAAATCTTTAGTGTTGAAGTTTAAAAAAACTGTTAAAATTATAATACAATAATTACTTAAGGGATATGTAAAATAAAAAGATACAAGATGTAACATCAAATATTCAAAATGTTATAGGAGTAAAGTAAAATGAAAATTATTTTGCAAAGTTAAGCCATCAGCTTGAAATTATTTAATTATTAAATGTTTTTGTAAGAATCACAGAAACAACAAAAATAAAAAGTAGACACATACACAAAGAATTAAAATACACCACTAAGAAAAGTTAGCCACAAAAGAAAAGTCAATGAGCAAAACACACAAAACAACTAGAATGATGAAATGGAACTTGTACTTCCCATCTGTCAATAACTACCATGCATGTAAATGAAGTAAATGTCTCAGTAAAGGATAAGTTGGCTGAATAGATTAATAAATGAAAGCAAACTATGTTGCCTAGAAGAGATTTTACTTATAAGAACACACACTGACTAAAAATATAGAATGAAAAAAGATTAACTATAGGAGAAGAGAAAAAGGCTATTCTAATAAATTAGACTTTAAGTCACAAAATGAGAGGAGACAGTTAAACTAAATAATAATAAAAGAATACACTCATCCAGAGAAAAAATATAATATGAAGTGAGTGATTAATTGTAATAAAATAATATGAGGAGATTTCAACTCCATACTTTGAGGAATGGAAGGATAATCCAAATGTGAAATAAGGAAATACTGAATTTAAACTATGCTCTACATTGAATGACCCTAACATTTTGTCCAACAGCAACATAGTACATATTCTTCTGAACTGCACATGGACCATTCTCCAAGGTAGATTGTATGGTAGGATAACAAACTAATTTTAAGAAAGTTTAGAGGGTTAAAGTATCTTTTTACACTGCATATTATAACTAGAAATCAATTATAGGAAAAACTTTAGAAAGCATGGAAATTAAACAACATGTTCCTGAACAACCAATAAGTAAATGGAGACATTAAAAGGGAAAATTTAAAAATGTTTTTAGACAAAAAGAGAAACATTACATATAAAAATCCATAGGTTATAATATAAACAGATTTAAAAGTAAATACTGGGGAGAACAGGCTGCCTACTCACCGCCCTGGTGAGCAGCTGGGGGCCTGGCAAGCCACTGGCACACAAGGGCAAGAACTATCAGTGATTCCTGAGCTCTGCCTCATGTTGGAACTTTGGGTGCTGGGAGAACAGGTGGCCTACTCACTGCCCTGGTGAGCAGCTGGGGTCCTGCCGGTGCACGGGCTAAGAATCAGACATTGATCCACTCCCCCCAACCCCGTTAGCATTTTCTATTCAATAATTCCATTATTACAAAAGGCTCTAGTCAGAGAAGTTTAGACAACTGAGGTAAAAGGCATTCACAATTGAAAGGAAAGAGTTAGTTTGTCTTTGTTTTATATCTGAAAAATCTTATATTGTCAAAAACCTGTTATAGCTAAAAGTAAATTTGGTAGTTTGTCATGGTACAACATTATCATGAACTTTCTTAGTATACAAAAGCCCTGGGCTTGACCCCACATTATTTATGTATGTATCTTTGGTAGTTTGTCATGGTACAACATTATCATGAACTTTCTTAGTATACAAAAGCCCTGGGCTTGACCCCACATTATTTATGTATGTATCAGTAATGGTTTTTTATATAGATAGTCAGCTATCTGAAGAAAATAATTTTAAAATGATTTCATTAATAATAGCTTCAAAAATGAAGAACACGCAATAATAAATTTAGTCATGGAAATGAAAGATCTTTAAACTCAAAAGTATTAAATACTGCCAGAAGAAATTTAAGGAAAAACAAATAAATAGAAAGATAACCCATGTTTATGTATTTGAACATCTAATAATATTAAAATAGCCACTCCGCCTTAAGTAATCTACAGATTCAATACAATCCTTATCAAAACACCAATGACATGCTTCACAGAAATAGGAAAGAAAGAAAAAACACTAAAATTTATATGGAACCAAAAAAATCCCTGAACACCTGTTATAGTTTGTATCTGGATGGTTCCCCAACCTCATGTGGTCAAAGGGAATAAGCTTTTCAGACACAGCTGAATCTAGAGTCTCTGACTGATTCCTTGTTTAGTGTTGTGATTGGAGGTGTGATGAGTGCTACACCCACCACAGAGTAGGTAGCCTGCAGTGAGTGTAAGGTAGGAAAAGAGGCTTTCTCTTCCCAGTTGCTCTTTTTGCTTTTGCTGCCTCCCACCACCCCAGCTGCCACAAACTGTTGACCCTCTGTCACGCCACCCTGCCTTGGAGCTGACTATGGACTGAAACCTCACATTATCTGATGTCATAACATGATCTGATGTCAAAACATACTACAAAGTTAAACTAACCAAAATATCAAGGTAGTGGCATTAAAAGAAGGTATATAATAAACCAATGGATCAGAAAAGACAGGATGAATAAATTTAATCTCTCTATATATCTATTTAAATTATATATTTATACATAAATTATATATATTAATATATATTATATATAAATTATATATATTTATATATGTTATATCCATATATCTCTATCTATAAATTTATCTATATATTTACAGCCAAATGATTGTCAACAGAGGCATGACTGTTTGTATCTTAAATATCTCCTGAAGATCTATGTGTTAAGGGCTGGTCACCAGCCTGTGGCACTCTTGGGAAATGGTTAAACATTTTGGGGATGGTGTACAGCAAAAGGAATTTCTGTTCTTGGGGGCATGGCACTTGAAAGGTGTATTAGGATCCTGGTTACTTACTCTCTTTTTTTGCTTCCTGGCTGCCATGAGGTGAACGTATTTCATCTGCCTAGTGCTTGTGCCATGTTACTTCCCCGCCTCATGCCCCAAAACAACAGGAACAAATGACCATCAACTCTGACCTTTGGTACCATGAGTTAACATAAAATTTTCTCCTTTTAAATTGTTTAACTTAGATATTTGTTCAGTAAGGGCAAACTGACTGAGAAAAACAGCATTATGAATACACAATGGGAAAAGACAACCCTTTAATAAATAGGGAAAAGTGGATATCCATAAAACAGGAGAGTTAAATTGGACTTATATTTTAAAAATCAACTCAAAATTCATTAAAGACTCAAAACTATGAAATTAATAGAAGAAAACATGGGAGAAAAGATTCATGACATGATTCTGGGCAATAATGCTTAAACTGGTTCCATAACTTGGCCATTATGGATAATGAATTACTTAGAGATTCTTACTTAAGACCTTGTAGAGACGTATCAATTATAATTATCTTAAAATTCATACCATATAAAATACTTTGTATAGCATTTGAAAATATCATGCTACAAATTTATTTTTAATTGGCAATACTACTTTTATAATGTTAATTGGTCCAATCCTTATATATTAAGCTGTCAGAGTTACTAGAATTGTGGGGCGGATTTTTGTTTTTTGGTACCAGGAATCGAACTCATGACTTTGCGTTTGTCAGGAAGGCACTTCTGCTGGTGAGCTCAACCCCCAGTCACTGTTATTTTTACCAAAATTAAAAATATAAGTGTAGTTTTATGATCACTGAAAGTTGAGAGAGCCATAAATATGAATAATGTACTTTATTGTTAAGAAAAATACATGTTATAGGATTCCTGGTTATAAGTATTCATTTCTTTTGTTTCTAATTTAAACAAGCATCTTTTTCCTTCAGCGTCTTGATATGTACAAGTCTGTATCCTGGTAACTCTAGCATCTAGGAATATATATTTTATTTTGAGAATAAAGTGGTATTCCATTAATTTTATTGTAATTTTAAAAACTTGTCATGATTCTGTGTGTATGATTCTGTGTGTATAACATAATGTTTTTAAATTTGTTAAATTATATAAATTTCCTTTCAAATGTTTTTTTTTATTTTTAATCTATATCTACATAGATTATGATTGCTTTAACTACGTTAACAATAATGGAAGTATTTGACAAAGAGGCCAAAAACATTTACTGGAGAGAAAAGAACCTCTGTAATAAATGATGCTGGGGAAATTTACTAGCCACATGGAGAAGATTGAACCTAGACCCATATCTGTCATCATTTACTAAACTAAAACCAAATGCTAGCTACTTTGTGGAAATTAGTGATCCATGGGCAAGATTGACAGTAAGAAAGTAAATGAATTAAAAAATACTGAAAACTACAAAGAAGAAAATGATAAGTGGGAGAATAATTTATAAACAGTATATTTATGAATATCTGTTACTTACCATACCCATAAAAAATCACCTTTGGTTATAAAGTGCCTTTAAAAAATTCTGTGTGACCTGGGGATCTAGCTCAGTGGCATATTGTGAGTTTGATTCCCGGTATAAAAAAAAAATTCTTTGTGTATGTTCAACACTTCAGTGTATTAGAATTTAGAGAATGTGTATTCTCAAATAAATAGAAATATAAAAATTTTCTAAGAGACCATTAATACACAAATTTCCTCTATATACTATTACAATTCCAGTAAGTATAATCCACATCATGTTAAAAAGCTCACAATATATTAAAGGAACAATATTAATTAAGTGACTTACTTGATATCACAAGATGTAAAATTGTACTGAAAAGACAGATTTAAGCAATCAGTTTCTTTGCTTTACAATATCTTTTTCAAAATAATTAAATTCGTCTGTTAACACTCCAATTTCTTCCTCAAGTTGAGAACCATATAAATCATAAATACATAATGCTTGTAGTCTCTGTCTTAAAATTTTTATTTTTTCTAACACACATTTCTCTTACTGAATGATTACTTTCATTAGGGTTAGTTGGTATGTGTTGTGAAATAGCTGTTTAAATTGTAAAATGACCATGACAATTTTAATAAATCTTATTACTTGTTTACTGTTCTATTCCTAGGAGGCATTTTTCTAGGAAAGACATTGTGTAATTATTACATGACTATAAATTTCTTATATGGCAAGATCCTATCAGCAATATCGATACCTGACTTCATTGAAATTTCTTTGCATCTATTTAAGATTGCAAGTAAACGAGCTATTAAAAAATGAAGCCCTTCTCTTTCCATGCTTCTGAACTTCAAGTGAAAATAATTGGTTTTCAACTGTATAGAATATATATTCTGCTCAGAAATAAATTGCATCATAACAATTTTATTATTGCATATTTCCTGAAAATGGTCTTAATTATTGAATTTACATGGTTAAATTTTTCTTTTAACATTTTTAATAATGCAGAGAACAAAAGTTTTAAAACTGCATCAGTTAAGATAGGAAGGAGTGTACGTTCATCACCATAGAAAGCACACTGAACTAGAACAGCCACTTTTTATGGTATAGCCAGATCAGATTCAGTTCAAACCAGCTTTGTTGCCAACTTCTTGGGCAAATTATTTAACCTCCTCAGTCCTCAGTTTCCTGATTGGTCAAATAGAGAAGATAATATCTACTTTAGAATGCTCACTCCACGTGTGCTCATTCGGTGTATTTTGTTATTTCATTGTATGTTTCACTGTATGTTTTTATCAAGTTTTTAAAGTTCCACTTTTAAAATTGGAGAGAGTTCCTTCACTTTTATAAACACTGTATTCATTTTATTTTTAATTTTTCCATGTAGCTATGTGAAATATTTATCTTGACTGCAACTATGTATGATATTGAGCATATAGGTTGACTAGATGTGTGAAAAAACACATTTTTGAATGAGGAGCTATAATTCAATCATTAAAACGTGCTCCAAAGTACAACCATATTGCATCTCCTAATTGAATTTTTAAGCTTCCAAAAGCATTTGGTCAAAACATCTAAGCTCTTTGAGGACCTCATGATGAACATCTAGTATCATTTAATTGAAACTGTATTAAGGTTTTGGTTGACAAATAATCCATTTAGGGAATGCCGACTAAAATGCAGTTTACTAAAATATAAAACACACAGAAAACCCTTATCTACACAGAAATGAACAAAATGAGGATTATAAAATAAAATTAAGATGTATTACACTGAGGTCATTGTAAATCATTTCTTATGCTATCTCCCAGAGGAATTAAATACATGATGTGATTAATAATCTAAAATTTGTCCATTTCTGAATATATGCTTCTTTAATTTAGTCTATCATTATAATAAAATATGACTTTATAAAGTTCTGTAATCTAAAATTCTAAAGTAAGAAATGCATATCAGGCATGCTTACCAAAATTTTTCTTTTATGCTAGTTCAGACCTCCCATTGGAGCTTATTCTGAGTTTAACACAAGTAGATTGAAGATGAAAACAGCTAAAAGTGTTTGTCTATACATCTTTCCCCTTAGAAAGTGTTTTTCATGTGCAAGAGAAAACTCCCACAGATTACTGAATCTGGAATGCAATATCTATACCATAATTAAAGATCTAGAATCTTCTTTTCCTTTTTTATTTTTTCATATAAGTAATCACACTATAATGTATAGCTAATTTCAGTCTTCCACTTTAATGTTACTGTTCCTAGCCAAAAAGGAGAGAAAATATGCTTAAAATTTTAATTGTTGTTTAATTAACATTTATTGAAATCTACAATAATTCTGCAAGAGAAAATTCATAAGTTTAATGTCATTGATTGCTATGTCTTTTTATTCCCTTAATTCTTGAAATCAAAATTAATAAAAGTGAAATATAATAAGAAAAATAAAAAGATTTCATTATTTTATATATTAATAGAATTTTTACAGCTGTCTTCAGATTCCTCGCAAGTAACTCAAGTAATGTACTAAAAAGTACATTTTTGTGATTCATGTGAGAAATGAAAGTAGCAAAATTTATTGTTAGTAGTATTCTAAAATCCTTGAACTTCACTTGTTCAATTTTATACCTTACT
This sequence comes from Hydrochoerus hydrochaeris, assembly GCA_004027455.1. Taxonomy (NCBI): domain Eukaryota; kingdom Metazoa; phylum Chordata; class Mammalia; order Rodentia; family Hydrochaeridae; genus Hydrochoerus; species Hydrochoerus hydrochaeris. The sequence continues at coordinate 208,081 of PVLA01001323.1, forward strand.
GTGCAGAATTTCATCTTAGATGTTCTGTTAAATGTGCCCCTGATCATTGCGTAGTTTCAGTTTTTGATAGGGAGAGAAATTATATGTTTCTTAAAGGAAACATCACATAAATTCACTAATAGCAAAAGGAAATGCACTATGAAAAGCAAATCTTATCAACATTTCTGCTCAGTTAATAGAAGCCCCATGTTATAATTGACATGTCAATCACGCGGGGCATGGTGGCACATGCCTGTAATCTCAGCAGTTAGGAAATTAAGGCAGAATCGCCTTGAGTTTGAGATCAGCTTGGACTACAAAGTGAATTCAAGGCTGGGGTGAATTACATACAGAGATCTTGCCTCAGAAAACCAAAATGTGAAACATTTTGAGTGAAACTTTTACATAACTATTGTGGTGGAGGGTTTAAAGAATAAAGGTTTATCTTTCTTGCTTTTTTTTTCTTTTTTTTTTTTTTGCAGGGCTTTGTGCATGCTAGGCAATGCACAAAGTGACATTCCCCTATTAGGTATTTTCCCATATGAGTTAAATTCATTGTAGACCAGTGATGTGTGCATACCCATGTTTATAGCAGCCCGATTCATAAATGTTAAATTCTGAAAATAGTTTATATGCCCTTCAAAAGATGAATAATACGTAAAGAAAAGATAGCATTTATACACAATGGAGTACTACTCTGCCATAAGGAAGGCCAAACTGAGTGACATCCCCAGCCCCTTATCTTTCTTTTGAAAGCTCACTTCTTTTTTATTTTTATTTATTTATTTATTTGGTATCAGGAATTGAACTCATGACCTTGCCCTTGACTGGCAGGCACTTATGTTGCTGAGCTAAATCTCTAGCCCCTTCTTTATAATTTTTACACAATGTTATCAATGCATTTAATATCCTGAACTGCACTCTTAAAACTTAAGATGGTAAATTTTACATTGTGAATATCGACCATAATAAAAGAGAAAGAAATGCATGTTAAAATATGGATGAATGTCCCAACATTATTCTAAATGAATGATGTCAAACATGAAAGATCACATACTTAGGATATTATTTATATGAAATATCCAGAACAAGTAAGTACATAGAAACAGAATGGAGGTTGGTGATTGCCAAGGGCTGTACAGGAAGGGAAATGTAGGAAAGAAGGTAAAGGAACAGAATATTTAACTCTGAAGAAAAACAGAAATAGCTAGTAACTAGATAATGATGTTTATTGCACTATATTGCAAATATATGAAATAATACTGAATTGTTCATTTTTAAATGATCAGTTTTATTTTGTATAAATTTCAACTCAATACATCTATTTAAAAAAAAAAAAAACAACACCACAACCACCCTGACATTGTATTAGTACTTGTTTGCAGTACATAGGATTACATTCATTATAGGGGATTGAAGCACATATAAAACGCACTCAATTTTTTTTCTCCTTCCTTTCACTCTCTTTTATTCTGCCAGCATCAAATTCATTTATTTATGACTTTATGTCTATTTATTATATATACAGACTTAAAATCAGGTTAATAGGCCAAAAAACATACAAAACACATAGGACCATTGTACTGATCAAAGTAAATTTTTAGATACGTTTTCCACATTGAATTATAGTAACTTTTTGTCACTTTTTTCCTATTATCTATCTTTTCTTTCAGCATTTACTTGTATATTAATTTGTTCATACAAGAGAGATCAATCAGGTGATATTTAAGACTGTGTGTCTGATTCACTTCTCTTAACATTATGGTGTCATGGTTCATCCATTTTCCTACAAATGACTCAAGTTTGGCCTTCCTTATGGCAGAGTAGTACTCCATTGTGTATAAATGCTATCTTTTCTTTAAGTATTATTCATCTTTTGAAGGGCATATAAACTATTTTCAGAATTTAACATTTATGAATCGGGCTGCTATAAACATGGGTATGCACACATCACTGGTCTACGATGAATTTAACTCATATGGGAAAATACCTAATAGGGGAATAGATGGGTCAATTGGAATTTTTAGCTTTAGTTTTTTGAGGAATCTCCATACTGATTTCCACAGTAGTTGTTTCAGTTTACACTCAATCAACAATAAGAAAGTGTTTCTCCCTATAGCTTTGCCAGCATTCGTAATTGGTTTATTTCTTGATGGTAGCCATTCTTTCTGGGGCAGATGGAATCTCAGTATTGCTCCCATTTCTCAACTGGCCAGAGATGTTGAGCATTTTAATGTATTTGTTGCATTTCTTCACCTAACAGGTGTCTACTTATTTCAGATGCCCAGTTTTTGACTGGGTGTTTAAATTCTGACTCTAGTTTTTTAAATTTTATAATATTTAGATATTAATACTTTAAAGCAGTAGCTGACAATTTTTTCCCATTCTGTAGATTGCCTCTTCACTCAGTTGGTTCCTTTGCTGCACTGAAGCTTTTTAATTTGATGAGATTCCTTTCATTGATTCTTGCTATTATTTCTTATGTAACTGGAGTTTTGTTCAGAAAACCTTTGTCAACACCTAAGTCTTCAAGAGTTATACCTATTTTGGCTTTTGGCAGTTTACTTGTTTTAGTTCTGCAGTTTGAATCTTTCATCTGTTTTGAATTTTAGTTTAGTGCATCACAAGCTATGTAAGTGCACATGCAGTTTTCCCAGTATAATTTCTTTCTTCAGAAGCATAGAAGGGAGTTAGGAAGCAAGAAAGGAACCTGTTTCTGATTGCACCGATCAGCAGCCTCTAGCTTCAGGTGTCCTCAACCTCCATGTAGCAGTTCAGGTGATATCAGATCTATGTCCAAAGTTCCTGGTACAATATGGAAAGCCCATCCAGAGACAGTGGAGAATTTTACTCACATATCATAATTAAGTAGAGATTTTGTGAATTATTGCAAGGCTTTGTTTTCCAAAGTAAAGCATTGAAATAAAATATTTTGCAAATGAGAAAGCCTAAGACATAGTGACTATAGGAATACCAGAATTTGACACATTCACCTTGACCAACCTCTTTCAAATTATAAATGGGGAATCTCAGTTTAAGAGACATGTCCATGATAACATAACTGGTTACAGAGGTTGTTCTGAAGCATCATATGTTGGCAACCTATATTTATGATTTGAATAGAATAAAAGTTGACAAAATATTACCCATGGAGCAACTCATCCTGATGTGTACTGGTGTAAGAAATATTTTATTTGAGCCCAGACACATTCAGCCATTTACCTATTATCTATGGTGGGTTTTGTGCTAAGTAGATGGCAAAATTAACTAATTGTGACAGAAACTGCATGGTCCACAAAGCCAAAATATATACGAGCCCATTGTAGATAAAGCTTGCTCCCCACCCCAGCACAGAGAATTAAGATATAAGTATATATTTAAAAATAGAGATTTTTAAAAGTATATGCTATACTTATCAAAAAACAGTTTGAAACTTTACTCTGAATCTCCAAACAAAAATAAAAACTGCAACTATCTGTGGATGCTATAAATGGTTCTACCATAAATTACTTTGTTCATTTTTTAAGAGTAGAAATCTTAAGATCTACTATATTATATTTAATAAAGATTAAAATGTTTGTATTCATGGTCTATAAAAATGTACAGATAATATTATTTAAACTGTATTACAACAAAATAGAGGGGGATAATGAGAGAAACTCCATTTTCAGCAAGGTGTATTAAACATAGAGTAATGTACAGTAAAAATAAATGATAGACATGTTTTTTTTTTTGTGAACTGCCCTTACTTTGGGAAGAAATGGTTGTCAATACCTGGGCATTTCCTTGACAGATTATACCATGGTTTACAATGGCAGGGATTGTCTTTGGTCTGTGGACCTCAGACATTTGCTATCAGTGGGACATTTTGCTGTACAGGTAATAATAAGGTGTTCAGTCATGCAGCCAAAAGATCGGGTTTAAAGTCAAAATTAAAGAGGAATTCCCAGCACTATAGCATTTCATTTTATGTAAAACTCTCCACCAGGTAGGCTCGTTTACTTGTCACAGACACACACATGAGAATTCGAAGTTGACATGAAAGATATAAGCAAGTAAAGTAGCCTCATTCTATGGAAAAGGAGATAACAGAAACACTAGAACAAGCCTATTAGTTGACTTAATAGAATACGAATAATGTGTAATTAGCAAAAAGTGTATCATCTCTATCCTGTTCTTCAGAAAGACAACATTTCCAAGCAATAGTTCAACCAGAGGTCATGGTGCCTTACTTGATCTTCACCGGAGAAATCACATTTAAAGTCAGTATAATTTTTGTAATTCTTTGATAGTATAAATTTGACTATCTTAAAATATTTTATTTACAATATCATGATTAATTTATAGCAAAATGCAAAAGTTACTTTTTGATCCACTATCTTCTTATACTGAATATTAAACAGGCAGGAAAACTGTGACTACAAGGAGCTTTGACATACTCAGAGTTCAAGGTGACCAGCCTTATTAACTGACTGACAGATTAAGAAACATTGGCTATAGAGCCTCAGTGTTAGAGTACACAGAAAATAACTTCTACTTCCTGTCCCAGACTGCTTGCACTGTACCAGCCTGATTCCTCAACTCGGGGATCTTTTATTCAGTTTAAATGTTGTGGCATAGAAGGGAGTTAATTTATGCTGAAGCCTCCACCTTGAGAATATTTTTTTCAATGTTTAAAGACTATGATACATTTTATTGATACAAATATTGGTGACACTGTAAGCCTTGACGCCTACTTTGCTATTCTTTTTGAGTCTAGCCATAGATCTTTATATACAGATGTAAGGTGGACATGAAAATAAGGTAGCCTTATTTCAAAAAATGTAGCTAGAGATATTCTAAACCAGAAAGGGGAGAAGTGTGTTGGGTTATTTAAAACGCTAAGTCTGATACTTGCATAATACTTCAGTGAGATGTGAGTGCAAGGTTACAATTATTATGTTCCCTAGATACATCAGGCTGAGTTTTTGGATTACCAAAATGATCATATTTACTGATGGAAAATCCTACCAAAAGAAATAAAATTAGGAGATTGAGACCAGGTTGTTTCAGCATTGTTTGCTTAACCAAACCAACCCAACCAATCCAAAAAGACCAAGTGTACTTTCCTTTGTTTGTTCACATATGCCTATCTTGGGAAAAACATAATTTTATGCTCAGAGCTTAATACTGATTAGTCTATAAAAACAAGACAGTGCTGATAGTATTTCCATTGCAAGCCACTGCATCAACAGAAGCTCTACATTTGTCTGTATATTTTCTGCATAGAATGCTGGGGAATTCATGATATCATGTTTCAGGATTAGGTCTGGGAATTCAACAATTCCCCTAAAATGAAACTAGTAGTGATTATAATATTCATTGTATTTGTTTAGTGTGTTTTCTCTGTGCATATTTACTGGTGAATTATTATTTCCTTCCTTGGAGTACATTGCTTATACACTGTGTCCCACAGGATTACTCAAGATTAATTCGTGCTCCCTTGTTTATAGAAAGTGCGAACTTCTGTATTTTATCATTGGAGAGCATCAGTTAGTTCTACAAAATCCAAATGAAAACATTTTACCTTAACATTAAATTAATATTCAAATGAATATACTATTCCTATTAATTTGTTTGTCTGGATATTTGTGTCACTTAAACTATAAAGCTTTAATAATTGCTAAACATGACATCAGATGAATTGCATGAGTCTGAATAATTTTATTGCAGTTACCTTATTTCTTTTCTTCTGAATTGAGAGGATCTTAAGAAATCAATGACATTGCTACATGAATGCATGTATCTACTTCAGGAGAATAGAATGGTTTTGTTTAATGAATATATTTAAAGGTAGATATAAAAGCTAATTGAGGAGAGATACTCTTCATTTAGGAGATTGAATTTTGTGGTTTTTAAATTTTATTGCTATGTTTTTGATACATAAAATGATAACATCCATCATAAGGGATTTGTATCTGTAACATGACATATCTTGGTTCTTTATTTTCCCCATTTGCTTTCCCCCGTTCCACCACTCTTCCCCTCTTTATTTACAAAAGCTTTGTTTCCATTTATTTCTCATATTCTCTTTTTTTCTTATCCAGTTTTTCCTTTCCTGCTCTCCCCTTCCTGTTTCTCTTTTCATTTGAACATTTTCATCTCATTTCACAGTATCCATTATGTGTTTCAGTCCGGTTTACACTTTTGGTCTGTCACACCAGAGAAACAATGTGGTATTTAAACATGTGTGTCTGATTTACTTCACTAAAGAGTATAGTCACAAGGTGCATTCATTTCATTAGAAATGTCTCAAGTTTATCCTTTTTTATGGCATAGTTCTGCTCAATTGTGTAAAAATCCACATCTTGCTTGTCCATTTACTGGTTGATGGGCATTTGGGCTGTTTCCAAGCTTTACATAATTCAAAATGTGCCACTATAAACATGGGTTTGTATATATCACTGTGGTATTATGCTTGTGGTCATTTTGGGAAGATATCAAGAAAATAGCTGGGAATAGCTGGGTAAGATAGAAAATCAAAACTAGTTTTATTTTTTTGAGGAATCTCCACACTGATTTACTTAGGGAATGCAACAGGCTACAATCCCACCAACCATGGAGAAGGATTTCTTTTTTACCACAGCCTTACTAGCATTTGTTATTGGTTGATTTCTTGATACTAGTCATTCTTTTTGGAGTGAGATGAAATCTCAGCATTGTTTTAATTTGTGTCTCTCAAATGACCAATAATGTCAAACTTTCTTATACATTTAAATGTTCTTTGCACTTCTAAATCTAAGAAGTATTTATTTATTTGAGATGCCTATTTTTATTGAATTGTTAAATTTGTAGTGTGTGTGATTTTTTTGAGTTCTTTATGTATTTATGTATTTTAGATACCAGTCCTTTGTCTGAGAAAGAGCTGGCAAAACTTTTTTTCCCATTCTATAGGTTATCTCTTCACTCTGTTGGTGGTTTCTTTGGTTGTGCAATAGTTTTTTATTAAGCTGAGATCCCAGCTGTTGATTCTTTGTGGTAGTTCCTGTGCAATCAGGGTTTTGTTCCTAACTACTTCAATGCCTTCAAGAGTTCCTTATTCTATCTTCTAGCAGATTTCTGTTTTAATATTTAGATCTTTGTTTGATCCATTTTGATTTTAATTTAGTACATGGTAAAAGATGTGGGTCTAGTTTTAATCTTCTGAGTGGAAAGCCAGTTGAAGTCTGGTAGGAGTAGTGTGTATTCAATCAGTAGTTCTAAACTAATGCTATCATAAAATCATGTTTAGCTACTAACATTAACAAATCATGAAATACCATGCTTGATCTTCTGTTTGAGAGGTTAATCTCTTCATTATATGAAGATGATATGTAACTTTTAAGTAAAAATTTCAATACCACCACTGTTCATCATTTGGGAAGTAGTTAAAGGTATCCTGGTGTATCCCCACTGGAAAATACTATGTAGTTATTAGAAAATTAATTTAATTTATAACTACAATGTACTCTTGGGATTTCCAATTTGTCTTTATCAAATGAGAAAAGCCAGTTACATAGTAAAGTTCTTATTGTAACAGTCAGGTGTATAAAAACAAAGCATGTTCCTTGTGTATACTTCTGTAAATTATGAAGATCATGTAAAAAGATATATAGGTTATTAACATTGTTATGTTTTAGGGGTAGAGAATAAAATTACAATTGATAAATAGCTTCTTTTTTAGATCTTTTCATTATTTTACTGTTGATAACAATATATATTTTATTTTAATTTGAAAACTATAGCAAAAATAGATCTAGAGAATCTAGAAATCACTCAATATCATTTTTCAGTAACATATTAGACATTAGAATTCAGATCTAATTATTCCATTATGATTCTTCTCATAAAAAATGTTTATTGATGCTGTATATATTAGACTTTTTCTATTATTACTTTATTTGCTTCCTCCTACTTTTCTGTGGAATTACAGATCAACTAGGGATTGGGGTAAAGGCAATAAGTATTTTTTTTAAGTATTCTATGAAAGCTAATTTGGATGAACAAAATATTTAGAGAATTCTGTCTCCTGTTCCTGAGTAGATTTTGCAGTGCATTTGGAAAACTTTTATGCCAGAGACAGCTGCTTCTTCTGAAATGTTCTATGTGTGAATCTGGGCCTGTTGCCTAACCTCACAGGGCAGTATTTCTCAGGCTTCAATGTGAAATGAATTAATGTTAAAAATTCCGAATTCATAGCAAAAATATAAAAAAATTATTAGTTGCAGGTTGTTTTTCATATTTATTTTCAGCAGCATTTATCCTGTTGGTTCTTCTTTTAGTTTCTGTGATACAACATTCTCCGTCAGAAATCTTACCCACACCCATCTCATCCAGCCCGAATCTCCCGTGATTTTCAGAGACTTGCTTTCCAGATCCTCTTCCCTAGGTCGTAACATTTCAAACATTACTCACTCACGCTAAGCTCCTGATCTTTCCCAGCACTGCGCCCCACTGTTAGCCATCTCAAGGAACAGTGCAGTCATTCATCCGGTCTTAGTAGCTCCTCTCCTTCATCCCTCCTTCGTTCCCCATGATGGTTCATTCAGTTAACATTAGACTGTACTAATTTTACTTCCGTTTCTTCTGCCACAATTCGGAGCCTCCTTACTGGTCTACTCTCCTACTTTACACCCTCACTCATTCTTTGCAAGGGAGTCGGATTAGTCTTGACATTACTTTACTGTAAATCTGTGAATGTCTTCTCATGCTCTTATGATGATGAAAGTAATACATACTCAAAATTTGGGACCATTAAATAAAAATGAATGGATATTTGACCTCATTTAAGATGAAAATCTTGTTACGTATGGGTCAATGTAATTATCTTAAATTTATCTTGTTCTTTTTAAATATCTGGAAATTTATTCCCCTTATAATTTGTCTTTTTATTTTACATTTGTATATTTTCTAGAATCACTTTTATATATGTTATTGCGTAAGTACAAGTTTATGAACAGAGACTGTTACTCTAAATACTTGTTTTTGAATAGTAACATGATATAAAATTCAAAATATGTACCAAAAATTAAGTGTCTTATTTCTTGCTGTGAGGGAAACAACCAAGCATTTTTCCAATGAGCCATCACTATTTTCAGCCATATATGAATCTTTCTGACAATGGTCCATTTACTCATAAATTCTACTTCATATGTGGAACTCCTATAACAGAATACGGGTCTGCTAAATAACAAAATTTATTTCTCAGACACCTACAGACTGTAAGTTTGGCAGCAGGGTGCAGGATTGTCTTGTTTTTGATAAAAGTCTTCTTCCCATTAGCAATGGTGACTTCTCAATGTGTCTCCCCATATGGCAAAGAAAGGGCTAGCTTTCTCTTTCCTACAGGGACGTGAATCCAAACTTGGGAGTCCCACTTTGAATGCCTAATTATCTCCTAATGTCACTAGTTTCAAGTCCTATCATATTATGTCTCTGATATATAAATTTTAGGGGAACATGAGCATTTGTTCTGTAGCATATATAGAAGATATACACATAAAATGCATATGCCTTTTTGAGTACAAGTGATGATTCTGTGTTACAGGAAAATATTCCATATTTTCTAACCTATAAAGAAGGCTTATTTATTTTCATGTTTGCTTAGTAGTCCATTATGTAGATCTACCATCATTTATTTAAGTACCTCCTGGCATGAATTTTCTTGCACGGATGTCATTTTAGACAGACATTCCTTAAGTGATTACTAAGCCCTTGTACAGACCTGCAAAGATCTGACCCAAAGTTTTAAGGTAATAAAGGAGACAGATATAAAATTAAAGCAGAATTGCCAAGCTTCAACCTGTTTTCATTTACCCTTAAGGCAACTGCAGAGCTGATCTCTAAGTTCCTGTTGTAGAATTTCTTTCCATCACTTAGATTATTTTTGAGGTTGGGAAGAGAGATCTTTGGATTTTGTCACATGGTGCCTTTTATTTTTTTTCCAGCATTTTTAATGACTCAGAAAGTCAAGTTTTGGTTGTTTCTTTCCTCATCAGCAATAGCAAGTAAAATGGGGCAAGTGCTTGGTGTACATTCTGCAAACAAGTTTTGCTTAAAGCCTGTGTTTTAATGTAACTGAATTCAATCAGTTTAAAATATCTCATGCATTGTTCTTTGAAACACATGGGTCTTTCCATTCTTTAGCTCTCAGGACTTAGCTTTTAATATACCAGTCACCAAAAAGGTAGTATCCTTTCCTAAATGTGGTAGTATCTTTGAACCACAAGCTAATGAAATGGAAGATTTTAACTGCCAAACCACAACAGTGCCTCTAGTGTCTGTAACCTTGCTTTGAGCTAGTTCAAATGCATGTGTTTTGCATCTGTTTCAGAGAGGTTAGCCTTGACATTCCTTCATCCCGTGCGATATTTGCTAAATAAAAGAAAAAAAAAAAGAGCAGACATGCTTCACCCAGATGTGATATTTAGTCAGCCTGGAAATGTTTTCACCATACCTTTACTGTCAGTGTTGGCCTCCTGTATCCGATTTGGATTGATGAGTGCTGCTGACTTATTATTCCAATTTCTAATCAGCTAATTACAATGGATCTACTGTACACAACAAGAGCTCTGCAATGTATTCCAACAGAAGCTGAGGTCTTTGTTTCATGTTTATGTAGTCTAAGTTGAATTTTCTTGCATGGATGAGCCTCTGTAACTTAAAGTGCCATTAAAAGTAATTTTTCAAATTTTATGAGAAAACAAAACCATGTGTCCTAATATTATCATGTTCATTCCTGAAAAGCAATGAACAATGATTCTTACTGGAACAATTCACTGTCATCTTTGAATCTTAGATGTCAAATATCATGGGAAAATTTAATGTTGATTTCTTCTTTCCACTTCCATTTTCTGTCAATTGTCTCCTCTGTTTCTTTCACTTTCCAAACCATAAGTCATATTTAACTATGTTAAGGTGGTGACATAAATGGAGAATGGATTAAAAGGTGATTCAGTTTTGTAAGTCTCCATTTTGAACCTGACAGTGTGATTTTGAAGCATGTAAGATTTAAAACCAAAAACTTGAATTAGTTTTTTTCAACTCTGAAAAATATATGGATTTCTGTATCACTGAAAGAAAATCTGTAGGAACATAGTTTATTATTCAAGTTTATGAGCATTTTTTTCTCAAAATAATATTAATCATACAATGAATAAGTTAGAGAGAAATGGATTTCTAACCATGAAGTGATGAATGAATAGTCCTTAATGTATGATTCTAAAATCTCTAAAACTGTGTCCTAAAACTATATCTACCAACTTGTTACCTTATGAGCACAGGTGTATTTGTTTTGGGAGTAGTTACCCCATGGAATATTTTTTCCATCAATGTACCTACTACTGGTCTTATAATATTCTTTAATCAACTGGATTGCTATATATTTGTACTGATCACATTTAAAAACAGATTCCTTTCTTCATATGCCCTTGTGTATAGAATAGTGGACTAAAAATTTTTTTCTTCACATATAAATCTAATGATTCCAAAGTTAGAGTGTACATATCTTGTAAACTTATGTAATTTGTAATTATCTTACTTTTATGTACATTTGCATATATATCTCATAGGTAAATCATACAGGTAAAGATATAGACATATAGAGATAATTTTGAAGAATTTTTACTCATAGAGATAAGTGAACAAACAGTTTGGAGCCTGCCACTCTAAAACTGAAGTTCTACAGAGGACTGGATACTTGTGTCATTATACTTCTAAAACCTTGCAGTTTGTTGCATGTTTGGGGAGCCAGTAAGTATTTAGTAAGTCATTAGTAGGAGAACTCTTTTGGGAGAGCTCAGTCAAATACTAGTCCAGTCTCAGACAACATCTGCGTGGTGCCTGCTTTTTTCAGTGTAGTCAACTGAATACCTAGTAATATTTTAATACCAAGCAATAACATGATAGCATAGATAGATTTAATGTCACATTTTCTCTGCATTTTACATTTATGATAATCAAAATATTATTAATTAATTAATTAATTAATACATACAGGGAATCACTAGATGTACATTTAGTGATTCCCTGAACAATGAAATGCTCAGCTTTCTCTGAATACTCGCTGGCTGGTACCCAGAGTATGGGTGCTCCCACTCAGTGGGGTGCTTTTGTTGACCAAGCCCTTCTGCTACCTGTGGTTCTCTTCTGTGCTAATCTAGAGGCACTTGCGTGTATTTTCAACTTTGTTTATGTTGGGCATACATGTTTTTAGTTTTAAATATTAAATTAAATATTAACTTCACGTAATTGCATTAAATATGTAAACTCAAGAAATGCCAGCATAAAGAGAAATGTTTCTAAGAAAGTAGCTTAAATGCTGCAAATATTTTTGATTAAAATTAGGGCTATAGTTTTTAATGTCTCAAAAATATTTAGTTAAAATTAGGGTTATACCATCCTGAAGACAGTTGGTAAATTATTAAGAAGAAATATGTAAAAACCTAGATGGTATCCACAAACAAGATACTTCCAAAGTATTTTAAGTCATTGCTATATATTAAAGAAACTGATAATAGAATTTATAGATGATGATCAGATGTGGAATTTGAATAAAAATAAGAAACTTTGAAAACTGTCCATCCCTTTAGAGGTCTTAAAAATGGAAACTATGAAGACATTTGTATGTTTTACATAAAAATTAAGTTTGTAGATTTTTCGTGATCCTCTCCTCAACTATACTTTTGATAAACTGACAAGGCATGGTTTAATCACGTCAGATTAAGAGGTCTTGCATTATAATTCAACTCTGACTGCTCCTTCTATTTCTTTTTCATGCTGGGACAATGTGAAAAATTTGGAGAATGAAAGACAGTGTTAAAAATCTATTACCGTTGGTAACTTCATCATATGAATCCTTATTTTCTAGGTATAATTCAAACTAAAAACGGGTCAGAAATAAATGTTATGCGTGATTAAAGGCAAACATTACTAGAACCACCTCATTTCAAATCTCTCTCAAATACACTTTTGCTTTTCTTGATTAACTACCAATTAATATTATAAATGCAAGCTTAATGGAGAAATTGTAAAGCCCATTTTAACATATTGCATGCAAGTTTTTATCTGGAAAGTGTTTCGTTGTCAAAAAAAAATTTGAAACGTGCTATTTTAAAGCAAACCAAGATGACTGAAACTTTGCCTGGGCTTATATCAGAGCAATAAGGGCAGTATCTCACTAGAACAAAAGAGATTAGGTTTGCTGAGCTTATTCACCTAGAAAGTCTGCTGTAAACTGAACCTTAAAAAATAAGCAGGTTATGCCAAAAAGCTGGAAGGAAAGGTAATTTTAGAGAGAGTGAACTAGCAGATCACAGGGAAAGGGAAGCAGAGCCGTAAGCGTAACACAAGAAGCAGAAGCTTTCAGTCAGGTGAGAGAGGGAGCCGCCTAAGGCCAAGGAGCTGGAACTTTTGAGTGCCTTTGGCTTTTAAAGGCACTGGTAAGTCTGAAGTCTTGAAAAGACACAATCATTAGTTTGTGGAACATCCGTGAAGAGGTAGAAGAATGCTGTGGAACAGTGATTAATTCTGTAAGTGAGCTTCTTCACAGTCGAGGTGATACTTCAGGTTTATCTGAAGGATCCATGTTCTGAGATTGCTTCCTGGATTCTCTGAAGTGGAAAGAGAGGAGTCAGAGACTCCAACTCAAATGGCATGATAGGAACAATTCAGGAACTTAATAAAGGTCAATTCCTTTCATCTTCACATAATTCCTATTGATTTATAAAGAAAACTGTAAACCAGTGGAATTTAAAATCCCTTTTTACTTTATTTGTCCCTTTCTCTTATTTTCAGAATTTCCATCATTAAACTGGTATTTTAGAAACACTTGATGCATTCTAACTGGAAATTAATGAACTTTTGGGATAAAAAAGACTCTATCTATAAATAAAATGAAATGCAAAATAAAAATTCAATTTTAGTGTATAGATAATAAAAATGTTTTCTCAAATTGTGTTATTATTTAAAGACCACTATATTTAGATTTATAAATGTTTTTTGAAAGACACAAAGTTCATGCACTTTAAAGAAAAATGTCTTCTTTAGGCATTAGGGAATTTCCTCCATAAATCACCGGAGAATGTATTTTTTTGTAAAATGGGCTTTCAGCTTTATATATGGATAAATGAGGAAAGAAACACAATATTATCTTTTTTTAAATGCTGCACTGGCTTTTCATTGCAAGGCTAGCATTCTTGTAAATGAGCAAAATATTGACAGAATACTTTAAATAGAACAGAAATATTTTATATTATGGATACTAAATAAAATATGAATGATAATTATATAAAAATTATTTAAAGAAGGTTTTTAAAGTTAATATCTAGAAAATTTTGCAAAATTCAAACATTCATATATGTATTAAAAACTATAATTTTGTGTATTAGGTTACTTGTTTTTAAAATGACAATTTTAAATTGATATTTAATTTTTAGAAACATTAATAAAGCAAAAAATTACTTTTTATTCTATTATACAGAAAGAATTTTATAGGTCATACCTTTTATATATACATAAAACTATGTGAACTGTAGTTTTTACCCTTTTCCAAAAGAGTTGCATGAATGTGTTTTTACTTCTTTAATTGTTAGAATATCTTTTTAGTATCTCTTCATATTTTAAATAAATATGGTCTTAAAGACATATAGAGATGTTATCTTAAAGGTGTTAGATTCTATTTATCCAGTATTCTGTGGTGGACATTTATACTGTTTCTGACAAAACCAAGGTGTAATCTACCTAAGATATTAAAGTTTAGGTCCATCACTGAACAGTAAAGTACAGAGATACAGGCAGTAAACATTGTGAGGCTTTGATTTATAATGTGAAACAGCTACCCAATTCGTAAGATGCTTCCTGTAAAACTTTTCATCTTGATCAGTGTCTTTGTTTTGTATTTATTCTTTGTAGATTTCTGGTTAAAACACAACTATGTAGTTGAGACGGAAAACTTTTTCCTTTTTTTTTTTTTTTGGTAAATCGCATATTAATATACTTTGTGAATTTATGTGCCATTTATCCTATAGGATGTAAATATTTTTTCCTATTTTCATTTGCTTTAATATCACGCTTATGGAATTTTTAAATGGAGATATTTGTAATTTGACAGTTCAAATCTAAGTATTTTATTTCCTTTTTGAGGCTGTCATTTGTGAACATATGTTGGCATACATGCATCTGTGTGTGTATCTGGGGGTGGTAAATGGACACAAGGGGTTTCCCTCATAGGAAAATTTTGAAATTTGGATCCTGTATAGATTATCTAATCTCATTCAAGACAAAGCTGATGAACCTATACAAATAATCCACATGGTTATAAATTTGCAGATGAATTTAAATTGTAAGGTTGAGACCTTGAAAATAATGTAGACAAGTGAATTTTCCCTAAAAAAAAAAAATATTGCTTTTACAATGAGAAAAACAGAACACACTTTACTCCAAGTCAGGGTATTTGGGTAGTTTTGAAAATGAAGAGAAAATTTGCAGGAATATGAAAAGCTACATTTTTGCTAGAAGGTAAAAGTCAGTATGACAAATAAATCTCTCAAAGCATTCAAGATGAATTAGGCTGTGATTGTCACAACAATATTTTTATCTGATGAGAATTTGAAGCTGCCTACATGGGTGCCAATAAGTGTTTCCCATTAGAAATGACACTGTACATTTTAGACAATGAAATACTGTTGTTAATGGATATCGAACTTTGCTGGTGCCAGAAATATTTCATCAAGTAGATTCTCCACATGAGGTAAAATTTCACCAAGTTTAAAATTTTATTAAGAATATTTTATTAAAATATGTATTTCTGTATTTGGCAAGGCCACAGAGAAAAGCAAGAAATGAAGAACATGCATTTCAGGATACTGGTTACCTCTGGGACAGAAGGAAGTGGATGTAATCGTAGAGGGCCAATGGGGAGAAACTACAGTGCTGGGACTGTTTAAGTTGATGGAGGTTTAAAAAATATCATTCCTTATACCTTGGGTATACATTATACTTAAGCTTTGTTTGAATAAGATATTACTGTATTTTAATAATTTTAAAGCACACACCATGAATGAGTGCAGTGATGATTAGTATGTACTAATATGTCCTGTGAACTACGCACTTTGCACAAGTCCTGATTCCCCTTCCTAGGTCCTGTTTCCACACCATGTGGAACCTTCTATCCTTTCTGTGTCTCTGCTCTACCTCTCCCCCATCTATGCTATAAATTCTTCCTAAGGAGCATACAGATCAGCTGGAGCTTCCAGGCCCAACTCACTGCACCTCTAGTGCAGCACTGACTGACCTGTGCTTTGGTGCCAGATTCACACCTTCTGTTTTCCAAATGGAGAACCAGTGAGTCCAATAAACTAACTGATGAGACTTGTTAAGAGAAGAGGTAGAATCTCGTGCTTATCCTCTGTCAAACATCAATGTCCTGTGGAGACACTGCTTCCTGAATTTGCCATCCATTTTGAAATGTGAGGTGCGCTTTAATTTTCATCCCCCAGTCCTCCCACATTTGGTGCACTGTATCACAAACAGATATATAAGGCAAATGAATGCATATTCCTCACATCTATCCTGTCTTAGGCACCTTCTTACCGCTGAGACACAATACCTGAACCCCACAGTTTAAAGGAGGAGAGGTTTATTTTGGCTCAGGGGTACAGTCCCTGGTCAGCTGGCTCCAAAGCAGAAAGGGCAAGGTAGAATGGTCTGGTGAGAAAAGCTGCTCATATCATGGGAACCAGGAAGCGGAAAGAAAGAAAGAAGGAACAAGCTGGGAGGAAGATGCACTCTTCCAGGCCAAGGCCCAGTGATCCGCCTCTTCCTACCTACCTGCCAACAGCACATTTAGCTCTGAGTACAATGGATGAGTGGGGTACCCCGTGATCTCAGCATATGAGGATGCGGGCAACATTTCAAATTCAAACTTCCCGTTGCTGTCTGCAGCTGTGATAAAGACCTGCAAGAGGTGTGCTGGAGCCAGCCCCTGCACATGCCTCTGTGCCGTGTGGTGCTTTATCATCTCTTTCCTGTTTCCATTCTGTCTGCTGTAATTTAGGAGTTCATGTCGGTTCAGTTAGAATGAGTATAGAGAAAACAATAACATCTGGATCTTTATTGGTCTACACTCTTTATTTGTCCTTTACTCTGTCATCTGTGGATGTCAATCCCCTGTTGTAAAATCACCAGTCTCTTCATTATCCTTATCAATAGTCTCCAAAAAACACACCCCAGGAGGTGTGCAAGAGGAGCAAGTAGAGTGTATGAAATAAATAGCAGTGGTTCTAGTTATGTTAGTTTGAATGTAACTCAGTTACAAAATGCTTTATATAATACAAAAATGGGTATCTGTGGTGGTATCACTACTTCATTTTTATTTCAAATCAGCTCTGAAATACACAATACATTTATAAAGACTTTCACAAAATTACCCAAAATATATCACTTAAAATATTAAACTCTAATATTGAATAAATTTTCATAGTTTAGGACATTATTTTTATTAAGTTAGATAATATTGCAATATTTTTTTTCCTTGCTGGACATTTTATGAGTCTTTAATAAAATTATAAATAAAATTCAGTAAAATTATTTACACCAAGTCTTTGTCATGTCTGTAACATATCTGTAATGTGTGTTTGTGTACCTCTGGGTATTAATTTCATGATAATTAAAGAGAGTTTTATTTTTAGATGAATGTAGTGAGCAAGGACTAATGTATTCGGTTGATTTTTATTTCAGATGCTCACTTTTGGTACTTACACATCTGAATCCTACATTTTGCTTCAAATTATGGGTAATACAATTAAAAAGCTTTGTGACACTGGAGGGTTAGGGGTTGCAGTGCATACTGTAAAACCTATATTTAGTTCTTCATTGTGAGTGTAGAGTAAAGAAAGGCATAGAAGTTTTACATGATACATATGCAGGTGGCATTTATTGTACTATGTAGATTGCTTGCGAGATTTCTGTAAACCCTCTGGGATCCAGTGTCTAGAGAGTTTTTCTCAGGTCTTGTTAAACTCTACACTAATTAATGTGTTTATGGTTACTGGGCTGTCTTCCTTTTTTCAGCCTTTAGGCAATTTTGTTTTCACTCTGATTAATCTACTGTGAAATTTTCTGAAGTGAACAAATGATTATTAGAAACAGAATGTCACTTTCAAATTAAAATAACCACAACCATAAGCATATCCAAAGACACATCATCTATGTTACACTGATTATTAAATTTATGCAGTTCTCTGTGTGTTGTTGTAAATTATTGTTTTTAAAGAAAAGTAGATATTTTCTTATATTTAAATGGGAAGCATTCTAAGACTTCAGCAGCCTATTTTTTAGTCATACCTCTCAAAAGAGAATATATTTCTAAGAGACACTGAGGGTGAATTTTAGAGTGAAAATCATTAATTTATAACCTTTTAAAAATAATGCCATAAGACTTTGTGTTCTATGCAGAATTGATGAAAATAACAAAGGTTTCAATGAATCTGATTTTCCATAGTAGGTATTATCCATTCAATTATGACTAATTTATTTGTTATGTATTTTTTATTTTCAATAATCTAACTTTTTGCTAAGTGATATAAAGTAAAGGAAAAATAGTAGGATAAACTGTCTGTCTTTAACAATACAATGTTAAAAAGATATTGATTATAAAAAAATTCTGTAATCTCAACAGGAAATACACTTCGTATATAATAACCTTGAACCTATAAAAGCTAGAAGGACATGGGGTAGCCAGAATTGGTACAAGTGGGTCTTGTAGCTGTATTGCCTTCACAAATATTTTATTTTTGAAGAACAAACAAAAAAACAATCCCTCATCTTCTAGGGGCATGGAATTATTATTTTCCTTTTAATAATGGTTCCGGATAGGCTTCTCATTTCGTTTTCCTAAAATGTTTGAAGCAATGAGTAGACCCTTCATCTCAAAGACACCACAGCTGTTCAGATTAGGCCCAGAAGAAGCTCTCGGAGTGAAGTTAAAATTGTAATTGTTTGACCGTGAACTACTGCAATGGTAAACATGGATCCCAAGACGAAAACTGGAAAGGTGCCAGTTTCATTTTAAAAAAACCATTCATGTATATTACAAAGCAACTTACACTTCGGCAGCCCCTCCACATACTGGGGTGTAGTTCCTCTCTCTGCTCGCTGCTGTAAGAGATTCTCTTGCAGCTTCTGGTTGAAGGTGGCAGTCCGATGGCTGGAAGTTGCCTAATGATTTCCTCTCATCTGCTGGTAACGAACAGTTGCACTAAATTGCTCCCAATCATTTGAACTTGCAAAGACCAATGCTAAGCCCAGAGCAAAAGAAAAAAGTGTCATTTTTTCCATGGCTATGTCAATATTTGCGCTGAACATTTTTGAAACTTTAGAAGATTGATATAGAACAAGTCACTATTGCAGTTTAATACTGACATAATATTACTGACATGGGTCCTTTGAGATGTATTTCAGTTATTTTCTGGATACTTTGGAAACTCCTAAGAAACACTGATGAAAGCTAGAGACACTGTTTCTTTGTAAAATTCTTTAAAAATTCTTTTTAGTTTCTGATGATGGTTACCCTCCAAATGATTAAATCCTGTTTTTAGATGTTGAAAATAGTTGTTTGTGCTCATCAAAGTCATAAGAAATTATGTAGTCCTCTCTAAATTATCCTCATTGTTAATGTTAAAACTTTTAATTTTCATTTAGCTTTTTTCAATTATTTTTTATTTTAAATTTTCCATCCTTTCTTGTATTTTAAGTCTCTTCTTTAAAAAACCTGTCTACTCTTCTCTAAAGAAACCAGCTATGCTCCCTACAATCTTCAACTTATTGTCTTGCTCTAATTTTATTGTATTGTATTTTATCTTAATTCCTGTATTTTGACCCTCATCATTCATTAAACCCCCTGTGCAAAAAGTTTTGTTATCTGTGCCCCAAGAAGCAGCAGTTGCATTGAGGCCTGCAGGGAAATGCACCACCAGCAATGGATGACCTCATGAAAAAAGATATTGGTTGACTCTGTGTTATTTTTTTTTCCAGTTCAAGTAATGGTAGAACTGGCAGAGTACACGTATGTCCAAAGACGTTTTGCTTCTAAGCTGAGGCCCGCACAGAGGAGTGTGAACTGAAGGGTGCAGGTGAAGGCAGCTTGACAATTAATTCTAAGTACTTTCCAGAAAAGCAGATTGAGTTTCAGCTCCTATTGCATTATCCAGATCTTTCCTCTGGGGCAAATGAGCAGCTGAATGCTGGTGGGCATCTTTTATAAGGGTCCTACAAACAGTTTCTGCTGGTGCTAACCCTCCCCGCTTCTCCTTCTCCCCACATTCATCTGTCTAAAGCCTTGAGGCTCTACCCCAGCTCTTGCTTTTTATTCATAAAAAGCTATCCATTTAAATGTTTTTACTTCTCACCCCTTTCTTTCTTCCTTCCTAACTGTGGCTTCTACTCTAGGGATAACGCAGTAGGTGTTTGTTGTTTTGATATGTGTAGGAATTTCTGTTATATGGTAGAGAATTACAGAAAAATAAGTTTATAGTGTCTGTCAATCTCTATTTTTAACATTTGGCTATGATGGTTTCTGAGACATTGTATTTCAGGGGAATTTCTTTAACACCTGGGACTACTCCAAAATCAATTTCATTAGCTTTTCTTTTGTTATTAAATTGCCAATGGAGATGTTCCCCCTAAAGATTTGTTTTAATGCCTCTTCACTCCTATTTGTTACCTAAGCCTCTTAGCAAAAGTCAACTTCTGAACCAAATCTTCATTCCCTTTTAAATGATCCCTAAATCAATACTCAATTCCTAAATCAATCCCAGACCTCAGAGCATTATTTTAGTATTTCCCTCTGCACATCATCTCCTTCATGACTGGTGACATCATCACTTTTGATTATTCTGTAATTGAGAAAATATATTGAAAATAACAATATACATTTATTTTCTGCCTGTGAGTGAATGAGACACCCAGATGCCTGCCTGTTTGACAACAATAGTTCCATGGAAGATGAGGAAATGATGAAGAACGAAATATTAATATTCTGATCTTCCATATGAGACTTTTATAGTAAAAATCTGAAGCAAGATTTAAGGAGTTTTCTAAATCCCTTCAACTTCTATTTAGCATAATCAAGGCTCATTCCTAAAAACCCTAGTTGTACATTTTTTTCCTGTGATGCATGATCTAGTATTCCTACTGATTCATGGAGTGACATGAAGGAAGTAATTTATTTTATCTGAGATATGGAAGAGCAGGCTCTCCTTGTGGTTTTAGAGAATTGTTGAAATGGAATAAAAATGGGAGAAAGGCGTGGAGGCCTCAGGAGAGGGAATCAGGCCAGTGCTCAGAAGGGTGTGAGGTGGATTTGGAATCGTCCTGTGAGGTAAATAGGAGAATGGCAAGTGAAGAAGCCTTTTACCATACTCTCAGAGGGTATTGTTTTGAGACAATCCCTAAACCAATCCAAAGGTAGAGAAAGCAAAAGAAACTGGGTCTTGTCACTGATTAGTAAGAGGATCCCAGATGTGGATTTCCTGGCTTCACTCACATCTCCCATTGGTGGAGAGGATGGGTTGGGGCACACAGCAGAAAGATCACGCTGAGTTTTGAGATCAAGAATAATAAATGGGCTTTAGTCTAGGAGGGTGTTAAGACCCCAGTGAAATGAGAACATTAGCATAGCTGATGTTATTCTGCAACAAACGGACTTACTGCCTTTGTTCTGCATACCCAAACTATCCTTTCCAGCGGCCATGCCTTTGCTAAGTGATTTTTCCCTCAAATAGTACCCTAGCTTAAACCCTGCGAACAAAGCTTTGCTATTCTTAGGCCGCTCAAGTTCTATAGTCTCAATGAAGAATTATCTACCTTACCTGGAAATAATTTATCTCGCCTCTTAACTATAATCATATTCTGGTATTTTATGTGTATTACTTCTCTTATTATTTTATAGCTTAAAATTTTACTTACACAAGGATTTTTACTGCTCTGTTACAATATTTTTAATTTTCTTTTAAGAAATAGTTTGTATTTTTCTTTGCATTCTAGTCAGTTTTACAATGATTTTTAATTAGTTAAACATTTTGAATTAATGAATGGTTTTGAATAAGGATTACTCAGTCATAAATATAATTATTCACCAGATTTGGTGTAATTCTGGGAAGGTTAACATAAAATTTGCCATTTTAGACAATTTAAATGTATGGTTTAGCATCATTGTACATTCATGCTGTTTTCCAATTAATATTAAATGGAAGGATGATGATATTAATTGAAAAACAGCATGAATGTACAGTGCTACTGAACTATACATTAAGGTCAGTAATGACATGAAAGGATGTTGAACATCACCAGTCATTAAGGAAATAGAAATCAAAACCACAAATCAGGATCAGCGATTTCTAATTCCTCAGTAATGAGCTATATCCCCTTTGAGCCACCAAGCTAATTTCTGCCTCTGTGTGTTCTGGACGCCTTATGTTAGTGAAATGATAAAATGTGTGTCCTTTTGTGGTCATCTGGTTAGAATAACGTCTTCAAGGTTCATCAATATTATAGAACTGTATATAGCAGGTTTTCATTCTTTTTAAAGGCTGAATAATTTATACACACATATGTGTATATATATATGTGAATATGATAAATGATATATCACATTTGTTTATTGACTAGAAAAATAATCTGAATTCCTACGTTCAATTATTTTGGGGTGTATATTGAGAAGTGGAACTGTTGCATCATATGATAATTGTATGTTTAATTTCTTCAGTAATTGCCATCTTTTTTTTTCCTGGTGGCTGCACTATTTTGCATTTTCACAAATAATGCACTAAGTTCTAGTTTCTCTATAGCCTCATCAACACCTGCTAATTTTTGATTCTTTGTTTTACTTTATTTTGTTCTGTTTGGGGATATTTTCTTTATAGTAGCTATCCTATCAAAAATGAAGTATGGACTAGTATGAAGTGGTCTTGATTTGTGGTTCTGATTTATATTTTCTTAATGATTGGTGATGTTCAACATCCTTTCATGTCGTTACTGACCTTTTCTGTTTCTTCTTTGTGGAAATGTCCACTCAAGTCCTTTTTCCATGTTTTAATTGGGTTGAATTTGATGTTGTTGAGTTACAGGAATTAGTTGATATATTCTAAATATTAATCCTTTATGACAACCAGGTGTGAGGATGTATGGTTAATCCCAGGACTCTGGGAAGCTAAGGAAGGAAGATTACAAGTTCAAGCTCAGCCTAAACAATTTAGCCTAAGCAATTTAGGCAGATATTTTCAAATAAAGAAAAGAAAAAGAGTGAGTGATGTAGCACAATGTGTAGGTCCTAGATTCAATCTCTATTACAACAAAAAAGACCTTTATCAGAGATGTGTTTTGCAAATATTTTTTTCATTCCATTCTCTTTGTTGATATCCTTTGATGCACAGAATTATTTGGCCAAATAAGTGAGTTTGTATATGGGATTATACTGATCCAGATCTCTATCTTTATTTAGGTGCCAAAATATTTTAATTAATGTAAATCTGCAGTAACTTTTGAAATGTGGAGGAGTGCAGTCTCTAATCTTTTTTGATATTATTTTGAATAGAGTCTCTTGAGATTCCATATGAATTTTAATTATCACAGTTTGTTGTCTTCTTGTTTAGCCACACAAACGACTTAAGCAAAAAGGCAATTAGTGCTTTAAAGTTTTTTTAAAACAGAAATGTATTACATTTTAACAAATACTAATTGCACTTAAACTTTTAAAATATGATATTTTATTGTGCAAAGGAAACAACCTTGCAAGTAGTGAAATTAGGAAATTTTGATTCTAACCTCTAACTGGTTATGCAGTCATTAGAAATCTGCTAACCATCCTGGATCTCAATTTCCTCATTCTTAAACTGAGGGCATTAAATAAAAATACTGTATCTCTGTAATATGTCCCAACTCTAATACGGTTTCTGGAAATTCCATTGATTTATTTCAATCCCTTTCCCTGTCTATCCAAGCCAATGTCATGATTATGAATTTAACCTTCCTCTCTGCTGAATGTGTATGTATACTTGCTGATGTCCAAGGACATTTCACTCTGGATTTTATGCATGTTAGTGTCCCATTCATCAGAAGACTGATAAGGTACAACATTAAAGAAGGATAAAAGATAAGTTGATCCTAGGTGTGCAGGGGAGAAGGAATTAAGTCAGGTAAACAAGAAAAATCACTGAGAGTTACTTAATATGAGAAAAATTGTGAGATCAGTGAAGAAAAAGATAGAGAAAATCCTTAGGAGTGGGATGTTTAGGACTGGAATGTTGGAAATTTGAGCAGTCAAGGAAGCTTTGACCTTAGATATCAAAGTTAGAACTAAGAATACTCATTTCTTTAGTTGCCCAGGGCTATAGATATTCACAGAAAGAGAGACAAGTAGAAATATTTTTGAAGCATTGAAAGGAAGATAGAAACAGAAAACAGGGTGAAGTTCAAATGAGAATGCAGTGTGGCACCAGATTAACCAAAAGCATTTTAGCAGATGGCAGATATGAAAGGTGCATAATGTAGTTCTGAGCTGTGATTATCAAATACTCAGTGAAGTCCCTAAATCCAGAGCTTGTGTTAGAAACATTTGAATGCAAAGAAACTAAAGAATGGCTGTTTTGCATGCCTGCATCCATGTAGCACAAGGGCAACGAAGGCCTTGAAAATCTGGGTACCTAGAAAATAGAATACCCTGAAAATTCCTACAGTTTTGGACCAGACCTCAAAAGTCACCACATCAGGATCCCATAGAAATACAGATACAAAGTGACATTCTGAAAAAATAAACTGGATTACTGAATGGACAGAATAGAGAAAAGATGATTTTTTATGTGAAATACCTACAAGTTTGTTTTGTAGGATCTGTCTTCCTTTTCTCTGGACAATATTATAGGTATAGTTTATTAACTTCTTCCTCCCTAAGAACAGGCTTGATGGTAATTCAAATGTACTTTCAGATTTTAAAAGTCCATTTTATTATGCATCAAATCTTTACTCTGATGTGCAATTATTAAATTCTAACAGCTTTGGAAAAAAAAGAGTTTTCATCTATCATTTTTTTCTTTAAAACCTGTTTTCTACACCTGTTTTTCATGGTGGTAAAAGACAGGAAAGATGAAAGGAAAAAGGAGAAAAATCTTAAAAAAATTATTGATGCTATATTCATCACCAGTTTCAAGCAATTCTTTTGATTATGAATGATGTCCACAAGATAGTCTCCCTCATGAAATATGCCACTTTACAGTGTCCTAATACAGGAGATATAGTCTTTGATTAAGCTCCTAGCCACTTCAGTTCAGCTTCTCTCTTAGCAGGACAAAATATCACATAAAGATAATACCCACAAACTATATATAACTATTTGACACTGTGCAAATTTTAAGCATCTTAACCGTTTAATTCTAAACCTGGAATTGAACATTCCACTTAGATATTTAAGATGTATAAAGCACTTAAGAATGAGGACTCACACATCCTATGTTGGGTTTCCTTGGTGCCAATGAGCTGTCCACTTGAATAGGTAAGAGGAAAGGAATATCATCAAATCTTTTGCTTGATGGCTGAACCTACCAGAATTAGTAATTCTTATCCTGCAAAATGGAATAATAAAGTGCTGACCAGTCTACCAGCTAAATTTTCATATACTATTTCAGATAACTTCCCACTCCAAGGAAAAATGAGAGGAGGAGTGCTTTTTACTCTTGTGAATTTTCCTTAGTATGTTTTCACAATGACTCTGTAATGTTCTCTTAGATGGCTGGTGAAGGGAAAAAGAGTTTGACAGAGGAAAGTATTTGTCTATCTGCTCAGTAAAGTTTATCTTCTAGCATCTCTCTTTAGAATGTGGAAATGTATTTCACTTTTCTTTTTTATTATCGTCTTTAACCCAATTCTGAGACATATAATATAAAATTTTATTTAACATTCTGTTTAGTGAAAACTTCACAGTATAGAACAAGGAAGTTATTTTAATCCTTAGATGGAAACAACTACTCAACTAACTGGTTCTTTTGTATGATTCAGATTGATTCCTGAAGGTTTTATTTTTCATTGTAATGTTCTACATTTTTTTTAGTAGAGTTAGAAATTTCTTATTTTTCTGTAACATTACACTTTTGAAATTTTTCCAGTAGATGTGGCTGTTGGAAGGCAGAGAAGGAAGAGAAGTTGTTTCTTTCCTAAATACTTTCCCACAATACTCATACAACCATCAGAGAAATTTTTAAAAGATGGTCTAATTATTTAAAAATGGACTTTAGCATTTTTAAATATTTAGTTAAATTTATTTCAGCTGATACAGAAAAACAAAAATTTTAAAGATTAATGGATTGAAATGATATTTCAATACATGTATATATTATGTATCTTTGAATTAGGTTAAATATAACTATCTCTCTTTAACATACCAATTCCATTTCTTCTAGATACTACTCAGTACTGGGATTGCTTGACCTTATTTGGTAGTTCTCATTTTAACTTTTTAATAATTTATTTTATTTTATTTAAAGACAAAAAAGCAAAAGAGGGAAGAAACAATACAGAATTTCAAAAAAAAGAAAAAAATTAACAGTTGATAAACTAATATCAACTGTTGAAAAAAGTATCAGTTGAAAAAAATAAACTAGTATGTTTATTGCTAGAAATGGAAATCAAAACAATGCATATTGTCTTCTAGATACAGTTGTTCAAGTTACAAAATTAAAACATACAAGGTGGACATTCAAACAGTGAGGCTGCAAACAGTTCTGTTCAATGATCCAACAAAAACTTAGCAACATGGTTATCAATCCTACACACTTAAACATACATGCAGTTATATCCTTTAGAGCACTTTCTTTTCCTCCTTTTGCTTTTCAAGCATTATCTGTTTAGTTACATCGTGTTTCAGCTTGTTCAGTACCTTACTGATCTGTTTTGTTATTTACTTTTTATTTATTTATTTTAATTTTTTATTATTTTGAAGGTAGCAAAATACAACAGAACAAGGTGGAACAAAGCCAATTGAGACAGTGCAGTGAAACTGATACAGAAACTCTCAACAGGTTACTGGCATAACAGTAATAGGTTCCATAGTATATCCCATTATCTTCACAACAGTTGTTTTTTCAATCAGCTATAGCCAAATCAAGGGAAATACAGGACATTCTAGAACTTATCAAAACAGAACATTGAATAGAGCAATACCATTAAATAGAACAAAGCAAAACAGTGATAACAATATTTTCCTTCAAAGAGATGGTAGAAGTAAATCCTTCCTATTTCTACCTTGCATATGGTCAACCTCTCAAGAGATGTCTAGATCTCTGGCTCTCACTTGCTAACGGGGGTGGGGAGTGTTTCGATTCTCAGCCAGCGCACTGGTAGGCTCATGAGAGCTGCTGAGTGATTCTTCTCCTGCCTCATGCCAGGGGCGCTTACCGAGAGGGTAACAAATTGCCTTTCTGTGCTGCACCTTGAGTCTCTCCATGGTCGGAGCTCTGGGGCTGCTGGTTCTCCTCATTTTAATTTTTTGAGTAATCTCTAAACTATTTTCCATCATTGCTATTGCAAATTACACTCCAATCAACAGGATGCCAATTTTTCCTTTTCTGCATTCTAATCTGCACTTGTCTTTTGTCTTTTTGATTAGATATATCTCATCATGGTTTTGATTTCCATTTCTTTAATGACTAGTGGTGTTGGGCATTTTTCATGTACTTTTTGACCATCTGTACATCTTGTTTGAGAACTTTTTAGATTTATTGCCTCCATTTTCATCAGGTTATTTGTATTTATGGTATGAATTTTTGGAGTTATATATTCTGGATATCATCCCTTAAACAGATTATGTTTTGCAAATATTTTTCTCCTATTCTGAAGGTTTTCTCTTCACTCTGACAATTGTTTCCTTGCTGTGCAAAAGATACTTGGTTGATGCAATTCCACTTGTCAAATTTTGCTTTAGTTTTCTATACTTTTAGTCTTATAAAAAACGCCTGAGCACAAATCTCCAGAATCAATGTCTGCTATACTTTCTTCTAGTTGTTTCATAATTTCAGTTACATTGAAGTCTGATCTATTTTGTGTGATTTTTGTAACTTGTGAGAAATATGTGTCTAGTTTCAGTCTTTTGCATGTGAATATCAAATTTTCTCCTCACATCTGTTGGAAAGACAATCTTTTTTTCTTGTATGCATTCTTAGGACCTAGCAACACATAGATTTACTTTTATAGACTATTCTTTTCTCTGTTATGTGCCAAGATTCTTTGTGTCCCTATTTATGCCAGTACCATGGCACTTTGATAATTCCATCCTTTTAGATGGAAGTCAGGTATTGCAATTTCTCCTCCTTTGTTATATTTGCTTAAGATATATTTGACTATGTAGATATTTTTGTGATTCCATATAAGTTTAAGGGTGTTTTTTCTAGTTCTCTTAAAGACTATCTTTGGTATTGTAATAAAATATGTCAAATTTGTTTATTGCTTCAAGGAGTATGGACATTTACTCTTCAATTTCTTCTATTCATTTTTATATTTTTTTATTGTAGATATGATTCAACTCTTTGGTTAAATTTATTTATTTATTTATTTTGATATCAGGGATTGAACTCACAACCTTGGACTTGCCAGGCACGTGCTTATGTCACTGAGCTAAATCCCAACCAAATATTTTATTTTTTGTACCTATTGTAAATGGATTTGTTTATTGACAATTTATTACTTGCAGATAGCAACACTAGTGACTTTTTGTACATTAATTTGGCATACTGCAACTTTGATGAATTTAGTTCCAGTAGTTTTTCTCATGGTATTTTCCATACATAATATCATGTTATCTTCAAATAGTAATAATTTGACTTTTTTTTTCCAATTTGAATGTTGTTTATCTCTTTCTCTTGCCTGATTGCCCCGGCTAGTACTTCTAGCAGTTTGTTGAGTAAGGGATGTGAATGTGGGCAACCTAGTCTAGTTTCAGATTTTAAAGAAAAAGCTTTTCAGAATTTTCTCATTTCGTATAATGTTACCAGTTGGTTTATTGTAAATGGTGTTTGATATGTTGAAGTATATTTCTCCCATACTTAAACTGTTCAGAGTTGAGTGTAGTGGTTCATGCCTATAATCCAAGCATTCTGGAGGCTGACACAGGAGAACCAGTGGAGTTTTGAGGTCAGTATGGGCTACACAGTGAGTTCAAGGCTAGGCTGAACTACACAGTGAGACCCTATATCAACAAACAAGAAAACAAAAAGCAAACTTAATCTTATTTCAGTATTTTCACCTTTTTTTCAACTAGTGAGAAGATGATTTGGTTTGTGTTTTTCATTGTGCTGACATGGCATTTCATGTTCCTTGATGTGTTTGTGTTGAACCATCTTGCATTTCTGGAATGAATGCTACTTGACCATGGTGAATAATTTTTGTAATGTGCTGGTATGAAAGATTCAGAAATGGAAATATTGCATTTTAATCTGAATCAGACCACTTTAAAAATCTGCATAAGGGATGTGACTGAAAATGTATTTGTTAAAATTGTTAATATTCTATATTACTCCAAATATATTAAGGTTAGTTTGGGATATTATATAATATCTTTTAAGTAAACTTATTCTTTAGAGGTTCTTGATTTCCTTCTTGCACAACTATGAGAAAAAATAGCAGGAAGTCTATATTATTTCTTTTATAGTACAGGAATCCCTGAGGTCCTTAAAATATTCAAGTATTTCAGACATATTTTATTTTATTATTTGTTAAAAACATCAAGTACAGGGGGTTCTGTAAGATGGCAGATCAGTAAGCAACAAAACAGGGAGTCTTTCTGAGAAAAACAGCTCAGATACCAGAATAAAACATCCTGGAGAAGACCAGACAGAGGGAGATGGATCCTCTTGACCCAGGAATAAACCAAAAGGAAAGAAAAAAAGAAAGAAAAAAATCATGGATAGAAGGCTGTAACCAGACTCACTCTCACTGGAGCCAATCATTGTGCACGAAATGAAACCAGAATCCAGAGATGTGTGGTTGTGGTGAAGTTGGGGTTTGGTGAGCCTGAGAGTCTCAGTGGGAGGCAGCAGTTGTAGAGAGGAGTAGTGGACCATGGAGCAGCACTCAGCTCAGAGATCTGGCTCAGAGATCTCTACTGGCTCACAGTGAGTGTGTGGAACTCAGTTGTCCCATGGGAGTAGGCAAGGGGCTGGGCAGCATTTTGGAGTCAGGCGGATAAACCCAGAACCAGAACTGCAGTGACTTCAGTCAGCCACTCCTAGCACAGAGCAGATTGGTGAGAATTGCTTGGACTGAGTCCTGCCTCTGTGCGTGATCCAATAGCAAAGGACAAGGTCTCCCTGAAACTATACCCAACTGGCCTGTCTGTGGCACACACTAATGTGGTAAAGACTACGAGAGCTTGACCAGCTCAGAAGGGAGGGGTCAGCCTTCCCCCGCCTCTGCTTGTACTTCAGTAGTCATCATCAGACCGGGGAGGGCAGCAATCCCTAGCCAGCACACTTGAGAGCAATCGCAGCCAATACAGGAAGTGCCAGCGACCCCCACTGTTTGGAGAAAACAAGAAACAGAACAAGAGGAAGAAACAAAAGGAAATCTCCAGCCAACACAAACACTACTGGCCCAGGTGAGGTAAACACAGAAGAGATCAGGGGTTGCACACCTGCAGTGTCTGAAAAAGCACCTGACATAAAGCATTATCTTTGTGACATTATAAAAGAACTAAAAATAGAAATTCTAATACAAGTAAAGGAAGATATAAGAAAAATAATAAAAGAAATGCTAAGTACCACTCAAGAAAACATAGATGGAAGAATGGGGGGGCATAGAAAAAGGAGAGAAACCTTCTATGAAGAATATAAAAAAAAATCTAGAATACATGAAACAGATTCAAAGAGACTACCAGGAAATGGAAAACTCCATTGAAAGCTGGCAAAACTATCTTGAAAGAAACTAAAGATAGATTATCAAACCTTGAAGACAAGTTTTCAATGTGTGATTGCAAAAGGAAAGATCTCTCTCTTAAAAATAACAAGGAACCAGGAAGTAACAATACAAAGATGACAAGAGGATCCATAACTTAAGAATAAAAGATGAGAGTGAAGAAGCAAGGGGGAAAAAAAATCAAATACAAAGGCTATTTACAGAAATAATTAAAGAAAACTCCCCAAGCATGGAAAAAGGAAATGTTATCCAGATATATGAGACATACACAACTCCAGCCAGCTATAACCAAAATAGATCTACACCCAGACATATAATAATCAAGATCCCAGAAATCCAACACAAGAACAGAGTATTAAAAGCTATCAGAAAAAAGAAACAGATCACCTATAAAGGAAAACCCATCAGAATCACGACAGACTTCCCAATACAAACCATCAAATCAAGAAGAGCTTGGAGTGAAGTATTCCAAGCCCTGAAAGAAAATAACCTCCAAAACAGATTGATGTACCCTGCAAAACTGTCTTTTAAAATTAATGGAGAAACAAGATACTTCCATGACAAAGAGGAACTGAGGGAGTTCGTGACCACCAATCCAACCCTACAAAAAATACTGAAGGATATTCTAGGGAGAGAGAAAAAAAGACCATGGTTTTAAGAACAGCAACAGAGGAGGCTCACTGAATGGGTCAGACAGTGGAATGAAAGGAAAAGTAGACAACCAATGGCAGAAAAATAGCATGGCAGGGATGAGGCAGAGAAGATTGGTTGAAAACACATAACACTATTATACAATGGAGAACTACTCAGCTATAAAGAAGGAAAACTTTGAGGCTCTTGTAGGTAAATAGATACAATTTGAGACCAAGCTCAGGTGTAAAAAGGTTCAGAACTACTTAGGTAAATAGCTGGTTGCCTCCCTAATCTAAAAACTAAAGGAGTTAGTGGGATACAAAATGTACATTGCACCCTGGGAGACGAATTGTCTAAATAGGAAAGGCAGAGGACATTGGTAATCTTATATCATGATTTGAAACCCATATTGCTTTCATCACTCTGTTTAGTTTGGTTATATTCTGTTCCAGTTTGTCTACTTGTCCTAGATTTGAGGGCATAGACAGCTATTCCCAAGATAGCAGGACATACTATGGTAACTATTTTTAATTTCTTATTAACTTAATCTGAAACCCTGTATTGCTTTCACTGCCTTGTTTTGACTGATTCTATTTGAATCTGTCTTGCTCGATCACCATCTTGTCTTGACTGATTTTATTTGAATCTGTTATGCTTGAAAGCATCAAGTCTGATAGTATAGGCAACTACTCTGAAGACAGTAAGATTCACTATGATACCCATTCTGGTTTGACTATTACCCTCTTTTAAGTACTATAATGTCTCCAATTTTTTGTTTTTCTTGATTTTGTTCTGTACTGCTATGTTCAATTTTATTGTGCCTGATGATATGGGCAATTCTATTGAAGATAACAAGAGACATCATGGTAACCATTGTAGATCACTTCGTATTTTGGGTTTAAATCATGTACTATGTTCATCCTTTTGTTTTAAATGATCCCATTTTTCCCTCATTTGGTTTTATTCTTCCCAAAATAAAAATAATAAAAGTCAAGTATAATATTTTGCACAAATTAAGTTCTTAATCATAGTAGGTTTAATGAGTGAATACAAAGATTTTTATAGTGTGTAACTTATGAATACTTTAAAAATAAATTGCTATGAACTTTCAGCATTGGAATAAATCATTGTTACTACCCATTTTAAACATAATGAAAACTTAAGTACATCAAATTAGTATATATAAAAATATATCCTTTCATTCATTTGTTGTTTCTTTGAGTTTCAAACCAGAACATTTCATGATGATACACAAAATATTCCCAAAGATATTTTCAGTTGTTTCTCAGTTTGAATTGTTTTACTTGGATGATAAATGCATACTATTTAGTATGTCAAAAACTTTTCATCAAGTGATAAGTAATATTTTATGGGGAGCACTTCTATGAAATAAATTTGTGCTAAGATGGGTGCCCCTTTTATCTTAAAATTTTCCTAAAACTTTATGATCCATCTACTTTTACTTTTCCCTTTTTACAAATGAGAAAACTAATGCCCAAGGAGATCAACTACTGTTGCCCAGATCAAAGCTAATCACTCACTTTAAAGCCTGTGTTTCTATTTCAAAATTGTACTCATTTTTTCTTCAAAGAATTTGAAATGTTGACAATATTATATATGCTTAATAGTGACACAATTTTAATAAGTGGGAGCAAAATAATGTGTCCTATAGAACACTTTACAGTACTTGTCATTGTTTCACTTTGATAGTTTGCCATAGAGTCACAAAGAGATACTTAATAGATTTCAATTATCCTCTGCATTACATATTAATACATCACAGTAGCTAAAAATAAATGCTATTTCCTATTCATTCTGTGTATTTATAGCACATTTATTCTTTGCAACAATATTACTTTTATGTCCAGCACATAGAGACAGGAATGAAGACAGAGAAAACAAGTCCTTCTTTCAAACAATACATTTTCACTGCTTTTAGTAGAACAGATCTCCTAGTCTTAGTTTTACCAAAGGCAGGATGTCAGGCCTATTCTTCTAAAATTTAATTTTTCACTTTCTCACTGTCATTGTCATCCACTGGATCCTTCCGTTCTGGTTTATGTCTTCCCACATATTAAATCTTCCTTTAACCTCTTGAAGCCGGCCATTGGGTAATTCTTGCAGTGTTTGTATCCCAATAGCTAATATACATGCTGAACAGACTGGTGCCAATCCCCGAGCCTTGAAGTCCTTTGACAGAAAATTTCTCTGGGCTTTATCAATACATCATTCAACATTCTGTCAAAGATGTCGATTTATAGGTTGTGAATTTTCTCTAATTCAGCACCCAGTTTTTCACATGGTCCACAGATTTTGTAAAATTCTCCCTCCTCTTCTGTAACAAATCTATCTTACAGACAGTGGGTATAAGTATTCTATGAACTGATGTGGTGATGGCAGTGGGAAGGGAAGGCTTGGCATGCAGAACACAGTGGGAAAATGAAGTCTGCCCCCCCTAAAATATTACTTATCAATTGATGAAACTACAAAATATCTCACATCTCTCAATACATTCTCTTCCACATAGGTACACAGATTAATATTTGTATTAAACTCATACTACTACAGTTCTTCATGCTTCTTAGTAGCAGCATAAATGAGTTCTTGTCTTGACTGAGTTTTGTATTTTTAATTGTGATTGGATTTGAAATGCAATAAAATTTCTTTCTTTTTTTTTCCATACCAGGGATGGAACTCAAGACCTTGAACTTGCCAGGCAGCTGTTTATGCAGCAGAGCTATATCCCTGGCTTAAATTTTTGAGATATTTATATTTCTGAATTTTAAAATGAAAAAACAACAAAAATGATGCAGAATTTCAAAGCAACATAATAGATTAACAATAATTAATATAGTGCATATTTCTATCTTCAAAGTAGTTGCTCATATTAAAAGATATAGGCCAGAAAAAATATAATTAGCTATTTTGTGTATGTGTCTAGATATAAATCTAGAAATATATAGTCTTTTTCCTTCTTTCGATTCTCCTTTCTCTCACTCCAATTGTTCTCTCCTTTCTGAGCAGCTTCTTTCCCTTTTACTTTCAGAGTATCTATTGTACATTTTGGTTTCTATTTACCCTTTCAGCTTTTTACATGATGGAGGCAATACAATGTTTACACATGCTAGTCTAATTTATTTCACTTGTGAGTATAGTCTCAAGTTGCATCCATATACCTATAAAAAATCTCGAGTTTACTCTTCTTAATAGCTAAGTAGTACCCTATTATATAAAAATATCACATTTTTTCTATCCATTCCAAGGTTGGTGGACATTTGGGTTGTTTCCAAGATTTAGCTATTAGCTGCTTAAAAACATGGGTGCTCATATATCACTGTAGTATGATGTTTTCAAGTCTTCTGTGAAAATACCTAGAAGGGGAATACCTGGATTGAATAGGACCTTCAAACCTAGTTTTTTGAGGAATTTACACACTGATTTTCACAGTGGTTGTACCAGTCTACACTCTTACCCACAGTAGAGAAGGGTTCCTTTTTCCCCAAATCCTCACCACTATTTATTATTGGTTGATTTCTTGATGATAGCCATTCTTTCTGCAGTGAGATCAAATCTCACTGTTGTTTTAATTTGTGTTTCTTGGGTGCCCAATGATGCTGAACAGTTTTTCATGTGTTTACTTGCCATTTGTATTTTGTCATCTGAGAAGTGTGGATTAATCTCAGATGCCCTTTTTGGATTGTGTCTGAATTTGGAAGGGGCTTGATTTTTCTTTTTTCAGTTCTTCATACATTCCAGATAGAAGTTGTTTGTCTGAGGTACAGTTGGCTAAAATACTTTTCTAGTCTGTGGGTTTTCTTTTCACTCTGTTGGTGATTTATTTTGAGGTTTTAACAACATTGGATTCCAGTTAATGATTCTTTGGAGTACTTCCCCTGCAGTTTGGTTTTTGTTCATGAACTCTCTGCCTACTCCTATCTCTTCAAGACTTCTACTTACCCTCTCTATCAGTAGATTTAGTGTTTCTGCTTTGATAGTTAGGTACTTGATCCATTTTAACTTTAGTTTAGTGCATAGTGATAGACATGGGTCTAGTTTTAGTCATTGGCATGTGGAAATCTGGTTTCTACAGCACCATTTATTAAAGATGCTGTTTTTCAGTGAACATGTTTGCCCCCTTTGTTAAAGATAATTTGTCTAAGTGTCTTTGTAGTTGTGCCTGCATCTTCTAATCCACTCCTCCTCAGGTCTGTTCTTCTTTTTCTTTTTTTTTTTTTTGACCATATCATTCTGATTTTGTCACAGTAGATTTGTACTATAATCTTAAGCCAGGGAATGGGATGCCTCCTTCCTAGCTTTTGTTGCCCAGGTTTGACATTGCTATTCTACGTCTTTTTCTGTTTCCAAATAAATTTTAGGAATATTTTCTCGAGATCTGTGAGGTATACTAATGGTACTTTAATCAGAATTGCATCAAAATCTGTGTGGGGGTTTTGGGAGATAGCCATTTTCACAATATTGGCTCTTCTTATCCATGAGAAAGGGATATTTTTCAATTTTCTAGTATATTCTTTTGTTTTAATGTTTGTTTGTTTATTCTTTCAAAGAACCAAATCTTTGATTCATTAACTTTTTGTATTTTTTTTTAAGTTTCAATTGCATTAATTTCTGCTCTGATCTTTATAATTTTCTCCCTTTTACGAGCTTTGGTCTTGTTCTTTTTTTATAGAAGGTTGAGGTGTAACATTAAGTTATTTGTGCTTGTTCTGTTTTCCTGCAGTGAGAATTCACTGTCATATATTTCCCTCTTAGGATGGCTTTCATTGGGTCACACAGGTTCTCATGTATTATATCCCCATTTTCATTGAATTGTGGGTATTGTTTAATTTCTTCTTTAATTTCATCTGTGACCCACTGGTTGATCAGGAGGGTGTCTCTTAATGTCCATGTTTTTACATAGGTTTGCAATTTCTTTTCCCACTTATTTTCAATTTCATTGCATTATGGTCAGACAAAATGCATCGCATAAGTTCATTTCTTTTGCTTCTACTTAAACATGTTCTATGGGCAAATATGTGGTCTATTTTAGAGAACATCCTCTGCGCAGCTGAGAAAAATGTATGTTCTGATGTTGTTGGTGGAACTCCACGTAAAAGTCTATTAAGTCCATTTGTTCACATGTTTGATTCAGTTCTGTTATTTCTTTGTTGACTTTTTGTCTAGTTGAACTACCTCTTGTGACAATAGGGTAAAAAGTCTTCTGTTACAATTATGTTATTGCTTATTTGATTTTTCATGTCTACTAATATTTGTCTAGGATATTTGGCTATTCCTATATTTGGTGCATATGTATTTATGATCATTATCTATTTCTTCTTAATTTTCCCCTAACAAGTATTTAGTGACCATCTTTATATCTTTTGATCATTTTTAATTTGAAGTTTACATTGCTTGCAAATAGAACACCTACCCTTTCTTTTCTCTGGGTTACTGTTATGTGGAGTATTGTTTTCCTTTCTTCAATTTTCAGTTATGAGTTTCTTTTTGATTTAAAGGTGTTTCTTGTATAAAGCATATTTTTGGATCTTGTTTCTTCATCCTTTCTGCTAGTGTGTTTCTCTTTGATGGTTTTAACTAATATGTATTGACTTATCTGTGCCATTTTATTTTCCTTTTATTGATTCCCTGCTTTTTCACCTTTGTTTAATTGCTTACTATGCCTGGTGATTTCTCTCTGTTGTGGTTTTTGGAATTGTGGTCATTTTTTTACCTCTGTCTAGAATATCCTTCAGTATTCATTCTAGACTTGTTTTGATGGACATGAATTTCTTCAGTTGTTCTTTGTCATAGAAGTATCTTATTTCTCCATTAATTTTTAAAGATAGTTTTGTAAGGACATATTTTGGGTTGGAAGCTGTTTTCTTTCAGGGTTTGAAATATTTCACTCCAGGCTCTTCTTGACTTAATGGTTTGTGTTAAGAAGTCTATCATGATTCTAGTGGATTTTCATCTATAGGGAGAGTGTTTCTTTTCTCTGCCAGCTTTTAAAATTTTGTTCTTGAACTGAATTTATGCGATCTTGATTATCATATTTCTGAGTGTAGATGTTTTGGTTATGGCTGTTTGGCATTCTAAATGCCTCACTTGTGTGTATGTCAAATTCTGTTTCCATGTATGGAAATTTTTTTTCTATTACTTCTGCAAATAGCTTTCTTTATGTCATTTTCAATGACTCTTGCTTTTCATTGACAGCTATCAGTCTAATACTGTTTTTATTTGCATTTTCTTGGAGCTCTTGAATTGTTATTTCATGGTCCCTGGTTATTTGTAAGAGATCTTTCCTTTCTTGATCACTAACTGTGACCCTGACTTCAAGGTCTGAAAGTCTATCTTCACTTTTGTTCAATAGATTTTGCCAGTTTTCAGAGGAATTTATTATTTCCTGGATGTGTCTCTGAATCTGTTTTATTCATTTTATTTCTTTTCTATATTCATTCAAAGTTTCTATCTTTTTTATGCTTCTGTATTTTTTAATCTATCTTCTCTAGCTGTGCTGAGCAATTCCTCCATTAAAGTAGTCATTTCTTTTTTATCTTAGAGGTTATTTGTGATCTAATTTCTTCAGGGATTTGTGCCTTTAACTTGCTAGCTTTTCAGAAATTTTAGGTGTGTGTCTTGCAATGTCTTCTATGTCAGTGTCTCCTGTACTTGTTCTGGATGGACTGAAAGTTTGAGATTGCAGTTTGCTTTTATGTTTTGTGATTTTCATCTCTTGGTTCATATTTCTGTCTTTTCAATCTTGCTAGTTTTGCATGTCCATCATATGTGTCTTAGTCAGTGTCCTACTATGTGGCTGGCATTCACCCAGTTGCCAGGTCTCACTGTGTAGGAGAGGGGCCAATCACCTGAATTTCTTCTGCAGGGCCAGTCATGTGAATCCTAGATTTTTCTTGGGATGACTAGCCTAGGAGTACAGATATTATCCAATCCTTAGCTCTTATTACTACTTCTGTTTTAGTTTTTTCCAGACCACCAGACTCATCTGTCCATGGTGTGCACCCCTCTGGGACTCCACTGTGTTACTGGGGGTCTTGAAGTCCCATTTGGATTTTTTACAGGTGGAGGGAGGCCTTATCTATGATCTTACTGGACAACCTGGTGTACTCTGGGTAGAGGGAGGGCTCACCCATGCTCTTGCCAGCCTGCCGAGGTTGTCCAGGTGATAAGAGGTCTCACCTAGATTCTTGTGGGTCTTGAGGTCCTCCAGGTAGGGGAAGAAGTCACCAGTGCTTTACACTGATTAATAAGGTCCTCCAGGTGTAAGGAGGCCTCACCCAGATGCTTGCCTTCCTGCTGAGGTCCTATGAGTTAGAGAGGTGTCACTGAGGCTCCTACTGGACTTCAGTTGATTGTATTGAAGATTTTTAAAACTATCTTTCTGAGATATTTATTGAACAAGTTCTATGTATACCATATCTTATTCATAAGAGTCACTTAAATAAATATTTATTTAAATTGCTTGTATATTATCAAGGAAATCTAGTACATTTCCTTTTCTGTATTATAAAACTGTTTTCTGAGTGTCAGTGAGTACACATAAATTCTAGTATATTATTATTTGGCTAGGATGTCAATTTTTATAGCTATTAGGATTTTTAGATTTCATCTTTTAAAATTTTACATCTAAAGTGAAGTCCTAGTTATTTCAAACATTGTATTTCATCAGAATTGCATGTCAGACTCACTTGTTGCAGTTGTCTGTAAATTTTTGTCAAATTCATTGTATGCTTCCTACTCTACACTGATTAATAAGTAGTGTACTACTACTGTATACATGACTATTATTCCTTCTTTGGGAATAATTTAAGATTTTTTTCATATGTTTGTTTTTACTTCTGGTGTTGACAGTGAAATGAATCTTTAAACATTTTTCTACCATTTATGTGTTGAATTACTTAGAATTAGGATGTCACTATATTAGCTAAACTACTACTCTAATGGAAATATGTGTGTGTGTGTGTGTGTGTGTATAGTCTTATTTCTTATATATTAAATAAGGTTTTTTCACTATTTACCAGGAATGTTTGGCTTTTACATCATTAAAAACATTAAAATCACATTTTTTCTTTTGTGAAGGATTAAATCAACATCTTTCTTTATGTTGTACATGTTTTTGTACACTGTGTCTAAACTCTGCTTATCCATTAAGTCAAGGCACTTTAGATCTTAATATATGTTGTGTTTGTTGCACTTTAAAGGCTGGAAAATTTTAAAATATAGTGATAGAAATAGTGAAGCTAGCATAAATAGTACAATTCTATTGATATGTATTAAATATTTATATTACCTTTAATATATTTTAGAAAATTATTTAAAATTTGGATCTGGGAGTTGATTTATGAAGGCAACAATTAATCCTAAAATCAGAATTTAATATTTATTCAGTGCCATCTACCCTTAAAATTTTCCAGATAAAAGAGACTCTTGGATTAGCCCTGCACATTCACCTAGCATTTCTCTGGAGCTTTCAGCACTTATTCTAAGCAGCTCTTGTTCTCCGAATAAATTTTCAAGCTGTTATTAAATTTGGGTTACTAGTTTCACAGGTTTGGTTTGAGGTCTCTAAGGGAAAAATTCCAGGGCCTCAACATTAGCTACCCAATGCATAATATCTGCTTTCAAAACAATGAGCAGAGAAATATGACTCCGTGCTTGGGAACTGAACTTTTGCCAACTGCATTGAAGTGTAACATTCATTATGTCATACCACACACATCTGATAAGGGACAATATAATGCCGTTGGATAGGTTCTTGTATACAAAAGCCCTATAGGTCAAGTAAAGAGCTGTTTTTCATTTAATAACTGAACTATGCAGGTGCTAATTTGGTCCATATGCAGGACAATGCAGAAATATGTTACCCGATAGTTGAACAGCAGTATGTGTGTGGGGGGTTGGTATTAAGTGGAAATTTTTTGATTAATTAAGGTGAGTATGCTTTGATTAATGTGAGCCACAGAATACAATTGACATAACTTTGTAAAAAATGAAGCTTACAGAAAACTGTCATAATGCTGAATTTTTTCCTGTTTCTTCTCTTCACACACCCTGACTTTTTGAAGCTCCCCATGGACCAGTTCATTTGAGAGAAACATATTGGACACTGGGAAAGGCCAAATTAGAACTGAGGCAGCAATTGGCTCTCATTAAATATGCCTGCCATGGGATCTACACAGTGTATCTGGCACAAATAATATTGAATGATTCAAGTTCTTAATATTTTTCATCTTCTTGTGGGAACTTATTTGGAAAAAGACCCCCAGAGGTAACAAGCAAAAAACCATTTTCACAATTTAATCGCAAATTTGCACAAAACAATCTAGTAAAGCCTGCATGTTGATGGTTAAATAAATCCTTAGCAACTTTGTTGAAAATCTTATTTTAAGGCTGTTAGAGTAAAACCCTAAGAGAACACTTTAAGATTGTTCCCCTATTAGTGAAAACACATTTTACAACCTTCTGCTCTTACTCATATACTTCTCTATATTTTTGTACCTTTCTTCTGTGGCCTTCTTGAGGGTGTGTTATGAAACGTTTTTATTTGTTTTACAAATATTATTCATTAATTTTTTTATACATTTTGACAAATAATTCATTGGTTCATTATCATCTCACTATTATACATGAAAATGTATTGTCATCCTATTAGACACAGAAATATTGCCTCATTTCTCACTATTTTGTGTTTCAATACCATCGAACAATTGTGGGTTTTATGGTGCAGTAATGTGGGTGCAGTGCCTACTTCCAATGAATGAGATCCTAGTAGATTGATAACACTGACCCCATCTTTCATGGCCTTTCATGAACCAGATTTCTACTGTGATATGAAGCATCTGCCTGAGAAAAAGAAAAATGGATTAATTCCTTCAGTCTCCAATCTACAATGCAGTAATTTAAAGATCATCTGATTGGTATAATTTTTTCCTTTGTTTTACACTTCTAACTGAAACTATCTGAGTAAAACTTTTTATAAGTATTCCTATATACTATAGCTTTTCTATTGGCCTTAATCACTCTAACACATCCATAGTTGTCAGTCTTATAAATTTCAATGAACTGTACATTATAGAAGTTGGCCTGCTGCTTAGAAAACACTTTTACATCTAAAATAAAACCTGAACTCTCAATTAAACAAAGTTACTTCACAGATCAGACAAACCTACCAGTCAGCTTTCCCTCCTAGTGCTCCTCCATGTGAGTCTTTACTCAAACAAGTTGTTCTCATTAGTTGATTATATAATTACATTAGATTTCCTGAGTCCATTCAATTCCATTTCCCTGAAATGTGCTTTTATCTCCTTCATGTTTAATAAAGCCCCAAATGTTTCATTGTCAAGCCCCAGTATCACCACCCAGAATCTCCTTAACTATAGAACTGTTGAAGTTATTTATTGTAGAATCTCACAATTTTATGCCTAAAAAGTTTATAAATGATCTATTTTGATATCTTCATTTTATAAGAAAATTGCAGCACATGGCTGATGAAATTATTAGCTTATTATTGCAGAAAAATTTGAAAATACACCAAATAAAGGACTTTCACTGAAATAAACACTACTGCTGTAAATTTCTTGAAATCAGGGTCTAAGTCATACTCATCATCTAGCAAATTTATCATACTTTGTAAATAATTTGAAGATGCTATGCCAATCAGATTGACATAATAGAAGTTGGTAGGCATTTTTAGCCATTTGAAGGCTGTTCAAAATATAAAGTGCTAGCTTCTATCATTAGAAAGTTTGCAACAAAAATAACTTGTAAATTTTACTCACTCAGTTTAATAAATCATGGCTAATAATTCATGGCTCATGGTTACCATAAAAGGCTCAACTTAGTCATTGAAGAAACCAATGTTTGTTGTTTATATACAGAAATTATTAAAATCTTCAATCTGAAAATTAGAAATAATTTGAAAATTTATTACAGATAAAATTCTCACTGACTTTAAAAACCCTGGTGTTACTGGCTTACCACTTACTGTTGGAAGTACAGCATTTGAGTTCTGAAAGTCACACATGCAGTACATTCTTGGGAATCTTCTTTGTTTGATCACTGCTGAACAACACACA
Source organism: Hydrochoerus hydrochaeris (assembly GCA_004027455.1). Taxonomy (NCBI): domain Eukaryota; kingdom Metazoa; phylum Chordata; class Mammalia; order Rodentia; family Hydrochaeridae; genus Hydrochoerus; species Hydrochoerus hydrochaeris. Next base: position 250,752 of record PVLA01001323.1, read on the forward strand.
AAGCTTTGTATTTTTTCACCTGAATAAATAGTGCCCTGCATTTCACCCTTTGAGGTCAATACATATGTCTCACAAGACAGGCATTCTTCAGCTCTTTTCCTGCCAAGTGTAATGAAAAGCAAAAAGCTCTGCATTCATGCCACCTAACTGAATGTTAGGGAGTCTATGTTTTTTAGCCTTGTTTTATAAGGCCAGGTGCCGGTCATCAGTGGTTTATATGCGGGAATGTTTTCTCAGAATAAACAGTAAATGTCTATACTCTGCTCACAACTCTGATTGTCAACATAGTTTTAGAACAAATGTATTTCCACATATTTTGAATATCCAATATTCAAATTTCATTATGATATGTGACAGGTGTGCAGAAGAGTTGCCCATCTCTGCCTAATGAATGTGAAATCATTTATTCATTGCCAAAACCAAATGCTATTTAATTGATATTTTAGTTCTAACTTATCTATAGTGTTCTTTCAAGTGTTTTACCTTTCACTAGTCATTATATTTAATTATCTCAAAAGATCACTTGTGGGATAGAAAATATGCTTCCTATTCTTAAGACATTTCAGACTATTTACAACTTTCAGGGTACAATTAAGGTGGAATATTTTTGCCATGGATGTGCCTTGCATTTGAAATTTTAAAATGTTACTGTGATTGGATTAAATTATATAGGACAAATACATTACAAATGTAAAAGACCAAAGGAGAAATAAAAGCTTCATTTGAATAGCTAATGTGAGTCTCCATAATTTCACTTTTTGATAGATTGAGGAGTCAGGTTTTTTGGGGGTTGACTTGTTCCAGGGGTGACCAAATCATTATAATTTCTTAAAAAACTATATGCACTATATAGTATTGAGAAATCTTTCATGGTAGCCCTTGCAGTTAGAGTTTTTAAGGAAAACAATTTAATACACATAATTTGTAGAATTGTTTTAAAATAGTCACCCAAAGAGTCAAATACAAAAAAAGTGTGGGAAATCTGTCCACACACTAAATACCCAAATAATCCAGCCTGGATCCAATAGCAATGTCTTGCATGAATCCAGCTGAAGACCTAGCGCCTATGACAATGTCTCATGCAAGTCTGTTTCATAGATCTGTGCTAAGAAGGCCCAGAGGTCAGCAGTGGGTGCTGGGAAGTCTGTGCCAGCAGGAAGAAGGATCTGTGCCAGTATGCTGAGGGATCTGCATTGGAGCTAGGAAGCAATGCTCAAATTAAGGACCAGAGGTGCTGTGAAGAGTACCACAGCCATCCTCAGCAGTAGTGAAGTCCTGATTTCCTCTGAGGATGAGAACAGCTGAGTTCAAAAGAGGTAGCCAGCATGACAAGCTTCTCCAGGAGATTGAACAACACACCATCTTCCCCTCCACAGCCAGGAGGTGATGCTCAAAGTAAGGACCAGAGATCCCTCAAAAGGAACTGTAGCCATTCTCAGTGATAACAAGGTTCTGATTTCCTCTTACTAAAACAGCCCAGTTCATATCAGAAAAGAAGCTCAACAAATTCCTCCAGCAGAACCAACAGCAACCGGAGAATAAACAGCATTATTCTTCCTCTTCAGTTCTCTGTTATCATGTTGTTGGCAACAGTCCTAAGGTGTGCCCTCAACACCCAGCACTATGCAGATTCAGCTCAGCTGAGTATTACAAGTCAACCATCAATTGTCAGTCTATGACAGTAGTATTAAAACAAACTAAACATTTTCAAAAACCATGGTAATACAAATGTGCAAATGTGCCAAAATATTCCATATTGGGCACAAAATATTTTAAATATCAATTTTATACTTCATCATTCATTTAGGAAATGATTTGACCCACTATTAATAGACCGTGTAAATTATTTCAAGTAAAATGTATTCTACTTGATTACTAATCCAACAGTATACTTAACATACCTTCCAAGTAAATTCTGGTGATTACTGAGGATTATTGGAGTCTTCTTTTTTCATATTAGTTTTACCACTTAGCTTCTCCATGCTTGTTCCAGGGACAATGTCATCATTTACAGTTCTGTGTGAGGTCCCATTATTATCCATAGCAGACACGTTGATTACAAGGTGGGACAAAGCTCTGGTCTATCACGTACTCATTTCTAGAATGAGAAAGTAGCCCAAATATATGTGTAAATTCATCCATGTAAATAATGTTTATATTATTTTTCAACATCCCCAAGTGATTCTGTTTTTGCTAACTAGAACTGATTATTTCAGAGCTAGAATTGACTAGAATACCTAAGCTCCTCAGAAATCAACCAATGAGAACTATATAATGCTCTTTTATATCAGAAGAAACTGGATTTTATGTTTGTTACCACAAATGCTACAGAGTATAGCCTTAAACAGAAAAACCACTCCCATATATATAATTTTAAAAATTACTTTATCTATTATTCCTTAAATATTCTAATTTCAAATCAGTTTCTTGTTCAGAGGCTATATAGGAAGAAAATTTGTATCTATGAAGAATATTCTTCTACCACACAAGAGGTGAATACACTGATAAAAATAAGAGATGAAAATAAAATACCATGATAAGAGACAGAAAAACTAAAAATGCAGCAAAAGGTCTGGAAAATTGAAATATTTTCACAGTTATTACCTTGCTTTTATGATTCTTCATTCCTAAATAGTATCTTCTGTCTTACCTTGATAATAAGGATGTGGCTCAGTGAATTAAGTTGAGTCTGAGGGCTCACGAGTTAAAAAAGAAAGTTTCTTCTTTCTATAAAATTTACATTCTTTTCATGAAAAAGTGAAAGGTGAGTTTGATAATTTTGTGTGATGAATTGGGGAGTGAATAAAAACAAGAAGAAAACTATAACAGATTGTAACGAAAGCTTTCACTGAAAGGATGGCATTTTAGATCAGATCTAAATAACTAGGATAGCAGTGAAATGGAGGATCAAAGTATACAAAGAAAAGTATGTGCAAAGACATCAGGGTATAAATGATCTTTATGTGTAGAGATGCCAAGGAACTGTGCCTGGAACTTGGCAAGCACTGGCTGGTAGAATACGAGATCAGGTGGAGGACAAATCACATATCATAATATATGCAGAGATTAGCAAAACATTCTAGTATACTTGATACATATTAAGGTATGCTATTTTATACAATTTGAGTGAAGGCAGTTAAATCAATTTTAAAAGTTACTTCTTAAAGAAGTTATTTCCTGGTTGTCAGAAAATGATCAATGTAATGTAATTCAGAATTGTGGGTTTCTGGCTAATTGAGGCCTTAAAGAAATAAAAATCTTTTATATCATAGGCTTAAGATTTGGAGAACATTTCTGAAGTAATTATTTTTTGTACTGCACAGGGGGTTTTTTGTTGACTTTTTATTCCACTATTCTTCTAATAAAACTTTACAGCTTGACTTTTACAGTTTGTACAAATAGATACAAGAGTCATTGATACCCTCATTTCCAAACACACACAGACACACACACACACACAAAAGAAATAATAAAGACAGAAGGAAGTGAAAATTAGCACTTATTGGTCTTTTAGAGTTGGTATCCTGGTCATGCAGAATTCTGGCTAAGCTTTAGCAGGTGATGGTAGTAGGGATCACTTTTTGAAATGTATTGGGACCAAATCATAGTTCTGTGAAACAGTGACTTTGGACCATGGTGAAAAGTAAAATTCATTGTAACAGTTAGATTATCAATAACAATTTAAAGGGCAAAGTTTATGGCTGCTGCTGCACAGGTTTAACATTGCCTTTTCAATGTCATATTATGTAACATGATACAGGCTGATAGGCCCCAGAAGTTTTGATTTAGTGTGAGACCCAGAGTAATTTTTGTGGTATGAAGATAAACTTTTTACTTTGATGTATATATATTGAAATATGTACATACTATGAAAAAAAATAGTAAATTAAGAGCTCAAACCACGGATTTCACAGATAGAAGTTCAAGCAAGCTATGAATGTGAAATAGTACCTGGTATAACAAAAAGTTGCTTATTTTCCAAACAATCAATACACTATTGAGGGTTGCTAGCAATAACCTATCATAGACCCTAAAATTAATACTCTGGCTTTGTAACTTTATGTCTGCACGACTAGTAAATAATTTTAGTCTTTTTGGATTCTTTTTATCAAAATGGAGCAAAACATATACATTTTATCATTCTGGTGAAAATATTAAATGAGATAATTTACTTAAAAACAACAACATAAATGTTATATAACAGATAATCCAACTTACTCTCTGCTACCATTGCTTTCTATTATACTGGGCTCCTACATGGTAAGAATTGTGTATTTTGCACCATTGGATCTCCAGAACTTTGTCCAGTGTCTAAAAGTCAAAGAATGTTTTTGAATTAATAAAATGATAGAGAATAAATCAATGTGCTACACTTGAATCTCTCTTAATAAATTAAATTAATTTGACTTCTCCACTTTCATTCAATCCAAAACAGTAAACATTTTAAATACTACCTATATACTAAGAACTGTTTTTGATTTGGAAAATTATTACCTTAAAAACTTTACAACATTCATTGTACAATATTTTCAAAATAGGTAAGGATCAGAAAAAGCAGCAAATAAGGGTGTTTGAGAAGTTACCAAGTGTTCATAACTTCTAGCATAATTTGAAATTCTTCAGCTACTCTTTACCTGTTACTTCACAGTAATACTCAGTTTCAGCTGCCTTTTCTTCCTTTATGATAAGGGCTAAGGTATCCTAAACTCTCTAGCTGATGTATTCCATGACCGAGAATAGTTAAATACTCTTGCAAATGTGTCTATGTAAAAACTCTGCTTCAGAGAGAGAACAAAAGCCACACCAACCAGCAAGCCCAGTCTGGGAACAACCACCATGAGCGGGCTGCCGCTGAACTGGAACAGACAGACCCCATTCCCTTCTGGTGCCTGGGATGGCAAACAAGAAATTCTGGCCCCCATTGTACCCCCCACCATTAGTAAAAGGGTGATCTGGAGAAACACAGGCTGTGATGATTAGCTATTGAGGTGAAATACAACTGGATGCCTGTGGTGCTTTGGGGTTTCACTAACACTGCAGACCTAGGGCCAATGGTCTGATCATAGGTTCAGAGGATAGTGGTACAGTGTGGCATGTAGGGGGATCTCCTTCTGAGGGTTAAAGCCATCTTTGATTCTCCTTCAGATTTGTTTTGGACATCTTATATCATTTCCATTGTTTTGTTGGGTTGGGTTTTATTCTCTTATGTTTTGTTCATGTCAAATCCAATGGCAGGAACAGCTATTTCAAAGATAGCAAGATATGTTATGATAGCAAGTTTGGATTTACTATAGGCTTGTTTTGAAGCCCTTTATTGCATTCATTGTTTTGTTTTTATTGTTTCTGTTCTATTCTGTTCTGTTTGATTTTTACTATGTCTGAGGTTATCTGCATCTATCTTGAAGACATCAAAAGACATAATGGAAACTATTGTTGATTTAGTAATGTTTTGAAGTCCTGTATCACTTATACTGGTTTTTTAATTGATTTTATTCTATTTTATCCTCTTTTTTAAAAAAACTATACTCCAAAGAAATTTTGCATTTACTTTGTTGGGCATATCTGTCAACACCTCCACCATACTACTTCATTACTACTGCAACAAATGCCACAATATCTCTGTCCAGACTCCATAGTTCCCCACAGCTGCCATGGTTCTTCCAGAAACTAAAGCACAAGACTACCATAAGCACCCTAATCTTCATAGAACCCAAGATAGGAAGCAATCTGTGACAGATAGGCAAAGGAAAAGTGATATTTCCTCCTCTGATTTATATTTTATTGCAGTACCAAGAAACACTGCTAACTAATCAAGTTCAAGAGAATAATTGAAAACATAGCCATTCTACCACATTTCGAATAACTCCTCAGCCCTGTTATTTCATATTTGTTACTACATCAAGTTCATAGTTATATTCTGAGAAGTTCACTAATTCCTCAAATTCAGTATTTCCAAAATTTAACTCATTATGTTATCTTGAAACTTACTTTGGTTCTTAATCTCCTTTTCCAGATTTTGGAAAGTTCTTATTTTTTTTTGGCTGCATGTTTGAATTCTTTCAGAAAATTCTTAATTATTGTGCTCAAGAGAGCCCTTAGGCTATAGCACATGCCTAAACTTCAGCTCTGTACATAGCCTGCATTTGATCTGAGATGCCTATGTTCCTGGAATATTGTATGTTGTAAGAAAAATGAGCAAAGTAGGCTTTGTAAGCAGTGTCTGGGCACTCAAGCTTACATTTTTATCCTAAAAGTAAGTGAGAACCATTGAAAGCAAGGAACTAACTCATTAGAACTGAATATTAGATAGATCTTTTTGTCAAGACTAGTAGATTTGAAAGAACTAGAAGCCAAGAGTATGGTAATCATTCAAGTGAAACAATGAGAATTTGAAGAGATCTATTAAATAGATTAATAGGAATTAAAATGAACAAAAGTTGGTGCAAATTGAGTAAAGGAAGTAAAAGAAAATGAGAAGTCCAAGATGGCTCACATCTTTCTGGTAACTATGCTGAACACACACAGAAAATGGTGATTAAATGTTTAGACTTTAAAAGGAGAAAACCAGGTTTACCATTTAATTGTGAACACCGAAATAATATTTGTAAATACTCGAAACATGCCTGGCCCTTAATAGATGTTTTGTAAGTTTAACTGATGCTATCATTTGTAACTAATAGGATTACACTAATTTTTTTAAATATCTGTGAGATGATGGTGTTGCCTCTTGGAGAATAAGCAACAGGTGAGGGAAAGTGTGAAATGTAAGGCAGTGTTTGATTTTGGACTTGTAAAAACTGAGATGCAGTCTACATATGCCTGGTGCTTTAACAAGACCCTGAGAAGAAGACAGTGTGCATGTAAGACTGCCTTCTGAAAGCACTGGAGCAGTATGCAAAACCCAGTGCATAAGAGGATAAATGAAGTGAGAATGTGGTGATAGTATATTTTTTTCCAAGACATTGAATATAAGGCAAGTAAGTATGGTGATTGCTAGAGAGAAGGAGATTTTTAAAATAAAACTGGGAGAGATTTGATATTTATGCATGATTTTGTACCAAGTCAAAAGAGGGCAAGCCTAGGAAAAAAACAAAATTCATACTGAAAAATAATACATATTAATGAGTTATAACAGAAAAGCATATTTATTTTGTGTCAGAAACTGCTTTAAGCACATACTTGCATGTTCTCTCTGGAGTTTCAGGACCAAGCAGGACGGATACTGGGGGAGAAATACTTTGGGTGAGAAGCCAGGGTGTAAAGCATAGCACTGAATCTCAAGTGAAACCTGAAGTTTAACTTCATGCCTTCAATGAAAGAATCATTTGCCTCTCACAATTGGAAGAAAAAGTATAATAGATTGTGATCATAATAAAAAAAAGCTGAGAATTGAAAACAAAAAAATCAAGGACATCAAATAGCTGAAGATATGGTTTAAAAATCTTTAAGGTAGGTTAGAGTGAAAGAATTGGGAGGGGATAGAACAAACAGTTTCTCATAATTCTACCTTTGTGAAAATAGAAATAACTTTTTATTTAAAAATGAAATATGTGTCTGTAATATTGAATTGGTCAAGAAATTTAGTTAGCATGCTACATTTTTCAAGAATACTTGCATGCATCTATTCAGTTGAGATGATGCCAAGACAACTTTGGAAAGATTTTGAAAATGATGTGTAAGAGTAGTAATCTCATATATGAACCTGTTTACACAGACTGATTTGGGGCAGGAACTATAGTAAGATTTACTTGTATCTCTACCCTTTTCTCTGCAAAAGTGTGAGTGTGGTTAACGAGGACACTGTACACAGAAACCTTCCTACTGCCGTGTTGGTGGGCCTTACAATCCGTGCACTTATTTTTTTTTTCTTGTTCCTTAGGTATGTGCTATTTTTTCTAGGGGGGAAGGGATTGCTAATGATTTATACCAGGCTTATAAAACAGAACGTGTGCTTCTACTTTTTATAGGCAAATGAAATAGAATGATTATAAACAATGAACTTGCCAAGGTGATACTACTAATCAGCTTGTTTAAACAAACCCCAAGTTATGTGCCAAATACCTGCCATCTTGTGAAGGAACAGTTTATGTTCCTCTAATGTGGCCAGATTTTATTCCCCAGAGATTTGATGCTATGAAGCAGGAATTCAATTTGCATGTGGTTAGGAATGATATGAAGTCCGAGACATGCTGCCAGACGTATCTCTCCAAACAGGTGGGAAAATGAGGTGAGGTGGAAAAACTCTAAGGGATGCTGAAGAGTTGCATAAATAATTTATTTTTATAATATTCTTTCAAAATTTATCTCAGCCTTTTGCATTAACACAAATTGCAAATTTAGGGAATTATTACTTACTTTGTGTTTTCTTTCAGTTAATGGAATAAAAGATATACTTGCTTCATAAATTCTTCTATGTACTTCATGACTCCACACTTGATTTATTTTAGGCCTTTTTTTTTTTGGTTCTACAAAAAAGACATTTATCACTTAAAGAAACTCATGGCACAGAAAATTTTCCTTGGAAATGTTGAAGAAATAAATTATTTCTCTACATTTATATATAGCACTGAGCTGTTTCTTCAGTGGAGTGGAGATATATACCTTACCAAATGCCTGAGACGTTGACATTGGTTCAGGCTAGTGTGTTTGTAGTGGAGATTAAGTCATACTAAAAAATTGTTCTCAGATAAGACCATTCAATGATTTTTATTTACCCTTTTAAATTTATTGCTATTTGGGTAAATTCTGGAATTTTGTTGTATTTTTTCCTGGCCTTCTTGCCTCATATCATCTACAAAGTAAAAGAACATATCCTTGTAAATATTTTCCAGTTTATATTTTTTAAAAGCAAACATAGGGAGACTCAATATATGGTTTATTTAAATGTTTTATCCTGCTTCGTTGCTAGTGAGGTTTAGAATGCTATATCATGTTAACAAATAGGTCTCAGAAAACTTGAAATTATCCCAATTAAGTCTGTGTTTTGATTCATAGAGCATTTCTGTAGTAGCTTTGGAAAAGATGACATAGTGGAAGAAAAAATGCTTAACTTTCTGGAAAGATATCATGGAAATAAACTGCACTGATGCCATCTTTTATAGTTAGATCAGCCTTCAGCCTTTTATATATTCAGCAGTCTCTTTCTTATTTGAGTATATTTTACCTTCTATGACCTTGTGCTGACTTAAAGAGACAGACGGGAAATAGCTACCTGGCCCTTAACACAGACATGGTGCCTTGGCTTAATAAAGAAGTTAATGAAATTGTGCTTGTTAAGTGTTGACCTCAGAGAACATCTATAGTTTTCCTATTTATTACACTGAAATCTTTCTTATCACCAAGCTGTCTTTGTACTTGAATCTACTGACTGACTGGTCTCTGTAATTAACATTCTATTATCTCAGATGAAATGTCAGTGTCTGAAAGGGCAACAAAATCTACCTTACCTCTGTGTCACCTTAAAGACAATTAAATGTTAATATAGCTCTTCAATTATTGAAGTAACATTTATAATCAGCATATCCATAGTCATTCTATGCAGATAGTTCCATCTTAGTCCATTTTATGTTGCTGTAAAAATATACTTGAGATTGGATAATACATAAAGGAAAGAAGTTTACTCAGTACATGATTCTGGATGACAAATGCCTAAGAAAACTGTGTCAGTATGTGCTGTGCTCCTGGTGAGGGTATGTGCTGTGTCATAAGACAGTGGGAAACCAAAAAGGCAAGTGAGTACACCTAGAAGAGACAGAGCATGGGAAGTACCTCTGCTTTGTAACAACATTCTCTGTGGTAACTAATGCAATCCCAGGAGAATGTCATTAATCTCCCTCACCAACCTAACCTCTTAAAGACCTGGGCTCCCAGTATTTCCACAATGGCAATGAAATTTTAACATGAGATTTGAATGGGACAAATCATATTCAAACTATCACTGCCTTTTTTTGTAACCAAGGATAAAATTATCAAGATATGAGACTGGCCTTAAATTAAACTTTAGAAAAGTTGAAATATCTGTATCTATAGGAATATTTTGAAATTTTAATGCAGATACCTTTAGAGTTATATCTATCTCTGCTCCCCACTGCTTTGAATTCTCATTCTCCTCAAGTCTCTGCTATCTGTGGGAAAATTCTACTTTTCAACTGTAGCCTACGTATCCTTTGGGGGTCCTTGGCTCATCACTAATCTTAACCTTTCTATACGATGCAGAAAAATAGTCTTTTCTCTATTGATATAATGGAACAATGTCATCTGATTTTCAATATAATAGGTCAACTAACATGTTCATTTTTTATTGGAGAAAAGTTAAAATCACTTGCCTATAAATTTTCACTTCCCCCTAAATGTTGACATTTTTGTAAGCATATTCCTTGTCTTTGTTGCCTGTATAATGTGGTTTAACTGGAGATAAAACTTCGTGGAGATTCCATGTGTACATGGTACCCTTTGATGCCCCTGGATCGGCCCAGTGATATAGTGGTAAGAGCACAAAACTAGCACTTATCTACCTGGGAAGAGTGTGACTGTCCCACTGACTATTCATAAAATCCTTAGTCCACTTGGTTAATTCCTCTTTGCCACCTTTTCTATTTTAAGAATGAAATAAATGTAAAGCTATAAAAATATCTATAACATAGTAAGCAATCAATAAATGTCAGATTTTCAATTCTTGTACATGTTTATGCACACAGCAAGTCAGGAATGCCATTACTTTGACAGACTCTGGAAATGTCACTATACATCATAACTCCGTGACAAATCTCAAAGGAAAGAGTGACAATTGTGTGGTAGCACCACTGCTTATAAAGTTGAATCAGTCACTCCAGAAGTTTCTTATTATAGTCAAAGCAACATTGAGAGTGAAGTGTATCTCAAAAAGCCCAAAGAAAATTTCAGAAGTGGCAAACTATTACATATCATGATTTTAACTGGATGATCCTTTACTAACAGCTTATCTGCACATTTGGATTCCAGTTCACTGTCACATGCTATGTGAAATGTAACAAATGAAGTTTTCAGTTCTGATAGTGGCAAGTAAAGGCATGAAGTATGTCTTAAAGTGACGAGGGCACTGATGACTAGATGCAGTCTAAATGCAGAAAGTACGACAAAAGGAAGTGAGAAAATATAGAAAAAACTATGAAGAGGGACCAAGAGCAGTACTGGAGGTCCTTCACTTGCCCATTTTACTGAATTTAATTAGCATTCTGCTCATATCTTTGTAGTTTTAGAGATTGTGAACTATTTTAAAAAGTAATTGCGATGAGGCTATTGATATATTATACAAATTTTGATTTAAAGACCTTCTTAACTCCATCATGTTCTATTTTCTAGCCCCTTCTCTCATTCTTCCCCTGAAAGTATATGATTCTGCCATCCAAAAAGATGTATGTATATTTGTAGCATATATATATATATATATATATATATATATATATATATGAATTTCCATATATGAAACCTGACATATTCTGTGCTGAGAAAAAGAGGAAATTTGATAGAGAACATTTGGAAGAGGTGGAAATAATTAAAAGGAAAAATAAACATGGGAGTGTGTCTATAGAATAGGTAGCACATGATAAGGCTTGAAAGACACAGTTGAATGTTATTCATCTGCTAGGATAAGTAAGGAAGAGCAAGTTAATGAAGAATAAGAGAGGTGAGAGTGAAGAATTTGAGGGAACTCGTATGGGATGGCCTGCATCTTCCCTATACTAAACAGCTGAAAATGAGAAGGGAATACTTGGAAGTGAACACTAAAAAACAGAAAGGCTCTGGAAAAGCTATAAGAAATAAGATAGGTTGTCAGCTGAATTTAAGGAATGTAGAGCTAAATTGAAAATCTACTTGAGATTAGATATATATAAAAATTATCCAAGTTTCACTTAAAGAAACTCTTATTTTGCTCATTTCTAAGAATAAGACATAATGCTTCCAAGTTACATTTTGGGTTCATGACCGATATAGCAGGTAATGGGCATAATTATATGTCACCATTATTGGCAAAAGATCAAACATTCTAAAATTGCATAAGAAGCATATCTTCTTCAAGCTTTTAATTATAATAAAATGGACAAATATTGTTGCCAAAATAATCTAATGTTATACCTGCTCTGACTGATTTAAATGGAACAGTATCTGCAGTTGTAGCAAGCACTTTTAGAAGCTTCAGTCAATTTCAATTCATTTCATAAATGCTCATACACATGGTCTTGTATTATGGGAACTTTTGTATGGAAGAATTAAACATAGATAGTTAAGTGGTGATATTTCACCAGCTTAGAAATGATGAAAGAGATTGGGTCAGATGTATTCTGTTTTTGTATGGATAGAACCTAGTGTGATTATCTGTAGGATATGTTTCAGGCTCATGCAGAAACTGATGATGACAATGGAGTCAGAAATAATACACACATTAGAGAAAGAAAAATGCTAGCAGTTTTATCTTAGAAATAAGAAAAATAAAACACACACTAAATATACCAATAGTAATTGTTGAAATGACTTCACCCCAACATTTATTACTCATTAAACAACTATAAATTAATTATTCTTCAAAAATACTCACTGTATGATATTTATAAATATGATTCTTATTTATTTCACTAATGAGGATAGTCTCAAGTTGTCTCCATTTGCCTATGAAGGCCTCAAGATCATCCTTTTTTATAGCTGAGTAATATTCCATTGTATAAAAATGCCACATCTTTTTCATACACTCTGCAGTTGATAGTCATCTTTGTTGTTTCCAGGATTTAGCTATCACAAATTGTGCAGCTATGAACATGGGTGCACATATATCACTGTGATATGAACTTTTCAGTTCTTTGGGGAAAATACCCAGGAAGGGATAGCTGGATTATGATATCATATTGTGTCTCTAGTGTAAAAAGTAAATAAGAACTACAAGTGTAAGCAAACCAAAATGTGTAATTGCTATTGTAAAAAAGAGGAAAAGAAAGTGCTCTAAGGGATATAACTGCATGTAAGTTTGAGTGTGTAAAATAGATGACCATATTTCTGAATCTTTGTGGGATCTTTGAGCAGAAATGTTTGTAGTCTGACTGTTTGAATATTTACTATATACCCTTTAACTTTGTAACTTGAACAACTACATCCAGGATGACAGTATGTAATTTATAAATTACTGATTTCTTAGTGGGGCTTTTTCTCATTCTCCTTTTTCTTTCTTTCTTTTAGAATTCTGTATTGTTGCTACCCTTTTTTCTGTTTTTTTTTCTGCTCTTTAAATAAAATTTTAAAAATGTATAATTGCTATTGTAAAAAAAGAGGAAATAGGAAGCGCTATAAAAGATATAGCTGCATGTAAGTTTAGGTGTGTGGGATTGATGACCATATTTCTAGGCTCTTGTTGGATTGTTGAACAAATCTGTTTGCACTATCACTGCTTTAGTGTCCACTTTGTGTGCTTTAATTCTGTAACTTGAATAACTATTTCTAAAAGAACAATGTGTAATTTATCAACTAGTGATTTCTTACTGTTTATCTTCTTTTCTTGAAGTTCTGTAATATTTCTACCTTTTTCCTGTTTTTTTTTCTTTAAATAAAAAAATACTCGCTGTGCAATTTCAGGTTATTAGGGTACATTAGTCATCTTTTCATCACTGGGACACAATACCTGACTCCCACACTTAAAAGACAAGAGGTTTAACTTGGTTCACATTTTCAAAGGCTTTAGTCTGTAATGGACTGACTACAAGGCAGAATGATCGTGGTGGAAGGGGTCTGGCAGAGTGAAGCCACTTAGTTCATTGTCATCAGGAAATAGAGTAGGGGACACTACCAGCTGTGAATGGCTAGGGACCATATGTGGCTCCCAAATGTGTATCCCTATGATTGAACCAGAAATACTCACAAAGATGTGCCACTAATCTTCCAGGCAGATCCACAATCCCATCAAGTTGACACGTTACCTTAAATGCTCCATACCTCACTTATCAACTTGCTACCAAACACTTTTCCTTCAACTATACTAAATTTCCAAATAAAAACAACTACAAGTTTGTATTTGTACTAAACATAATACAGCTATCCTGTGTATGACTGGAAATGCAACAATGTCTTCTCCAAAGTCTCAATAGTCTTGGCAAATGTCAAAAGTTAAAGGCTGTGCTAAGACTCAAAGAAAACTCATATCTGTGAACTTCTGTTAAAAAAAATATGTGAAACTAAGGAATAATGGCATAGGGTAAACACTTCTGAGATAAAGGAATGGGAAGATAGAAAAGGATGAGACAAAAGCAAGACTGAAACCCAGCAGGGCAAATATTAAATCCTATAGTCCCATATCTGGCATCTGAGGCAGTAAATTTGGTAAACTGTGAGTTTCAAAGGACTTGGGCCAGTCTCATCCCCGTGTCCTTGTTGGATGATCCTGCACAGTCTTTCTCTTGGGCTGGTTCTATTCATAGCTGTAGCTTTTACTGGCTTAGATTCTAGGTTCCTGGAATCCTTATCTTCCTGATGTCTCCATTGCTCCTTTGGCTTCATCTCTACAGCACTATACATTGCCATATCCTTGTCTGAATTCTTTGACATATGGATGTAAATCTCTATTACCCTACAGGTCTCGCATTCTGCATGTTTGTAAAACCAGCATTAAAAAAAAACAAAAAACAAAAAAACAATGTCAAGGCCTGCTATCAGCAAAAGTAGTTGTCAAGCCCTCTTGGAGCATGGCTGCAGTAACTTCCAAGTGCCTGGATGGTTAAGCATGGTGAAATAAATCCTAAGTAACACATTCCCTAGGAGGAACTCTTTGAGTAAGCGGAGTAGGGACTCTCTTTTCAAATTAAATGCATTCTTGCATCACTAAACATGCAATGGGTGGTGTCTTGCTGATTTCTGAAATTCCTTCAAGATAGTTTCCTACTTGTCCTGGTACAAAATACTTAGTTTCTTTTTAATGGCACTAATATCTTCAGTTTCAAATTTAATTGTGTTTCTTATGGGCTGAAATTTAAGTTTAAGTTGTATTGCTTTGTGCACCCAATTTTCATTATAAATTCACAAAAATCATCCAGCAGTACTCATGTCACAGTCTGAATGTTACGTTCACAATTCTTGCATTCTGCATGCCAATGTAATCAAGACAACGTAGATGAAATCAAGTTCTCCTGCCAGATACAGCAATAGCCAGGTCCCATTAAATCATTTTGCAGAGGCCACTGAGTGCCTAGATAGTTGAAATTTGGAAACAAAATACAATGAAACTGGATTGAATGGAACTTCCGATCCTAATTTTTTTGAGGAATCTCCATACCGATCTCCACAGTGGTTGCACCAGTCTGCACTCCCACCAACAGTGGAGCCGTGTTTCTTTTTCCCACAGCCTTGCCAACATTTATTATCAGTTGATTTCTTGATGGCAGCCATTCTATCCTGGGTGAGATGAAATCTCAATGCTGTTTTAATTTGCATTTCTTGAATGACCAGTGATGGTGAACATTTCTTCATATATTTATTTGCCATTTGTATATCTTCATCTGAGAACTGTGTGTTCATCTCTGATGCCCATTTTTGGAGAGGGTCTTTGAATTTGGGGGGCTTGATATTTTCCAGTTCTTTATATGTTATGGATATAAGTCCTTTTTCTGAGGGATTGTTGGCTAAGTTACTTTCCCATTCGGTGGGTTTTCTTTTCATTTTGTTGGTGATTTCTTTTGAAGTGAAAAAATTTTTAGTAATATGAGATCCCAGTTGTTGATTTTTTGAAGTATTTCCTGTGTGGTTTGTGTTTTATTAATGAATTCTCTCCCTACCCCTATGTCTCCAAGATTTTTATCTACTTTGTCTTCCAGTAGATTTAGTGTTTCTGTTTCAATATGTAGATCCTTGATCCATTTTGACTTTAGTTTAGTGTATGGTGATTGGCATGGGTCTAGTTTCAGTCTTCTGCATGTGGAGAGCCAATGTTTCCAACACCATTTATTAAAGAGGCTTTTTTTCCAATGAACATGTTTTTAGCCCCTTTGTCAAAATAAGGTGGCTGAGTGTTTTTGTAGTGGTGTTTGCATCTTCTAATCTGTTCCATTGAGTATTTTCCCAGAAAAATTGAAAAGGTCATGTCACAGTGATATATGTGCACCCATGTTCATAGCAGCACAATTTGTATAGCTAAATCTTGGAAACAACCAAAATGCCCATCAACCACGGAGTGGACAGGAAAAAAAATGTGGTATTTTATACAATGGAATACTATTCAGCTATAAAAAGGATGATCTTGAGGTTTTTATCAGTAAGTGGAGGCAACTTGAGAATATCCTCATTAGTGAAATAAACAAGATTCACATTAGTAAATATCACATTGTCTCTCTAGTGTAAAAAGTAATAAGAATGGACAGAATAATGGCATCCAAAAAGTATAATAAATATAAAAGTATAATAGATATAATAGATATTGTAAAAGTCAAAGGGAAGGAAAGTGCTCTAAAGGATATAACGGTATATATAGTGTGTAAAATAGATGACCATATTACTGAGCTTTTGTTAGATCATTGAACAGAAGAGTTTGTACTGTCAATGTTTGTCAAGCCACTTTTTGTGCTTTGATTTTGTAACTTTAACAACTATTGTTAAGTTGACAATATGTAATGTATCAACTACCGATTTTATGATGTTAATTTTTTGAACTCTATATTCTACTTTTTTCTTGTTTTTTCTATTTTGTATTTTTTAAATTTTTTTCTTTTTTCTTAAAATAATTAAAAATATTTTTTAAAAAACACAAGGAAACAATTCTATAGTTGGCTGTTCTCAAGCATGGTGTCCCAGAGTTCTCTTCACAAAACAAAGTCTTCACTATTGCAATTTTGAGCCTACAAAGGTTGGGATTTTGCTGCTCCCTCATATGCCTCAAGGGCATATGACCTCTTTTTGATACTAATCTTTTCAGAAACCAAGTTTATCTATGCTCCCCTTTTATATGAGCTTCCTTTCTGGAGAAACAGAAAACTTTTCAAATGATCTTTTTGCTTCTGATTTTAAGTGTAAACCTGGCTAAAAAAAGCGAGCAGTATCCATGTTACAACCAAATATTAGCCTGCCTTGAAATTTCCTCCACCAAGTTAATTACTCCATTACCCTTAACCACTGACCAATCCAATTATTTAAGTATAAGATGACTAAAATGGCCCTTTTGATTAATTTTTGTAAGATAATACAGCAGGAAATCTTAAAACAGCATTTTTTCTCAGTCTCATGCAAAGTTTCAGGACATGATCAAAATGGAGGCAAATTTTCTGTCAGAGTATAAATACATGGTATCAAATGCAGCTACCAATGTTCTTATTCCCACCTGAAACCTCTTGAGACTGACCTTTACCATCTACATTTCTTTCAACATTCAGCTATTATGAGCTCTTACCAGAATCACCCTCTAGTTGGTATTTCCATCCTTTCTATTCTTCTCCTGGGCATGTATTCCAAAGACTGCTGAACTACATGATTAACTGTAATCATAGACATCACTCCACTCCTGGTAGCAAAATCTGTCATTTTCCCTTTCTCATTTTCCTCATCATTGAGATATAATTCCTAGCATTCACAGCTTAAGGAGGAAAGATTTATTTTTGCTCACATTTTGTAGAATTAGCTGAATCCTAGGAAGAATAGCATGGAAAAAAGCCTGAGCAGAGGAAATCTGTTCAACTAATGGCTTCCAGTCAGCAGAAAGAGTAAAGGAAAGAGCTAGAAAAAGATATATATATATATATATATATATATATATATATTATATATAATAGGTCACTCACTCATTGACCTGTCTCTTCCAAAGACACCTCACCTCTTAACAGCAAGTTAAGTATAAACCCTCATAATCCAAAAGTCCTGCCAATGTCCACATGAGGCTATTGCGGGACATTTAGAGATAAACCATAACAGTGATCTAGTTTAATAGATTCCCTATCTCAAAATGATGCATGGCTTCCAAGATTTTATTGTTGTCATATGCCAATAATAAAATGAGAAATATCATGAAAATTGACATAAGGGAGGATTGATAGGCCAGCCTAAAAGTGTTGCAGGCTGCTTATGCTAACATTTCCATTTTCTAGAACTGTCACATGGCCAAATATAACTGTAAGGAAAATTAGGAAATAATCTACTTGTCTGACTAGAAAAAGAGGAACAGGTAGTTGGAACGACTTTGTTCTTTTTCTCTTTTAAAGAAAAAAAAAACAATGAAAACCAATAATATAGAATTTTAAAACAAGATAATAGGAAATTAATAATAGTTGGTATATTGAATATTATTATCTTCAAAAGAGAACAACTATGTCCTATAAGCAGTGCAGTACAAACTTCTGAAAAAAGGTGTAGCGCCAATTGGTAAATTAATGTAATAGGGAAAGCCGACTCCTATTTAACCAAATGTTTACCTAATGATTGAGAATGTATGATTGGTTTCCTACTAGTTGGTTCTTCTTTGAATATATTTTTAACATTAAGAGATGAATACTTAGTATAATTATCCATCTGGTGACTGTTCAGTACCAGTCAAATTCACCTCTTGGTGATATCACAATAAATGCCCCTTTTATTTGTTATCTTTTATTTTCTAATGGTTCTATTAGTACATGTTTGCAGCACATGATTATGTTCATTTTTATGGAGCAGGTACATGTACTTAATGTAAATCCATACTTTTCATTCTTCTTTCTCTTTTCACTCATCCTCTTCCCTCTGTCACTTTTTCATGAATGAGAGTACCAGTTTCTTGTGCATGAAAGTGCATATGTTAAACTATGACAATATTAATATTATCTTTATATGGCTTCCATGGAATGTTCAGAATTCATATTTTATTATGTTTATAATCCTAAATTGAGTTCAAGTAAGTGTAGGCTTTCATTATTAGGTATAGCCAAATTCACTCTTTTAAAAATTATGTCATTATTAATCTTTTTTCCTCAGTGGTCTGGGATTTGTCTTAAGCAAGTATTATTTAATTTTTCTTATATTTGAGTGTTGGGTTCATTTGAACATGTTTTAAAATATTGAAATTTTTAATTAAAATAAAGTATTCCATAACCCATTAATTCTCTACTAATTAGATAAAAATCATTTTTATTGATCTCAGCCTTATCAGTTAGCATAAGCTTCAAAGTTTCAAGCACCAAAAGTTTCACCAAAGAAAGATTATTGAAGAGAAATCAGAATTGAAATCATATTTAAAATTAGTTTGTTCTCTTATACCACCTTCCCAACATACAAACATGTAATTTCTAATAATCATAGATATCAGTACTTGAAATACATAAGTGCTTACCTGGAAAAGTTATCAAAAAGTAGATATAGTGAGTAATTTCCTACTGAGAGATGGAAGCGTGTGTGTGTGTGTGTGTGTATCTTTAGTATACATGAAAATTGAGATTCCTCAATTATCATAGCACACCTTTTTATCTGATCTTTGTTGAGTAGATTTATTCTATTCTGTTTTAATAGTTTATATATCAATATCAATACCTTTATCTATACATATCTCTCTTTCATGATTGATCATACAGCACTGACTTAGTCATCTGTAGTATCTACCAAATCACTTCCATTTTAAGAAGGTAGACTTTGATTACTACTGCACAAGAATTAACTGGGTAATTTAATAAGTTTAAGTAAATATTTCTAATAAGCACACCCTCAAATGACTGGATGCTGCCTCAAAGAGCACAAAATGAAAATTTCCATGTTGAATTTTTTATATCAATTAGATCAAAGTTTATGCAAAATGTTTCTGAAATTAATATTCTGAACCTTTCCTACCTTATGAATTGTATAGTGATGCATAGAAATCTTGACCAGTAACCAGGGCTTGTTTTACATTGAAACACAAAATATCTAAGAACAGGGCCTGGTAAACCACATTCTGTGGGCCAAATCTAGCCTGCTCCTTGTTTTTGTAGGGTTCATTAGCTAAGAATAGTTTTTAAATTTTGAAATGATTGAGTAAATATCAAAAGATTATTTCATGATGTGTGACTATCATATTAGAATTTGAGTGTCCATAAATAAATTTCCTTTTGAACATTGTCAAGCTCACCTATAAATCCGTTATCCATAGCTGTTTCTATACTACAACAATAAAGTGAAGACACCATCATATAGACTTCAGTAAACACTTTTGAAAGATGACTTACACAGTTTGAATTAAAAATATTACTTTTCTATTCCGTCATAATACATTGCCACACATACAACAGTTTGAAACAACACTCATTTATTCACAGTTCTGCATGCAGACACCAAAGTGTCAGCCAGGCTGAGTTCTCTTAGGTAGTTTTTGGAGGAAACCTGTTTCCAAGTTTATACTTGTTGTTAGCAGAATTCAATTTTTTTCACTCGTGATCCTAAGGACTAATTGTTCTTGAAAGCTGCTGGTTGGAGGCCACCTTCATCATCTAAAATTTGTCTATTTCTTCCCCATGGCTTTGTCTTCTTTACACTAGAAACAGTGTATGAAATCTTTCTTAGGACTGTGTTTGCTGATTTCCATTATCTCTGACCTCTAGATTAAATTTAAAAGGCTCATGTGGTATGAGTCTCATGAGGGAATAAAACACACCCTATTCACAGTCCTGGAGATTACACAAGGTATGTCATGCCTCATCTGTAACAGTCTATGCACTGCAGTGATAAAGCTAAGAAGCCACCACAGAGAGGGTGCATGGTATTTTGATTACTCAGACCTTGGAAATTAGAATCTTGGAAGTATTCTTAAAATTCTCCCAACCACACATAAGTAGTGTCAAAATATGTCATATACTTCCTATGCTGTTAAAGGTAAAGTGAATAGCAAGGTCTTCACTTCCATACAAATTTGCAAAAGCTATCATTTCTGAAGTCAAATGACAGGCCCAGTAGTGTTTTTCAGGCTTCAATGCAAGCAAGAAGGAAATTTCCATACTTAAAGATGCATTTAACTGTGCATTTGAGAAGCTTCCATATAATATTGAATTGAAAATGATTAATGTGCAATGTAATGACATGCTAAAAGGGTATTTTCAAGAGAAAAATGTAGAATTCTATAAACACCCTTCAGGTAATGAACACACTGGCTTAAAATTATATTTTCAAATATGAAATATATAAAATCTCACCTCAGGTCAGAATTAATAGATAAATATCTACAATTGATGTTGATGATAAGGAAATATATTTCAACCCTAGTTAAGCAAAATAGGGTGTAAAAAATAATTTCATTCATGTTAATTCTAGAGATGTCTTATAAAATAACTGTATTATTATTAATTTGAAATCTATTATTTTTATTTGACTTTCACTCAGAAATAGTTCTCATTTGTATTGAAATATCTGCAGAATAGTCTCAGATTTGCTTCTTGATCTTCCAACATATTTGCTATCTGTCCGATTTTAAAAATCAAAACAAAAAAAGCTTTAATTTACTGCCTATCCTCAGGCTCCTGATGCTTTAGGGTCATGTAACATGCTGTTGGACTGTGAAAGTGGCATTCCTTAAATTTTGGAGCATGTTTCTGTAATCTGTAATATATAGGATTGGCTATTATTTCTCTGTCTTTGACAACCTCTTTTGACCAATTCTTGGCTATATATCTTCAGGCCCTAAATTTGTTAAGGTTAATTATAAATTTCATGCTACTTGAATTTCAAGGAATATAGAATTTTCTATTAATCCATCCAATAAAAGTGTCCTTTATACTATTTGATAGTGAATTTAGGACATATATAATTGTATGTGTATATGTAGGTTAAAAGTCAGCCTGTAAAAATGATGTAAAGGTTAATTAGTGAGTTTTCCATTAATACTTACTTTTTCTCATATTTTCAAAACTTGAAACTGAAAATGAAACTTGCAGATTGCATGCACTGTAGTTCTGTGCATCACCACTTAAATTAAGAGACGAATCATTCTCCAGAGAAAAGCAGTCATCAGAGTATCGAAATACAGAGAGGTATATTTCAATAAAATAAATCAACTCAAATTGTATGTTTCTGTGTCTGACCTCTATTTTCACAAAGATGTGCTCATAATTTCCCCAGAGAATGTTATTATATTACATAACTTTAATCTCTGAAGTGATCTTATCTATTCTTAAGGCATTTCAAGCTATCTGTAATTTCACATCCCAAATCTTATCTGGAGAGGATGGTCAAACTTAACATGTCCAAATGAGTCACTTTTATTGTTTCAAAATGAAACAAAATCAACCAAACATCCCACTTCTCTCTGAGCTGTCTATTTTGGCATGGCTTCTCCATCTACAATGCATCATTTCTCTGTTTCTATCAATGAATTAAATAAATATTTAGCCCCTATAATGTTGCAGGTACTGTGTTAGTCATGGTGTGAAGATTCAGGGTGAACAAGGAAGACTTAGTTCCTTCACTCATGAACGTACATTCTAGTTTGGTTAGCAGACAAGAAACAGGAGAAAATAAAATAAAATAAAAACAAAATAAATATAAAAAATACTTCTGATTTAAGATTAATGCTATTCAGTCACTAAAAATATTTACTGAGTTCTTTTCTCTGATTCTACTACTACTGTTCTACATATTGTAGGTATAGTAAAGACTAAGTGTCATAAATACTTTTCTTCATGGAGTTTATATTCTAGTAGGGATGAACAAATAAGGAATTAGAAGAGAGTGAGTGATCAGGGTTTCCATTACATGAAAAGCAAAAGGAATCACTTCCTAGATGAACATAAAAGCTGAGATCTAAACTATGGAAGAATTATTTGTGCAAATAATGAAGAGTATTCTAAGCAAGAGAACACATGATAAAACTCTAAGGGAGGGTTGGTTTCATTTATTATGAATCTTCAGAATCTTATAAATATTTTCTTTATTTGTTTTATGATATGTAACATAGTGTTTAATGAAAAAATGCTGCAAGTAAGGTGGGAAATAATGGTTTGGAGTGTTGCATGTTTATAAAGACATTATATTTATTCCAAGTATAAAGACAAGCTGTTAAACACTTTTAGGTACAGGCTAATAGCATAGATTTATGTTGTAAGAAGGTCCTTCTCCATGTTGCTTCCATCTACCTCCTTGGCACGTGGCCCACTCTTTTGCTCAGCAATGTAGTGAAAGCATGTATTCATTCTACACATACTCTGGGTTACATTGCTGTCCTGTACCTTTACATATATAGAGATTTTCTCCCTATGTAAACAATACTTATATCTTCTTTTTGTTTGCAGACTTTCTCTAACATACACTCTGAGACTCAGCTTCATATTTATGTATTCTGTGAGTCCTGAGTCTCCTAACAGAGTTGCTCCCTTTTCAATAGTTTCCCTATAGTCTTGCTTACCTTCTATTCCTCATTGTAATTTGTGTTAATCTCCAGTGACTCGAACATGTTCATGTTTATATAATATATTTTTTGTTGTGCCTGGCACCCACTAGGTATTCATAAAATGTTTATTAAAGAAAGAAAATCATGAAATATATTTCAGAGTATTAGGTTTAGCTATTAGTACTTCTTAATAGTACAATTTCCAGGAGACTCTCCAGAGAATTTATAACAATCAATCACTTTTACTGTTGGAAGATGAATGATTTGGATAAATACATTTGGCTAGAAAAAAAATTAAGAGTTTAATTGCTTTACTAATTCTAACACAAATTACTTTAAAAAATACTTGCTTGATCCTGAAATTTTGCTGAGGTATTTCATAAAGTTCAGTAATTATGGACATTTTTATTAAATATTAACTAAAATAATATTAGCCAGTAGATTCTTTGTTGAACAAAGAATTGTAAGAATTAAGTTTTTGTTGATTTCTTTTGAATCCCATATTAATCACATGCATATTTGTCCCTACCTCTATCTACATTCGCCTATTTTTAGTTCTTGAATCAATGTCATTGAAACATACAAAGAACTCAACCAAAGTTAAGTGTTTGAAACAAAAAAGATGAATGTTTCTGTCTTCCTCAAGTATTTTAATAGCAGACTCAAATATTTTTCTCCTCACTAACAGGTTATATTTTAGTAACTTCCCTGCCTGGCAAGCATGAAGTTCTGAGTTTGATTCCTGGTACAAAAAAAAAAAATTTAAGTAAATTCCACATTGATACCAATAACAGTTTCAGTGGTCTGATCTCATATTTTTTATCCTGCTCAGCTCTTATAAACTCTCCTGTCACACTGTGGCAATCACTTGCACGCAGTTACTCCATATGTAATACAGAAAACTTCATCTTCAGTATAATCACATTTGTAAAACTACAGATTCCTACATCTTTAATTTCTCCACACTGCTAGTCGTAATTACGCTTGTCTTTGCCATAGCAGCCTCCAGTTCTTCCTCCCTCCTGTACTGTGTCGTCAGACTCATGATAGCTAACTTGTCTTCTTCTTTTAGCCACAAGATTAGTCAGCAGTCCCAGCAGGCTCCTCAACTTGCACATCAGGTATCCTTGACCGTATGTTTCTATCTCTGTAGTCTTTATATGTACCAATAAGTTACTTTTATCACTAAGACATTTAGAGACCTTCCTTTAGACCATGCCTCTGGCTGATCTATATATGTATCACTGATGTTGAGTTTTTCAAATTGTTTATACTCTAGAGTGTGTACAAATTGACTATCACTATAGTTTACTTTCTCTAATATTTGTTCATTTCATCATGATCCTTAATTTTCATTCTTCTGGTCATAGGCATAGAGAGAAAATTTTAGATTTCCACAAATTTTATTCAACTCCATGCCTTTTATGTGGGTAGTAATTCTATTATTTCTAACTTCAAATATGCTAAAACTTCAATGAGTGATTCATGTATGTGGCTAAATTACAAATCTATGTAGCAAACACAAAGTTCGAGTAAAGTCAGAGTGGAAATTGTACTCAAGTTTAGCAAAATAACATTATACATATATCCATCTGCCACAATAACTCTAGCTGGGATGAGTCAGATAAAGTGTTGCTTAGAGACAAGAAAATTCAGAAATCCGATATGAAAGAGTTTTAATGGCCTGTCAAACAAACCAGGGACTTTCTGCTATTATCTATGGGAAGCCTATGCTTAAACTTGAAAGTATTGATTCTAAATTGGGAAATTCGGAGCCAAATACCAATAGCAATGAGAAATAAGGTAACCTCACTAATACATATAGGTTGCAGCTGATCACCAACTAACCCAACTCTTGGCATGACATTTAGTTAAGTTTTTTTCATTTTATTTGCACAGTCTGACTATATGGCAGATACACAGGTTTTGCTGTTAAATTTCAATCAGTTCTCCCCTTTGAGCTAGCTAAAACAAAGGACTAAATAATCTGTGATTTATGTTTCATACCTTTATGCTTACATTTTTGTTTCTTTGCAGACAACTTAAGGTAAGAATTCAATCCTAGTAAGAAACAGAGATACTCTTTGCCAGAATGGAATACTTATATATTCCATTCTGCTTTACTATCTCTTATAATAAGTATATGGAAAGCTAAGCCTAACTTTTCACACACTGTTTGGCATTTTCTTTATTACAATAAACGTATCATAGATAGCTAAAATTTTAATGTTTCGTGGACAAATTCAATTGGGAGAAATTATTGGTACTTTTCTGATAAGATAAAGTAAGATTCTATTTTAAATCAGAGTTAAAATATTCATGAAGAAATTTTTATGTTAATATTTTTAATATACTGAAAGTAGATCTCCTCAAACAGCATCTTCTTTCCAGTGGAGTCACACAATTTTCAAATGTGCTATACTAAAGGGCTGGAGATTTAGCTCAGCAGCATAAGCGCCTGCCTTGCAAGCGCACAGTCGTGAGTTTGATCCCTGGTACAAAAAAAAAAAAATCCAAATGTGCTATACTATAAACTCGCTCTAATTATACTTGTTCATACCAAAAGATAATGTGAATTATAATGTAGTGCAAAAAATTTAAATTTTAAATCATGTAAAACTGCCCTCGAATTTAAACCAATAAACAAAACGCAAAATGAAACATTAAAAGAGGTGCCTATAGATCTTAAAGCAATAAAGGAAAACATATTTAAAGATTAATATAGGGATTGAAAGTATAGTTAGTTAGCCATACAATATGTAGACTATGGACTTTAGAGCCACAAAAGTTACAAAAAGAAGAAATGAGTTTTGTTCTTATTATTATAAATACTATGGATATTGACACTTGTACTTTGTTTTAAATAGGTGGGAAAAGTTTGCTAAATAAAAATGAGCCCAATATATAGTAAAACTAAAAAAAAATACCCCTATAACCAGTCTTTTACATTTGCATGTCAATCAGTAACTGAAAAATAAAACACTTTTCTCTTGCTTGTTTAGCTGTTTTATTCTTACACGTGTTTTATATTTGTTCAAGGATGTGGCTGTTTTGAAGGACATTTTGGCTTATATCCTTTCTGTTTGTGTGTAAATGAAAGCAAATGATGCTATTTGTAAAGTATAAAGACCAAAGAAAAGTTTCCAAGGTTGCAAATATGTATAAACCTACACTACCTGTTACTAGGCTGGGTTATCAGAAGCTCTGTTCCCTAGCGGTACTCTCTTAAGATAAATCACTCTTTCTAAATTTAAAGACTTTTTCTTAAAAGTTTCTTCCCAGGTTTCAATTGTATCTTCAAGCTGGATGGACCAATGCTTCACCTAATTCCTAGTTGGTCAAAAGCTAGACAATCTGATTAAGCAGAAGCCTGTGGTGTTCTGCCATCCATAAATTAGATAACATGTAACACAAACACAGACTAAGTCTTTGGGGTCACCAGGAAAAAGGATTTCACGGACTGGTAGAACAAGAAATTTGTTTTGTTAATTCTTCACTTGGTACAGCAACCCAGTTTCCAGTCTCACTGGTAACTGGGTACCCTGCTTCAGCAATACAGGAGCATAAAACACAAGTAAAACAGGAAAGACCAAAGAGATGGAGTTGGATAAAATGATGGGGGTGTGTCAAGTTCTTTAAAAATTTCTTTACTATAGAAAACTGTGGTTTAAATAATATAAGCATATTTCAAGAGATGATAAAATTTAATACATAAAATAGAGATGTGCAAGTGCTGGTTAGCTTCTTTATGTCTAGATGTCTGTTTCTTCATTTGTTAAGTGCAAATAATACTACTTTCCACCTCCTCCAATGTAGGAATTAAATGAGTTATTATATATAAAGTCCCTTTGATAATCAAAACACATAATGCCTGATAGCACAGCTATGCCATACAGCAAAACAATGCTGTATGTGCTCTTTACATATACGTGTATGCATTACATTATGTACAGCTGATTGACTTCCCATTATATGTCTGATAAACCATAAAATCTATCTTAGGCACTTTCTTGTTGCTGAAACAAAATACTCAATGTACATAATGTAAAGGAGGAGAAATGTATTTGACTCAGAGTTTCCAGTGAGTTTAATTAAAAGCCAGCTTGTTCCAAGGTAGAAAAATAGTTGACAGGCTCAGAGAGGGAAGCGTGTCACTCCATGACAGCCGAGAAGCAGATAGAAAAGGAAAGAGTATGGGAAGGAACACATTTTTCTAAGTCTTTCCCTCAGTGTCCTACACCATCTCTTAGCAGCATATTTAGCTACTGGATTGAATGGGTGCATTCTTTTATGTGTATACTGCTGCTATGAACCAATCACTTTTCAAATGTGTGAGAGTCTAGGGTACATTTCGATTTAAACTATAATGCAATTTAATGACTACTAAGTAGTGACTAAATTTATCTGAATGCCACTGGAGATACAGAGGTAAAAAAGAGAAATAATGGAGCATTGAATTAAATAAGGCAGTGGTGATAATGGAGTAGGTGAAAGACAGTTGGTGGGATTAAAATTCGACAGCGTAAGAGGGAAGAAATGTCAGTAACCAAGTGTCTCCAAGCTTCACAGTCAGAAACCTGAGACAGGAGAGCATTTTATCTGAGGCCCAAAGTAGGGTTTGGTGAAAGATATTTTTGTCTTGTTTTGTTTTGTTTCACTTTGTTTCCTCATTGGCCAGGATAGTTGAGGATTATAGATTGAACCTGTCCCAAGGAAAGTCAACTGCTGAAAATATAAAAGGAAATTATGTTTCTTTGAGATTCCGTAATGAGACAAATTTGGAGTTCAAGTAAACATACTAGGAAAGTACACTTTGATTTCTACTCTGCCATTAGCCTGTTAAGTGACTAGGTCAAGCAGACACCTTTCTGAACAGTAACTTCACTATTTTTAAAACTAATATACTGA
This sequence comes from Hydrochoerus hydrochaeris, assembly GCA_004027455.1. NCBI lineage: Eukaryota > Metazoa > Chordata > Mammalia > Rodentia > Hydrochaeridae > Hydrochoerus > Hydrochoerus hydrochaeris. The sequence continues at coordinate 278,971 of PVLA01001323.1, forward strand.
AACAGAGATTTTTTGGTCTATGGTGTTTAAAAGATTTTTAGTCTAAAAGGGTTAAAGAGAAGCATTAATTTCCTTATTATACTGGGGTTTTTAATGCTCTCCCACTTAACCTCCCTATTCATTTGCATGGCATTTCTCTACCTTTTAAAGAGATTTCTCTACCTTTTTTTCTATTATCTCATTTTTTTCACTTCACATTTCATCTGTGTATACATATAATCATAGCATAAGCAATAATGTTAGTTTGTTATGTGACTTCTTTTCTGTACCTGGGACTCCACAGACATATTTCTAACACTTGGAATAACAAAGTGCTTACATATTTTTAACACATAAAGATTTGGGGGTGCAGGATAAGTGTCTTCTCTAAGGTCATGGAGCTAGTGAATAACTGTGCCAGAACCTAAATTTCCATCTAACTGGATCCAAACCTAAGGGTCTTCCAAATATACCATTCTTCCTTACACTATTATTTTCTGTTGGTGGTTTAAAATTATGCCAAAGAAGAAATATTTTGTTATCAAAGAGATTACAGCATGCGTTATGCCATATTGTCTGGTTTTGTTGCAAAAATTATTACCTTTCAGTAGGATAGCAAACTTCTAGATTAGAAGGCTTAAGAAATATTTCACCTAAACATTGCAGAACTCCAGTTGAATGAGTTGACTCTGTTCTTTTAAAGCAGACTACAGTGTGTAGCAGGAATCATTTCCCCAGTGTTTAAAATCCTATTTTTTGCCTGCATTTACAAAATGCAGCAGTCTTTGTGATTAAATCCTAATATTGGTGATAAAGAAAGTTTTGAGGTATGCTACTGGTATTTTGACTGGAATTAAATTAAATTTATAAAACAGTTTTGGAAGTATGACCATTTTCACTATATTGCTTCTGACCATTAAAAATTAAGGGACATCATTCCACTTTTCTGATATCCTCTTTAATCTTCTTTTTTAGAGTGCTATAGTTTTCAGTGTAAAGGTGTTTTACTTTCTTCATTAACTTGATTCCTAAGTACTTCATATTTCCTGATGACACTGTAAATTGTGTTGTTCCCCAATTTCTCTCAGTGAGTTTGTTGTTTGTGTTACAAGGACACTATTGATATTTGTGTGTTGATTTTCTGTTCCACTATACTACCAAATTTGCTACTAAATCTAGTGTCTTTTGGTGGAGTTTCTGAGTTCTTCTATGTAGAGGATCATATCATCCCCCAATAAAGGTAATTTAACTTCTTTGTTTCTTATTCTTACTCCTTTTATTTATTTCTCTTGTCTAATAGTTCTGGCTAATGTTTCCATAACTATATTGAATAGGGATGGTAATAGTATGCATCATTGTTTTGATTCTGATTTTAGAGTGAAAGCTGTAGTTTTTGACAATTTAGTACATTGTCAGATGTTGATTTGTCATAGATTACTTTTACCGGATTGAGATAAAGCACTTATATTCCAAATATTTTTATTATGAATGGGTGTAGAATTTTATCAAATGATTTTTCTGCATCTATTGGGATGATCATGTGTTTTTTGCCTTTGCTTCTGTTAATTTGTATTACATTTATTGATTTGCATCTGTTTAACCTGGGATAAATCCTACTTGGCCATGGTGTAAATCTTCTTGATAACTTGCTGCATTCTGTTTGCAAGGCAGGAAGCATCACAATTCCTGACTTGAAATTATACTACAAAGCTACTGTGATAAAAACAGCAGAGTATTGGCCCCCCCAAAAAAAGAGAAAGAAAGAACAAATACAAATACAATAAAACAGACCCAAGGATTGGTGGAACAGATTAGAAGATGCAGAAACAATCTCAAGAACACTCAACCACCTTATTTTTGAAAAAGGGAACAAACACCTTCACTGGAAGAAAGCCTCTTTAAAAAATGGTTCTAGAAAAACTGTCTTTCTGTGTGCCAAAGATTAAACCTACACTCATATCACTTACCGTGCACTAAAATAAAAAAGAAATGGGTCAAAGATTTAAATATTAAAGAGAAATACATAATCTACTGGAAGATACAATAGATGAAACTCCTAAAAATGTAAAGTGCATGCAAAGGTTTTATGAACAAAACTTCCATTGAAGAGAAAATATTACAAAAAACCCTGCATCTTATCATATTAAGAATATTTTGAACAGCAAAAGAAATCACAAAAAAAATCCATAAAATAAAGAAAGAGACTTTTACCAGTTATTCCTCAAAGGAATAATATGTAGAGTATATAAACAACTCAAAAAATCATACCCATGAAATTTAAAGACCCAATTCAAAAAATGGAGATCTAAAATGAATAGACACTTCTTGATTTAGAAGAACAAATACTGCTTCTCTGTCTTTTGGCTAAGATCAAGTGCAGAAGTACAAACAACAAATAAGTAAATGAAACATGTTCAACTTCACTGGTCATTCAAGATACACAAATTAAAACAACAGTAAGATTCCATCTTACTGAATAGCTATCAACAAGGAATAAACCAATAGAAAATGCTGTAAAGAAAAAGGAACCATCCTTTTCTTTGGTGGAATGTAAATTGGGACAACCACTGTGGAAATCAGTATGGAGATTTCTCAAACAACTGAAACTAGATGTTCCATTTGACTCAGCTGTTTCCCTTATCAGCATCTTTCTGAAAAAATTAAAAGCATCATACCATAGTTATATATGCATACTCATGTTTATAGAAACACAATTTTTTATAGATAAATCTTGGAACTCTTGAAAAAATTCCCATCAGTAGATGAATGGATAAATAAAATGTGATTTTTATATACATTGAAGTACTACTCTGTCATAAAGAAGGATGAACTTGAGACATTATTAGATAAAATGGATGCATCTTGAGACTATATTTTTAAGAGAAACAAATCAGACATATGGGTAAATATCACAATATACATTGTGTGCAAAAACTAAAAGTGCAAATAAGGAACAAAATGGGTGATAGATTTTGGGAAGTAGGAAGAATTTGTTCAAAAGGGAAGAGGAACAAGGGAGGGGCAGAGAATGGGAAGGGAAGGAAAAGGAAAAAAGGAGAAAATAGAAGAAAAAATGCAAACAATCCTTTTGTAAACTAGGATGGGAAAAAGGATTGAGGGAGACGATGTGGATAGGCAAAAAAAGAAGAATCAAGATGTCTTATGTATAGGTACAAGTTCTCTATGATGAATGTGAACATTATGTATACCAAAAGTATACCAATAAAATAAATTCTAAAAAATTAAAAGATTTACTATGGTTTAGATAGGGGTGTCCCCAAAATCTTTATGATTTTTGAAGGTGGTTGTATCACTGGGGCAGCATCCTCTTTGTTGGGTTAGTCTGCTGGTAAACCCATAGCTGAATATGCTATAATAAGACAGGTTATTAGGGCTGTGACCTGGAAGAGTGTATCTTCTTCCTCTCAGCTCCCCTCTCTTTCTGTTTCCTAGTTGCTATGAGAAGAGCAGATTCCATCAGAGGCAGACCCTTCCACCATGCCTGCCAACCACTGACTGAAACTTTTGAAACTATGATCCAAAATTTCCCTCTCTTCCTTTAAACTGTGGGTGTCAGGTATATTTCAGTGGTGAGAATCTAAGACATGAGGCAAGAGTTATCTAATTTAAAATGTGTTGCCAACTAGGGTGTTTCTTCTGAAAAATTTAATTAGCCTACTTAACACTTGCTTAGGTTGTGGTAGGAGGTGTACTTATTCAAGGCTAATGGTGCAAGTTCCCATACATGTTTAATTACATATTTCAGGAATTTGGATACCTCTCTAGAGCCATACTTTCCTCTCAACCATTCCCTCCCAATATCTGCTCTTTAAGCCCCATCTGAGTTACAACTATTCACCACACTCAAAAAAAAAAATTTGCACTTATGTTAACATCACAAACCCATGTAACTGGAATAAAGTAGCTTAGCTTCATTTTATCTCAAGTTTCAAAAAAAGTTTCAGATAAGAACTAATTCCAGAATCTAGATTATATGTGATAATATGAAGTATGGCAAAGACCAACTAATAAGGGCAAACTTCATTTCTTAGCTACTAGCTTGAGCTTATAATATTGAATGAATGAGAAAATTCCTGTTTTAACTTGAGAAAATTAAATGTCTAAGTTTAAAATGGTGACTAATTGTATGAGCCATACTTAGAAATTTTTAATTTTTTTTTTTTTGGTACTGGGGATTGAACTCACGAGTGAGCACATGCAAGGCAGACGCTTATGCCGTTGAGCTAAATCCCCAGCCCCAATTTTTATTTTTATTTTTTATTCAAATGCATAAGCTATTTAGTTTCAGTCAGCAACTACATATATTTAACTCAATCAAAAGACTGAAAAATTCAGATACAAAAATAACTTAGTATAATTTGTTTTTCCTTAACAACTTGATTAATTCAACTAATGAGTGCATGTTATTTCCCAAAATGTTTGGCTGACTTTTAAAATTAAACTACAAATTCTATCATAATAGTATATGTGAAGACTTTTCCTAATCTGAACAATATTGTACTACAAACCTCCAAATGAAAATGTTCTTTGAAAATCTCTCTCTCTTTCTTTCTCTCTCTTGCTCTCTCTTTCCTTCTCTGTCTCTCTGTCTGTCTGTCTGTCTGTCTGTCTATCTCTCTCTCTCTCTCTTTCTCTCTGGCATTTTGACACTGGGTCTCACTATGTAATTTAGGCTGCCCTTAAATTCACAGCCTCCTACGTGCTAGGACTGCAAGCACATACCACCATACCTGGTTTCCTCATCTCCTTATATTAAGGTGCCTTGTCAGAGAAATATTCTTTCAACCACTCATTCTTCAACAGCCTATCCTGGCCAACCAGTGTGTTGGATACTTATGGACAGTGGCAAACCAATCACTGCTCTGAGAGACTGATAGAAAAGACTATTAAGGGATCTGGAGGAATTCATCTAACAGATAAGGGACTATTCTAGTACAGTAGAGAGGGAGGAACAAAGACATAGGGGTGAAAGAACTTGTCAAGGCTCTAAGTAGGTTGTATTAATGGATCTCAAGTAAAAAGAGGAATAGGAAAGAAGCTAGAGCATTGGGCAAAAGCTTTGATCTTGAGGCTCTATGAACTAGATTGAACCCAGTAGTCCATTGAAGATTTGCAGCCTGCAGAATCATACATCCAGCTGTGCCACAGGCAGCTGTGCAGTTTTATGAACTATCAGACTTTAAGGCAAGAGGCCAGGTTGGAAATCATGATGGTCAGAACCAAGCTGTTCTTAGTCCATAAAAATAAATTGTTTTCTGTAATGTGGGAATAATTTGAGGATATCAGAGGAATCCCACAAAGGCATCACCAATAGCAACAACAGTAACATTAGTGGAGACATCAGTAGCAACCAGAATTTATGGAGCACTTATTATGCACCGGGCATTCTGCCAAGCACTTTCCATGCTCCAGTGCAGTTCTTACTACTACTTTGTGAGTTAGGTACTCTTATTATCCCCATGTTTAGAAAGAGTTACACAACCAGGCAATAGATGAGCTTATATTCAGAGCCAGATCCTTTTTTGGAGCCATGATGTTAAGTGCTATGCTATGTAACCAAACTTACTTTTTTATAACTTAAGTTTACATAAGATAATAAAGTAATGACCTTCAAATCAGATTTGAAATCCTCTCTTAAAAGAATGAAAAAAAGTGGGGTTGCTGACTGTTTTTGTCTTTGTTTCATAAAAATATATAACTTCCTGAATGATAGTAACTTTCTGGATGCTTCAACCTGAAGAGGGAGAATTCTCAAGTAGAAGTCAATCACTTAGCTGATCCTGCTAAATGTATGGAGGAGCTGAAAATAGCTTCGGCAGTTCTTGTGCCTTTACCTATTTCCTTCTGAATTGTATCCTTCTCCTTATGTTATCTGTACTCTAATGCTGCCGCTCCCACCTCTTGGGGCAAAGGCAGTCTGGGGAACTGACACGAATAGCAACGCTTCCTGGTGACTCCATGGACTCTTCTCTCAGAGTGAGTCATCAGAAGTGAAGAGGTGAAGAGAAAGAAAATTCAAAATACTTGGAAAGTTTTCCTCCTGCAAAGGCCCGTGTTAATTTTCTGTAGACATCTGAAGTGATAAACACTCAGATCACAGTAAATATTTCTTATTCAAATTTTATCTTCTTAAGCAAAGGTGTGGCTATCATTTGAATTTCATTATGGTGGACTACCTAGAGAGGATATGCTGGGTAAGGAATAAATGTGTGTCAAGTCTTGAGGCACAGATCTATTTCTTCAAGTTCTATAAATAAAATTTCTAGGCATGAAGCACTGAGGAAAGACCTGGAGTCATGCTGTCCTTGGCACTGTTCAGCAGTAACTCATTTTGTTTTCTTGTATTATACCCTTACCTAGCTATGTGCTGCTTCCCTTTGGAAATGTTTATGACCCATTTAGAAACTAAAATTTTAATCATTTAAGGACTTGGAGGGGAAATAAAATTTTGAGAAAGCAGGATTTTTCATTACCTCCAGACCATATTGTGTAGAAAAATTGGGCCAGTTTTGGAAATACACTAGTCATACTTCCAACATCGACTATTTCCTACATTATTCAGAGTAAAAATATCAATTGTGACAGATAACAATTTCTTATAATCACATTTAATCAAAGAGTTTATTTTAGAGCTTCCTAGAGTTCTAACGGCATTCCACAGGGCCAACTCCTGGCAAATGTAGTAGTGGAGATAGTCTTACTAACAAACCTTGTAATTTTCCAGGTAGTTCCCTGTCTTACCCAATAAATCTCCCTTTCTCTTCTCAAAAGTTATTAGACTTCCCTGGCAGTGCACCAACTTGGGCAGATGTTTTGAAGATGTTCGGATCAATCCAAATTAGGAAATAGTTGTTTGAAGCTCACTATATAAACATAATGGTTCTGAAATTCAGCTGTGTGATTTGGCTGAAACACACTGAAGAAACACAAAGCATTTTGCTGCCTCTATACAACCCAACCTTGTTTAAGAGAAAGGAAAAAAATGACAAGTTAGCTTAGTTTGGCTATTTTGATCTCCCTTCAAATCCTGGCAATGTGTAGGTCTGTTTGCTGCTGATAATGACAGATCAAGCAGTTCTTGCCACAAAAAGCTTTGTTTGGTGTTTTGTGATGGCATAAATTATTTTTATTGTTTCTGATGTGGAAATAGCAAGGCTTTTAATTTCCTTCGGGTTGTCATAAGTATTGCACTTCTGAAAGACCAGAATGAATCTACAGTTTGCATTGTCAAAGAAATATATTCCATTGCTCATCATTTTAGTTAACATAGTGGTACATGCTTTTCAGAAATTTAAAAATGTTTTAGAAAAACTAGTGAAAATTGGTTTATGTATATTATACAAATATGACATTTTTGTATTTTTCTCTTGAATATTTTATACATATCTAAAGCATTAAGTCTTTGCAATATTACTATTGTTGGAATTTGATGATTTTATACTTTGTATTAATATTTCTCACTTTTTATAAAAGTTTTGAATCAGAGGTCTCAATACTAATAAATGTAGTGCTTAGAGTAAAAATCAAGTCTAATATTTTTTTCTGTCAAACTCTCTCGAATTTATGCTCATTGTAATAGTAACCATTATACAGAAAACTTTCAGCATAAGCAATTTTTATTTTTCTGGAAAACTAACTTGATTTTCATTACATCTGAAACTGAAAATATTCCAATAAATTTAGTAGGGTAACATTGATAGTACTGAAAAAATGCAAGGGAAATTACTTGTAGGTTTTACTGTTCTAAATAAAACTAGGAACAAGAACAAACTTTGCCCAGTAAAATAGAAACAACTGTGTTAACAGTTTCTTTAAACTTTATTGTGTGTGTGAATACAAGATAATTGCTGTGTAGGTGTCTTACTCACTTTCTTCAGTGACCCCACGGCACAGAATATTTTGACTTTGCAGATGAGAAGGACTCAAAAAAAATTAAAACCCTCAAAATAAAAAGACCCGGTTAAAATAGGGGCAACTGAAATCAACAGATATTTCTCAGAAGTACAAAATGACCAATAAATACATGAAAAACTGTTGAACACCTCTAACCATTAAAGAAATGCAAATTAAAACAACTCAGAGGATCCATTTTACTCCAGAAAGAATGACTATCAGCAAGAAATCAAGTATCAGCAAATGTCCGCAAGGCTGTAAGGAAAACTACATTGTTGTTTGGAATGTAAACTAAGTAAACCATTATGGCAATCAATATGGAGAGTCTTCTAAAAAGCAAAACTAGAAAGTCTATTTGACCCAGCTATTCTCCTTCCAGTTATCTTCCCAAAGTTACCTAGATGAGTTAAAAGACCATCTTACAGTGATATATGAATATCCCTGTGAATAGCAATCCAATTCATCACAGTGAATTCTTTGAAGTGCCTTATAAACCCATTAATATGTGAATGGATAAGGAAAATGTGGTCTTTATAAACAAAGGAGTACTACTCTGACATAAAAGTGGATAAGTTACAATCATTTAAAGAAAAATAGATATACCTTGAAACCATAATGTTAAGTGAAATAAATCAGTAATGCAAGCTTAAATACCATGTGGTTTCTCTTATAGAAAAACTCAAAATATAAACAAATAACTAAATAAAGGATGGAAAATAGGAAATAGCCTTTTCGCAAATGAGAAGGGGGCCAAAAAATTTGAGGAAGAACAGAGAGAAGGAAGGAGGAGGAGTCAAAAAGAATTGAGAACTACAGTAAACTGAAAAGGGAGATCAAAGAGGGTATCACAAAATGCAAAGATATCCCTTGCTATTGGGTAGGAAGAACCCACAAAGGGAAAATGGCAATGGTCACACAATTTTATACAGATTTCGCACAATCCTAATCAAAATACCAAAATTATACCTCATAGAATTAAGAGAAAACAATCTATTTGGAACCAGGAGAGATCTAAATTAGCAAAAACAATTCTAACCAACAAAGGTAAGGCTGGAGCTACCACAGTTTCTGACTTAAAATTATACTACAAAGCTACTGTGATAAAAAATAACATGGTGCTGGGAAAAAAACCAAGAATCAGTGGAACAGATTAGAAGATACAGAAACAACTCCAAACAGACTCAGTCACCTTACGTTCAACAAGGGCCAACAACCTTCACTGGAAGAAAGATTGTCTCTTTAATAAATTGTGATAGAAAAACTGGCTTTCCATGTGCCAAAGATAAAACCTACACTCATATCTCTCTCACCAGGTACTAAACCAAAAGTGAAATGAATCAAAGATCTAAATATTAAAGAGAAACACTTAATCTGCTGGAAAATAAAATAGGTAAAACTCTTAAAGGCATAAGTGTAGGCAAAGGCTTTATGAAAAAATCCCACTGAACAGAAAATACTATAAAAAGATGACAACTGGGATCTCATCATATTAAAAAGCTTTTGAAGAGCTAAAGAAATCACCAACAGAGTCAAGACAATTTGTAGAGTGGAAAAAAAATTTAACCAGTTATTCCTCAGGCAAAGGACTGATACCTAGAATACATAACAAAATCAGAAGTAAATCATACTCCTCAAATTCAAAGACTCAATCAAGAAATGGGGATCTGAAATACTCATCTCAAATGAAGAAGACATGGCAAATAAATGTATGAAAAAATGTTCAACATCACTGGTCATTCAAGAGATGCAAATTGAAACAACACTGAGATTTCATTTCACTCCAGAAAGAATGGCTATTATCAAGAAATCCACCAATAACAAATGCTATTAGGGCTATGGAGAAAAAGGACACCTTCTTCACTATTAGTGGGAGTATAGGCAGGTACAACTGCTGTGTAAATGAGTGTAGCAATTCCTCAAAAATCTAAAACTAGAAGTTCCATTCTATCCAGATATTTTCCTTCTTGTTATCTTCTGCAAAGAATTAAAAACATCATACTACAGTAATATACTCACATCTATGTTTGTAGAAACACAGTTTGTAATAGCAAAATCTTGGAAAGTAACCCAAGTGCCCATCAACAGATGAGCAGATAAAGAAGGCACAGGTTTTAATTTTATACAATGGAGTATGATTCTACCATAAAGAAGGATCACCTGACATTTTGAGGTAAATGGATGCTCTTAAGTAGAATCAATTAGACACACATATAAATGTGACATCGCCTGTTGCAAGACACAAGAAATGTAAATAAGGACCAAAATGTATAATAGATATTGTGAAATAAGAAAATTTTCAAAAGGGATGGGGAACTAGGGAGAAGTGAGGGGGAAAGGTAGGGAAGGGGCAAGATGAAAAAACAGAGTAGAAACACTAAATGTAAACATAGCCTCTGAAATAATGAGGGGAAGAGAAGTGGATGGCAGCATAAGGGAAGGGCGGAAGGGAAGAGTCAAGATACCTACAGGCACAAATTCCCTAGGATGCATATCTAAGAATCTATTGATTAAAGTTAGTTAATTTAAAAATGAATTGAGATGTGTTATGTGTGTTTTAGTCACTTTCTGTCATTGCTGAACAAAATACTTGAAATCCAAAGGGGGAAAGTTTATTTTAGCTCACAATTTGAAGAGGTTTCAGTCCATCATTGGCTCCAGTGCAAGGTGGCATGGCACATAGGCATCACAGAGGAAAAACAGTCGGTCACTGACCACTTTGATTGGGTTTGGGCTGTGGGATCGGTGACGCTGAAAGTGGGCTCTGCTGTGACCTGTCCTTGCCCTTCCTCCCTCCCTGACCCTTTCCTTTTCTCTGCATGTATGAGCAATGTAGCAAATGTGCGTTCTCCAGGGTTGGCCTTCAGCTGTGCCAGGTGAGGGAGGAGCAGTCACAGTGAATAAGATGACTCTTCTCCTCTTTCCTTGATACCTTGCTTCTCCACCCCAACCTTTGGCGATATGGGGAAAGCAGAGGTGCAGAATTCAGTCAGGGGAAGATAAAAAAAATGTAGAAAGAAAAATGGACAAAAGCTTTTGTAATTAAAGAAAGAAAAAGGGTTGAAGAGATAGGAAGGGAATAGGAAAAAATGAAGTAGCAAGATATACCATGTATGGATATAATTTCCTTATGATGAAAGTTATCACACGTATCTAAAATGCACCAATAAAAATGCAAAAAAAAGGGGCCTATGATTTTTTAAAAAGGCTCTAAGCAGTGGGAACTGCATTATCAAATGCCAAAATGGCCCTAGTAAAGGTCACCGAAATGGAATAGACAATAGGATAATGAAAATTAGATAATTGGAGATTCTACCAGTATATTGTATGGACAATTGTTTTGCATGTACTCTAAATAAAAGCCACAGATATTTAAAACATTTGTACAACTAGTACCTTATATTCTGGCTTTATCATGAAAAATGAAGTTTCTTGTAAATTCAACACAACATTCCTGAAGACAGAGTGCAGTTGTTAAAACTGTAGTCTATTATGATTCTCAAATTCTAGTGAAAGTTTGAATAAAAATCTGTAGTTTGTAAAATAAAAAAAAATCTAATCTAATTTCTGACAGCAAGTGAATGTGATAAAAATAACATTTTTTTTCTAATGTGTTCTACAAGCAAATCAGTTTAAAGTTTAGTTCAGCTCACAGGTGACACACCCGTATTAAAACACCCAAAGCACCATCAAATCACTGTGTCTTACTTCAAAGCATTCACCCCCACTTTATATCCTATATGTACACCCTTATTCTTTTACTGAAAAGACAGGTGACTTGGATTCAGTTGTGGTCTCTTCTGTAGCTTATTTTCTTGCCTCTGGTTAGTTGACTGAAAATAGCTCTTACTCTAGTGCATGGCAGATTCCCTAAAATCCAGCTTAGTTGAATATAAATATGTGAACATTCAATATATAGCTATGGACAAAGGCAGTGATGGCAAACCTTTTAGAGTATTCAATGACAGCTAACAACTGACTGCAGCACAGATGCTGTGAGTTTGCCACCACTGGACCACTGGGAGTCTTAGCTGGTTCCAAAGGTTCCCAAATCACACTCAGCTAAAAGGATATTGGGAGACTCTTCCCTGATAAGTTGTTCTGGAAGAGCAAATAATACCTTATCACTCTATCCATGGTTACTGCAGAAATGTGTTTGCATCCTTTCTGATGCCTATTTCAAATTCAGATTCCAGAAATGTCTCTGATTCTGCATTTGAATGAGAAGACCTATCAGGGAAACTGCACATTTACCCACTTGTTTATTCAGTATTTATTCAGTTACCAGTGTTGTGTCAAAATACTCAGGGCTACTGAAAATGAATAAGATAGACATATATCTTCTGTTTATAAAGCTGACAAGCTGGGAAGAAATACAACTTAAAAATAACCATAAAAAATCATAATGAATGCTGAGATAGGGGAAATTGGTGTGGGGACATTGGATCACATAGAGGAGTATCCAACCTAGCCTAAAGGGGATGGCCTCATTTTGAAAGCGAGCACATGTAAGCAAAAAACTGAAGGATGAGTTGAGTTAAGTTGTTTTTAAATAAGAGAAGAGAACCAGAATGTCTGGCAGTGATTTTCTTCTGTGTAGTTCCAGCTTCTCCCATGACATTTGAGATACACAAAGTCATATTTGAATGCTTTGTTGTGACCACTGTATGTTACTGGAAATAAATTCAGGTCAGTAGAAATCACATTTGACTACTCTTTTTTTCCAATTACTGGTAGACAAAACATATGAATGCCTGCATTCCCCCAAAATCTATGTTTGAAAAGTCTTAAGTTATTTAGTGCTCCAGATCACTGTTCAGGGAAAACAAGAAAATGTCTATCATTATATGAGAATGAATTAATAGCTATGAAAACAATAACCACCATATATCCATTGCATGCCATGTTTCAGGAGTATTTTTAATATTGATTAGTTTTAATATTTTTAAATGTTTTCTTTTTAATAAACACACAGTAATTGTACATGTTTAATGAGGTATTGTTAAATTTAATCTAATGGAAAACCTATTAAAATGGATATTTTTATCACCATTTTGTAAGGTAAAAATTAAAGTGAGTTAAATTATCAAAATTTTTATTCTTTAATCTTTACCATAGTTTTCTACTCTCATAAAATATTAGAGGTGCAAATGTGTCCTAGTCAAAACATTGGATTGGCCTTTTCTCATAAACATCCTTTTAATATTAATCACTAATATCACGGCCATTTTTAGTTTTACTATTATAGTTACATATTTATTTCCTAATGCCTATTGTTTTATCTGTTTTTTCCTGCAACTTTATATTTAGTAAAAATAATGCCAAATAATTCTTGAAGAGCTAAAGTGATTGTTCAAGGAAAGATTAGAAAGAATAAGGAGAGGTGTAGATAATACACATTCTTGTTTTAGTGATCAACAGTAGTTTTTCTAGGTGGATTCTATAGGGATTTTAAATAGTGTTACACGGTATTAGTAGTTTTTGAAGCATTGTACATAAAATTATGGAAACAAAACCATAAAGGATTCTAACAAAACTCAGGGATGGAAAACAGAATCTTCCACTGTATCTTCAAACTGGTATTTCTGGTATCCAATTATGTTCAATAAAATTTTGGAGAGTTGAAAAATATACAGATTGAGGAGAAAGGATCTGTTCAACAAGGAAGTGCTTTAACCCCACCAATGCAAACATGTGGGGGATTTATTTCTGCAAAATATTTTCGGTCAATTGTCAGAACTAAACAATAGTAGGAGGGGTTTAGGGAGATTCGTGAAAGTTGAAGGTATGAGAAACATTGAAGATCAAAACAAAAAGTAAAAATGACACTTAAAAATATACTACTGCTTGAAAGATTTATTCCATACTAAGTCACGAATAAAACATCAGTGTGTTTCAAGAAGTAAAAATATTATGAAGTCATACCATCAAATTAGAAGGAAGTGGACTTAGAAATTATTGGCCCAAAAGGTTATTCAATTTGTAATTTAAAAACTAAACAAAGGAAGTGATTAGCTCTGAGAAGAAAAAGAAAACCAAATTACAGAATCTCTACATAGAAATGATAATAAAAACACTATATAGTGGGATCAATGGCATGTATTTAAACAATAAATAGAGTTAAATTCAAAGCACTGAACATGTATTGAAAATGAAAGAACAAAAATTAGTGAAGACCTCTTCTGCTACATTAGTGTATGAGCAGAGAAGCGATACCACTGTCTTCTAGTTTAAGCACAGAGGTTTTACATCTGACCATGGTGCATTAAGAGGGACCAAATATATCATTCCTCATGAAATAACTAAACAGCTTCAAATAACAGGAAACTAAGTGAAATGGTTGGTAATAAAAAAGAAAGAGAAAGAGTGTGCCTTGCATTTGTTCTAAACCACTACCCGAAGACAGTTTTTAGGATATGCGGAAAGGGAAAGCCAATGAGAGCCCAGTAGTTACCTTGCTTTAAGAAGGCTGAGTTGGTAATCTGAGGAGGCTAAGGCACCAATGCTCACTGGGCATCAGACTGTCAAAAAGTAAGCTACACAAAGAAGACATCAAGGATCTGGAGAGGGCCCTTCTCAAGAACTGAGCTAAATGGTGGTACACATATGCAAGACTTACCTGGAGTACCAGAAAATGAGTTACCTGAAAGAAAGAAAGAATAGTCTTTAAAGCCAATAGAGCACCACAAACTTCAGTAGTATATCTCATAACTCAAGAGCATCAGGTGGAGTTCACAAAAGGATCTTGCTTCAGAAGTGGAGAAAATTAGCCATAAACTAAATGTTGCTCTGGCATTACCAAAGAAACCTAAAATGCCAGCTGAATGGATAAAACTCTTCCAAACAGTTTGACCATGTCTAAGAATAAAGATCTCAATAATATTTACAGGTTTCTAAATTTATCCAATATTATGAATAGTAGAATTCACAGTTTTAGAAAGTGCTAGAAATAAAATGAAACAGAATAACATTACCCATAGTGCTAGGTTTTACTGAATATAAAGAAAAATCAACCAAAGAAACTCAACTTAGAATTGAAACAGATGATATAATTAATGATTAATTATATTAAAAATAGTCTATATATTCAAGAAGTTAGATGTATCACTGATCCTGGCTTGTACAAATTTGGTAGGAATTTCTAAAATGACCCCATTTCAATCTCTAATGATAAGAAACTCAGGTGAAGTGAAAAATACACTTGTTGAAAATAATAGTAGACATTAAGAACAAATAGTGAATTAAAGGAATGAACAATGGAATCCACTGAAATATAAATACAGAGAAAAAATAAAGAAGAAAATATGTAGAATATCAATGAGCCAGGGAATAATTTAAAGGTGCCTAGTTTGCATATAATTAGAGTGCAAGAGAGACAGAAGGCTGAAAAGTAAAGAAAAATCAGAAAGAGAGAAAGAGAGCCAGACTGAAAAATTCCATAGTTGACAGAAATCAAAACCCTTCAGTTCTAGAAGCTTCATTTGCCCTGTGATAGGTTATGAATCACACACAGGTATGAATCACACAGATTACTGTATTACTTTTCTAAAGGTGTCATAACAGAGTACCGCTCATAAGGTGGCTTAAACAGGGCAAAAATTTTGTTCTCATAATTCTGGGAGGTATAGGTTCAAAATTAAGTCATTGGCTAGTTTATTTATTTTCTGAGATTTCCCTCCTTGGTTTGTAGATCGCCACCTTCCTCCTCTTTGCTTCCGTGATCTTCCCTCTGTGACTGTCTTTCTCTCTACCTTTCTCTGTAAGGCCCTCAGTTATGTTGAATCAGTGCTGCCCCTAACCTTATTTTAGCATAATTTTCCCTTCCACAGTCCCAACTCCAAACATTGTCATATTCTGAGTTCTGGGGATTAGAACTTCAGCACATGTACTTTAAACACATACAATTCAGTTCATCACACATATCAGACTCAAACTGTTTTAAAACCACTGGTAAGTAGAAAAAACTTAAAAGCAACTCATGAAATGGGACTTCAAAATTGCGTCAGAAAGTGGCTACAATGATGGAGTAAGTGTGCTCAAAGTAAGAAGGAATAGCTTGAGAGAGATGAGGGGCATTGTGTCTTTTGCTGTAATAATTGTTTTTAATTTAACTGGGCACTGTATTTTGTGATTACATGATTAAAATGAATGTATGTAGCTGAGCTACATGTGTCAGAAGATTGTTTACTTGCATGTAGAATTCAAAGAGTATTAAGGTACAATTTATTTTTTAATGTACTAATTTCAAGCTTGCATATGCATTATTAAATATCAACACAACTGCAGCAAGTTTTTGGAGTTTTATGCACCAGACCTTTCATAGCTGAGGGTGCTCTAGCACTGATGTTTAAAATTGCTTGCTCCTAATATGGGGAAAAAGCAGTCTATTTTTAGTTAGCTTTACTATTTTATAAAAAATTCTATACATTCAATGCATCGTTTTAGAGCTTTTATTCAGGCAAAAACACATTAGAGCTTTTAGTTAGAGCAAAACCACTCCTTTTTGCTCCACTGTTAATATACTCTACTTTTGGTTACCTTCTGAGTATTTCCTTTTGAATTTTTCTTCCTGCTCTTATATTTGCAGTTGTCAACAGGTGTTCTCAGGATGTTCCTCTTTCATATTATCAATGAGCTACTGTCTCAACTCTCTGAGTATATTAATCTTACATGTTTTGGAAGAATTCCTTTTCCTTTTTCATTGACCGTATTTTATGAGGTAGCTTTTCTGTTTGACTTTTTATCAACTTTTTTCATGCTAGAAACTTCTCTCCAACTCCTAGAGATATTTGGCTGTTTGTATTTAGAAGACACTGTCAGACTGTTTGGAAGTCTTTATACCTGTGACCAACTCTTTTCTGATATATCTTATCATGTAAGTACTGAGTGGAGAAGCATATAATTCATAAGTGAACCTCCCTGAAAAGGTTAGATTTCTTTTCTCATCAGAAGTCAGTTTCACCAGAAAGGAGTCCTCTAATCTTATGCCCATCACAGGTATGAAAAGCACACAATTCTGGACTCGGTTGCTAGTCTAATATAAAAGGGATTGGGGATCTTGTAGGATTTCATTTTGGGTTCTGATACTCATGCTTGACTCATACTTTAGTTCTAGAGATGTTATATGCTTCAGTTTCTTTAAACTGCTGCCATGGTGGTATTGAGAGTGACACTTTCTTGGATTACAGGGTTAGAGAGGGAAAGAATGCTATTCTAACAACTACTCCTCATACAAACTTTCATATTTTGTTGAAAAACAATTTCAGTCCCAACCACTGGTACCACCAGGCACCTGCTGCCTCTAATTTTCTTTTTTTCTTTGGTTGTACTAATTAATGTTCAACTCTTCATTTCACATCTTCTGCAGCACTATGGATTTCACTTATTCTCTCACTTGCTGCTTGTTCCATTGCCTATATGGATTTGAACCATTTTTAATTCCTAGATTGTTATTTCTTTGGAGAGAGTAAAGCAAATGGGTATGTTCAACCTGTCATATTTAATCAAAAGTCTGGGTTCTTCCCCTATGACACACTTAGAATAACAACACTGTAGCATATATTCAAGGTGCCTGTAATTTCAACTATTTTAAGATTTTATATTGTATTTTGCCCTTGTTTGATAAATTTAGCCTGTGTTAAATAAGAAAGTGTATCTTTAAAAAGGTTCACATGTACTTTATACTCATTTAGTACATATTTGAATTAAAAACAAATTCCTATAAATTGTTTTCAAAGTTGCAGTTAATAACCATCAAATAATGAGAATTGAGATGAAAGGAAAAACAAACTGTATCTAGAAGAGACAAGCTTTTTTCCACACTTCATGGGTGCTGAAATGTGTTATGAGCTATCTTTCTTTGTAATGTTTTTGGCATTTCACATACATGGCAGATCAACACCAGCATATGTTCTTTCACTGATTTTCCATTTCTTCACTAACTTAAACATTGTGGGGACTGGCTGTATTACTCACCAGTTGTGGGATAAAATAGTTGGCTTGCAATTGATTTAAATTAAATCTGATACTTCAAAGATGCGAATCATGTTTTCACAGCATTACCAAAACACCCATGAGGTATTATATAATCACTTGGACACAGGTATGTTTATCAATTGGCCTTTGCTCATCTAGGGAAGCATTTTATAGTTAGAATTGTTTTTCCTTCGTTCAAAAACTGTATCTTGTTTTCCTCTTTCTGCACTGTCCCCAGACTTTCAGCAAAAGTAAAAAGTAAATAAAAGAAAATGGATCATCATGAGTTGGGGTAATGTTCTTTATATTCCAAAACAACACTTGAATGTTTTAGGAAAAATACTTCCTTTCAAAGTGAAAGAACATCTATGTGTCCTTTTTTAGGAAAATATTTTTATTTAAACTCCCTGGTAATACATAAGAGCCCAAAATTTCAAGTCACTTAATGAAAGTATCTAATGCTCCTGTTTCCCTTATGGAACATTTTTAAAAACTATTTTATACCATGATATTTTAAAGTAGCTATAACATTTTCATAAAGGCATTTAGATAGACTATACTTCATTCTTTTACAATATAAAGAAAATAAAATATAAACTGTATTGAATTATATGCTATAATCACATTGCTGCCTTTAGAGCAACAAACGATTGAAAAACTATGTGAGGGTAGTTAACAGTAATGGACTCTTATGCCGGACTTCAAGTCTTGATTCAATCACAAATGGCTTGTGAAGTTAGGGCTCATTTTTAGAAGAGCACTAACAGTGATTCTATGCAGGAATAAGAAGTAAAGAAAGATAATATAACAGAAAGCATAAAATAGTGTTATTTCCTTGTAAGAACTCAAAATGTCATCTAATAATTTTTATTATTAACCTGTTAGGAGTATAATTATTATTAAGGGAGTTCATTTTAGAATATATTCCAAGTATATTTCATTGTTAGAGCTGAAACAAATTGAAGTCTGAATATCAGACCTTGGGCTTGCATTGATCAGAAAAATATTTTTCAGAAATAATCTGGAAAACAAATATGAACAATATAGTGATGTATGTTAGAAAAGTCATCTTACCATTATTAAGTGAGAGTGATATTTATATTTGTTAACAAAATATTTATACATGTATTAATTTATTAAACATAAAATTTTAAAACTTATTTATGATTTTAACTTTTTGTTTTTTCAATTTTTTTATTTTGAAGGGAAAAAACTGAAAGAAATAAAACAGAATAGAGACAATTAAATCAAAACAATGAACGTGATACAAGGCTTCAAAACAAGATAAAAGGAAACCAACAATGGCTATCATAATGCCATTGTTGTTATCTTCAAAATAGCTGCCCATACCATCAGGCATAATAAAATCAAAATAAACAGGACAGAATAAAACCAATCAAAACAAAACAATAAAGCAATACAGGACTTCAAACAAGACAACAGGGATACAATAGTGGTTACCATAATGCATCTTGTTATCTTCAAAGTAGCTTCTTATACCATCAGACAAAATAAAATCAAACAAAACAAAATAGAATAAAATTAATCAAAAGAAAACAAGTAAAGCAATACAGGGCTTCAAAACAAGAAATCAATAATAGCTATTATAATACATTTTGTTATTTTGAAATAGCTGTCCCTGCCATAAAATATGATAAAATCAAACAAAACAAAAGAGAATAAAACCAAGCTAAACAGAACAGTGAAAACAATACAGGGTTTCAAAACAGGATCTAGATTCACAATGGCCACTGCCTTTCCCCTCTAGAAATCTCCTCCTCTTTCACCTTCACAACATCTATTGTGCAATTTGGATTCCACTAACTCCTTTAGTTTTTTATACTAAGGAGACAACACAACAGTCACCCACATGACTCTGAACCATTTCACCCATGAGCATGATCTCAAGTTGTATCCGTTTACCGACAAGAGCCTTGAGGTTATCTTTCTTTATAGCTGAGTAGTTTTCCATTGTATAAAAGTGCCATGACTTTGTTGTCGACTCTGCAGCTGATGGGCAATTTACCCTACTTTTTTTTTCTGATTCCCTGTCACATAGAGTATTGTTTTCTCTCCTTTGATTTTCAGTCCATGAATTTCCTTTTGAGTTAAATGTGTTTCTTGAATAAAGTATATTGATGGATCCTATCTCCTGATCCACTCTGCCATTGTTTCTTTTTATTGGTGAATTGAGATCATCTACATTAATGGTTATGATCAACAGGCATCTCTGTCATGATATTTCCCTGCCTTTGGCTGCCTACTTTTCCCCTCCATCCAGTTGTTTGCCCACTCAGTGATTCCTCTCTGCCGCTGTTCCTGGATTTTTTTTTTTTTATTTCTCTCTAGAATGTCCTTCAGTATTTTTTGTAGGGTTGGTTTGGTGATCATGAATTCCTTCAGTTGTTCTTTGTCATGGAAGTATCTTGTTTCTCCATTAATTCTGAAAGATAGTTTTGCAGGGTACATCAATCTGAGTTGGAAGTTGTTTTCTTTCAGTACTTGAAATACTTCACTCCCAGCTTATCTTGACTTGATGGTTTGCTTTGAGAAGTCTGTTGTGATTCTAATGGGTTCACTTTTATAGGTGATCTGTTTCTTTTCCCCAACAGCTTTTAATATTTTTTGAATGTTTGGAATTTTGATTATTATATGTCTGGATATAGATTTATTTTGGTTGTGGCTAATGGAGCTCTTTATGCCTCACTTATCCTGTGCTATTCTTATATTTGGGAAGTTTTCTGTTATTACTTCTATAATAGGATTTTAATGTCATTTGTGTTGACCTCTGCTTTTTCACTCACACCTGTTATTCTTAAGTTATTTTGTTTTGCATCATCTTGCAGTCACAGAATTGTTATTTCCTGGTTTTTTTTTAAGAGATATTTCCTTTCATGATCACAAGCTGAACACCTGTATTCAAGGTCTGAAAGTCTATCTTAAGTTTCTTTCAAGTGGTTTTTCAAACTTTCAATGGAGTTTTTAATTCCCTGGTTATCTCTTTGAATCTCTTTCATGCACCCTAAATCTCTCATATTGTTCATTCATGGTTTCCCTCATTTTCCTATGCTCCTCTATTTTTTTTAGCTATGTCTTCTTTAGAGATGCTTAGCAATTCTTTTCTTATGTTTTTCATTTCTTCTTTTACCTGAGATAGTATTTCCGTTCTATTTCTTTTATAGTCTCATGAAGTTGCCTCCTTACTTCAGTTGCCATCACTTCAGAAACTTCAGGTGTGCGACTCCCAATCTCTTCCATGTTTACATCTCCTGGACTTGCTCTGCTTGGGTTGCAGTCCAAAAACTTTCTTTCACTTCTTCTTCATGACATTTTCTTGTGTTATTCCAAACAAGTGGGCAGTCGGTTCTCAACTACTTCCTACACTAATTTCAGTTTCTCCTGAGTGTGACTCTTTGATCTCCAGGCTTCTCCTAGTCATTGTTGGCTGTAGTTATTCAATGATGGCCACTGCATGTGCTGGTGCAAGGCTGGCTGCTGGTTTTCCCACCTGTGCTGGCTACCTGGGGCAGAAGCGTTTGGAATCCTGCTGGAATGTGTGCAAGGGCAGGGCTGGCTGTTGCCTCCCCACCTAGCTGGTTACCTGTGGGCAGTGTCTTTCAGTGGTTGCTGGAGTGCGTGCAGGGACAGGGCCTACTTTTGTCTCCCCACTGACCTGGTTACCGACAGGCAGTGTCTTTAGATGGCTGCTGGAGTGATAATTTTAATTTTGAAAACAAAAAAAGTTTGAATCAATTTTGTATTTAATAAATAACAAGATATAATTGCTGTCTGAAAGCATGAAGTTAAGGGATTTTTGTCCAAAACATATGATAATTTAAAAATAGTAAAAAGAGTCCAGCTGGCTATTTAGAAGTAAATTATGCTGAGTATTTCTGTTTTCAAAATGTGGAAATTTTCCAAATGATATGATTTGTTGCACAATAGTGATATCCTTTTTATCCATTTATATTTCAAAACTATAGAATTTTTTCCCTAAGATTATACCTTTGATCATGTCTAAATTTTTTTTGTTTTGTTTTTCTTTTTGTTTCTGAGGCAAGATTTTGCTGTGTATTCAAACTGGCCCTTGAACTCACTGTGTAGTGCAGGACGGCCTCAAACTCATAGTGATCCTCTTGCCCCAGCCCGAGAATGTAGACGATGCCTGGACTATGTTTGCAAAATTTTCCTTTAACATTTTCCATGTTTTCCAAAGACAGAAGCAAAAACAAATGAAAAATTCTGTGTAAAAACTAAAAAAAGAAAATATTGAGCAGTATCACTATAGACTCTGCACATTTAAAAAATACTCTTTCAGTAGAACAATTTGCTTTCATTCTAGTTCATTTTCTTGATCTTATGCTTAGAAAACTATTTGGAGTGATAGTCTCTACTTAACATTTCCTATTATCACTTCTTTCAAATTTCTATTTTCTTCTATAATCTCAATTATCTTATCAACTAAACTAGAACCCTCACAACCAAGACACAATCTTTCTTCTTTAATACATTCTACTTGCAATGGTTCACCAAACTCCATGCATTTTCCTATAAAATATTTCTCAATTTCATTGATTCTCCATTTTGCTTGTTTCTACCTTAGTACCTGTACAGTTTCTCAAAATGACTTGAAGAAAGTTATCGTTGCACAGTACTGTTATCAAATTTAAAAATATGCAGTCTCAACCCTCCCCATAACCTTCAAACAACAAAGAAGTCAGTTTTTTTTCTCCTAATATCAGAAAGAGGGAATTTGATTAGCTAAGGCAATATTTTTTAGATGAAAAGGAAAGTTGAATATTTCTGTTGTAGTTATCCATCTCAAGGTGAAGTGGAGTTTAGAAGGAGATAACCTGCAGATACATCTTAACCTTTACTCTAATATCTGCATCTCCTGTCTTGCCACAACCTTTTACACATTTTCTTACCACCTACAGATTTGAAACTATTTCTCTCATAGGCAGAACAATATTTGAAGTTCTACATGAAATGTTTTGTTTATACTGTTGTTAACCAAACATTCTTTTGGTTGTTGAATGTCAGCTTCAGTGATTCCACCTTAACTACTCCCCAGAAGTAAGTTCATATGTTTTTGTCACAGAAAACTCTTAGGTGATTTTTTTTTTTAATTTAAAGAGAAACAAAAGCATGTAAAGGGTAGAGGTAATACAGAATTAAAAAAAAAAAGATAAACAATAAGAAATCACTAGTTGATAAATTACATATTGTTCTCTTAGAAATAGTTGCTCAAGTTACAAAATTAAAGCATACAAAGTAGATAGTCAAACAGTAAAGTGTAAACAGCTATGCGTGCATGAATCTCTGCATGTATTTCTATACTTTCTGTATTAGAGGGAAAAACAAAACATAGCAAGACAAAACAAAACAAATTCCTATAAAAACATGAAACCAAAAAGTCGTATAAAACCATAGTACAAGGTTGTCTACAATGATTACTGTGTTTCTTATTATCTTCAATAGATTGTATATATCCTCAGGCATAATTGAATATAACAGTATAATGGAGTATAGCAGTAAATAATAATAGTAAAAATAAAACATTGTAGACAGTATAAAACTTCAAAGGCAGGTAATAATCAAACGATAGTGGATATTCTAGTGGATCTTGTCATCTTAAGTGCAGTTGCCTATACTCTCAGACATGATACTTTCAATCATAACAGCTTTAAATAAAATCTATCAATACAAAACCACAATCCAACAAACCAGATTCGATTATGATCAATCATGGTAAAAACAGTGTAGGTTTTACAGAGCTTTAGATTAAGTTAGTAGGATATTAAGGATTACCATACTATATCCTGTTATTTTCAGAATTACTGTCTGTGCCCTCAAATCTAGTACAGGTAGCATGACTGGAAGAGAATATAATACATCTAAGCAGAGTAGTGTGAGTAATGTGGGTTTTAAATCCTGGTGCACTATTAACAATATAGTGTATCAAGGCCATCTATGTTAGAGATTCTAGCCATCCTTCTCTGCCTCATTTCTGCTATGCTATTTTCCTGCCTTTGTTTGTCTACTTTTCTCCTTCATTCTACTGCCTGCCCCACTCATTGCAGCCTTTTTGCCACTGTTCCTAAAATCCTGGTATTTTTTCTCTCTCTCTCTAGAATGTCCTTCAGTATTCTCTGTAGGGTTGGATTGGTGGTTACAAACGCCCCAGTTCCTCTTTGTCATGGAAGCATCTTGTTTCTCCATCAACTTCTAGTGGCAGTTTTGCAGGATACATCAATCTGGGCTGAAGGTTATTCTGTTTCAGGGCTTTGAATACTTCACTCCAAGCTCCTCTTGATCTGATGGTCTGTGTCAAGGAGTCAGCCGTGATTCTGATGGGCTTACCTTTATAGGTAATCTGTTTCTTTTCTCTGATGGCTTTTAATATTCTGTTTTTATATTGAATTTCTGGCATCTTGATTATTATATGTCTGAGTGTAGATCTGCTTTGGTTGTAGGTGACTGGGGTTCTGTATGCCTCACACAACTGAATGTCGTTTTCTTTTCCCATGCTTGGGAAGTTTTCCTGAGTTGTTTCCATGAATAGCCTTTGTAATTCACCTGTATGTATTCCTGCTTCTTCATTCATGTTTCTTATTCTTAAATTGTAGATTCTCTTATCATCTTCTAGCCTTTGTATTGTTACTGCCTGTTTTCTTGTTATTTTTAAGAGATCTTTCCTTTCATCATCACACACTGCCAACTTGTCTTCAAGTTTTGATAGTCTATCCTTAGTTTCTTTTAAGGAATTTTGCCAGCTTTCAATGGAGTTTTTAATTTCCTGATAGTCTCTTTGAATCTGCTTCATGTATTCTATATTTTCTTTATATTCTTTATTGAATGTTTCTCTCCTTTTTTGTGTTCCTCCCTTCTTCCATCTGTATCATCCTGATAGATGCTTCCTTAGAGCATTTCTTTTATTACTCTACTCATATCCTGCTTTACCTGATTTAATATTTCAGTTTTGAGCTTGTCTACAAGGTCCCAAAGATATCTCTTAATGTCCATTGAAGCCATGTCTGATGTTGTGTGTGTGCCACCCTCAGTTTCCCTTGTTTTTCCTTCTCCTGGTGTAGTGTTCTCAGGGTTCTGGGCTGGGGGCCTCCTCCTGCCTCTCTCTCCTGTCATGGCCTTGGCTTCCTCCACAAGGGTTACAGTACAGGTCCCAGCCCCCTTCCCTGTTGGCCACGTTTCCTCTGAAGCACACTGGCGATGGACTTCTGCACTCTCCTGCCTGACCCTCCCCACTGGGCCAACCAAATTTCAGGGACCTTTCACCTAGTCAGTGCTTGCTAGGTGCAGGGAATCGATTTGGGATGGCTCATTAGGTCCCAGCCAGGGGCGTGGCCCAGTCCAAGCAAATCCCACAAATCTGCTCTGGGGAGGGAGCAACCAACTGAGGTCACTGTCACTCCCAGTTCAGGCTCCTCCTGACCAATTCCAACATGTCGCCCATTTGGTCTTGCCCTTCCAATGGTGGGGGGGGGGGTCTCATTCCCAGCACTGACCATGGATTAATGAAGGTCCCTTTGCCGGCTCTGCTCTCTGTTGGGCTCACCAACCCCGGACTTCAGCGCTGCTGTGCGTCATCTGAGTGGTGGCTGGAATGAGTTTGGGCGGCTCTGCCGGCTGGTGCAGATTCAAGCTGGTACACACTTGCTGGGTCTCTGTGAAAACACTTTGTCCTGTAATTTTCAGCTGTTTCAGTTGTAGTCCCAAAGTATTTGATGAGTTTTTTTATGTTTTAATTTCTTCCTGTGTCAAGAGGATCCATCGCCCTCTGTCTGGGTCTCTCCAGGGTGTTTTATTCTGGCGTATGAGTTGTTTCTCCTGGGAGGCCTTGTATTTTGTTGCTCACTGATTGGCCATCTTCTCTTAGGTGACTTCTAAAGATCCTTACCTCTTAATATCCATGTCCCTCTAATCCACTTGTGTTAACTTTTTGCCCTTGTGACAAAATTAAATAAGTAAAGTTTAATTTGTCTCACGTTTTCAGAGCTTTCATCCTGTCGTTGACTGACACTGTTGATTCTGGGCCTATGATGAGGCAGTACATCATGGTGGAGGCAGATGACGCAGCATGATATGGTAGCCAGGAAGCAGACGGTGAGAGAGAAATCATCCAGGAGCAAACTGTCTCCTTCAGAGGCATATCCCCAGGGACCTCTTTCATCCGACTCAGGCACTTCCAGAGTGCCACCAGCTGACAACCCAGACTTCAGTGCATGAGCTTTTGAGAGACATATCAGATCCAAAGTAAAATAGCTCTTCACCTAGTAGGCTGAATTGTGTGATTCATCAGAACAAGTAGAATACAACTGAAATAATAATAATGTTGTTCTTGTCTTTGGGTTACAAAAAGACTGTGGCTTCCTTTTTGAGTGTGCACTCTTACATCAGTCGTTTTGGGGGAACACACTGTCATGTTGCGAGTAGCCCTGAATTCAGGTCCACTTCAGTGAGCTTGGAAGCAGCTCCTTTAATCCCAATAAAGCCTTGGTAACTACGGTCCTGGCCAGTGGTTTGCCTAAACACTATGAGAGACCTTGCAGCAGGGGCATCTAGTTAAGACAGGCCCAGTCTCTTCACTGAACCCATGAAATAATACACATTTGTTATTTTAAATGTCTGAGATAATTTCAACAATAGGTAATTGCTGTACTGTACTTTGCAACTGTCAAGTTCCCTTGAAGAGCATTGGCTGCTAGAACTTTGTTATATTTCTAAAATATTAAACTATTTAGAAATTCCTAAACTTCACATTTGCCTTATTTCTTCCCACCACTGCACAAGCCTCTTTGTCCTATTTTGCTCTTCATCTCCATTTTTTCTTTGAGGTTTTCCTTAGATAAAACATCCTGAAATGATAACCTTAATATCATTTCTGTATGCTGTATCTTCTTTTATTTTGGTCTTCTGGAAATTTTATGTCTTTTTTGCTTTGTTTTGTTTTTCTGAATGTACATTTAAAGCTGACACCTACTTTTTCTCCTGGAAAATAGAAAAGTTTTGTGAAAACAATAATGCCTGCCTTACTTATTTATTTTAACCTCTGAAAAATGCAAATTGCCAAATCAAATTATATATTGAAACTGATACAAGGCAATTACATGTTGCTAAAATAAATGTTAACTTAGAATATGTGGATAAACAAAAACAGGCACACTAAAATCATCAGATCTTCTGCATTTAAAGCATGCCTCCTGGCAATTTTTCCTCCAAACCTCCACTAACAATAAAAGGGAAGGCATGCATGCGGAAATGCACTATAATGGCTTGTAAAATAACTTTCTAATTACGGGAGTCCAGCATTCTGGTTTCTATTGGGCCCACTGACCATTAGCAAGCTTTGGTGTCTGCAGGTGCAGTTGATGCTTAACATGTTTTGTTTCCACTTAATCCTCTTATCTCTGGCTGTTGCCAGTGTGACTGTTGACTCCATCTGCTTGCTGTCCCTCATCCTCTCATTTAGCAACTGCCATGACAAGCCTCAATTAGCCAATGGCAAAAGAAAGTTTCCTCTGATTTTACTACAATCAAATAGTGAGTGACTTTGTATTTTTAAATTTATTGGCCTAAAATTTAATGGCACCCTTTGACAGAATTGATTTTCAACAACTGTTCTTGCTTTTTCTTATATTGTCATGATTATTACCTATTTACTTCCTGAGTTTTAAATTTAAAAATACAAAAAAAATGTTTAAAACTGTTTTTTAAAAAAATCTTCATGTGCCTTCAACATGACATTTTGCTTACTTACTTTTATACTGTATAATTCTTAATTTATCATTTTGTCCTCTGTCCATTATGAGACAACAACAGAGTTTATGAAAGACACCACTAAACACTTTCATAAACTTTTGTCTTTATGTGCTATTTCTCTTTAAAATGCTGTGCAAAGATTTCTCTGCATTAAAAAAGCAATGTTGTATGTTTTGAATGTAGACGCCCTAAGCAGGAAAATGACAATCTGATTGGAAATGTCCCAGAAAGGGTAGAATATTTGAAGAAAATGATTCAGTTTCATGGTTTTTCTTTCATAAACCTTGCCATTTTCTTGAAGAAAAAAAAAACTCTTCGAATTTGCTTTGAGAATAACACATCTTCAACTATGAGTTTCTGCTCACTGTTTTCAGAGATATAGAATAGTTGTTCTTCCATTATACCTAAATCTTGGTCCTTTAACGTTTTAAAAAATGAGAAGTTTCTTTCAGATTTTACTAGAAACATAGAAGATAGTGCTGTCACACATACAAGTTAGAAACCATATCTGAGTCTCCATTTACTTAAGAAAGAATCAGCAACTGGAGAGAAAATCTTTTGAATGTTGCAGTCTTAATTCCTACTACTCCAGTATAACGTTTCAAAGCAGAGAAACAATTTTCCCTAAAGGTTCTTACCTCTCTTCTCTTTCTAAACAAACTCCTAACTTCAAGATCAGTCACCTGCAGAAGCAGGTCTCTATCCTGAGACTGCACTGAGTACTAATCACTTGTTATTTTCTATTTCGTATTCTGTATTCCCCCAACCCCAGATTTTGAACTCATTTCCTTATGCATTCCTTGTGCTGGAGATGCTTAAAAAATCAATAGATCTTCAACAAAAGTTATTTTGGAAAACAACCAAGAAGGAAGTGTGACAATATAAAATTTTCATTTTCTTCTAAGAGTCTTGAAGTAAATTTAGTGGTGTTTTCTAACTCTTCATGAACATAAAACTCATCAAAACATATATAAGTCAATACACCTATATGAATTAATTGGCACTATGTCCTTACTGGTAAGGTTGTTTGTCATCTGGGTGTGGCTATAATTTTTAGAAAATATAGTAAATTCTGCTTACAACAATTTTGAATATCATAAAGAATACTGAATATCTGTGGTTATTTGAGATGGCTTTAAAAGCACATAACTGAACTTACAGTGAACAATTAACTCAGTCTTCTATTAAACCATTGTTAATAATTACCTAATATAGGCTCAGTTTAACATGGGACATTAAGTAAAAGTAAGAAGTATGTAGATAACAAACTTCTCAATAAACAGAAAATGCAACATTTTGGTAGTATGTCTTGGTACATGATATAAAAAGACATGGTTTAAAATGTATGTGGACGGTGTTGTTTATTAAATGAAAGGTTGGCTGCATATGGGATAAAAATTTCTCCTAGAATGTCACATAAGTTGACTTGACTACTGTAACTACAGTTGTAATGAACTCTTACATAGTTTTTTGTTAAATTTAATATCCTTTTAATACCAGTATAGGTATATACATAATACAAGTATTCAGAGATAGATTAGTAAAATTATTTAGATTCAATAGAATTAGCTAGATTAAGTTAGTTATGAAACTAGCTAGATTAGATTAGAAATTAGCTACATTAGATTAGTTATGAAACTAATAGCAAACAGTAGAGCATTTCTTCACCAGAACATAAGAGATAAATGTTAGTAGATGTATTTCCC
Organism: Hydrochoerus hydrochaeris; assembly: GCA_004027455.1. NCBI lineage: Eukaryota > Metazoa > Chordata > Mammalia > Rodentia > Hydrochaeridae > Hydrochoerus > Hydrochoerus hydrochaeris. The sequence goes on from PVLA01001323.1 coordinate 308,322, forward strand.
CATAAGTAAACCAAACTGTTGTGACCCTATTTTATGAGATGTCTGAGTCAAAACATACAAGGAAATAGTAAATATTAGTTTTTGAAAACTCATGTCTAGATAAATAGAATGTTCATTTCTTCTTCACAAAGAAAATGTAAATCTTTGTCCAAACTCTCATTTTTGAATTAAATATAACTATCAGATGTGAATTTAAATTAATAAGTATACTTGACTTTAATGGGTTAACATTGTTATATGTGATCTCAAGATTTTTCTCATATTAACTATACTCAATTTTGTATATCACCTTATAACCTGTTATGTACATGTCAAAGTAATGATCTTAGAGCAGTGTACAAACATTTAGAAAGAATGTTGGGGTTAAAGTTCATCTTTATATGAAAAGCTATCTGTAGCTTGTTTCTAGGCAGCTACATAAAGTAAAATAAAGGGCTTTATTAATGTCATAACTTTAAACTAGAGATAAATTTATGTTTGTATGCACTATTTTCCATGAATACTATTTTATACGTGTCATACGGATAATTTTTCATTTAATCTTATGATTTTCTTTTGACTTCTGATAAAATGAAAATATACTTGATGATGATCAATGGTTAGAAATATAAAATAATACATAAATTATATACAATGTTGAGCCTACTATATATGATAAGTTAGTTTTCACAAACTAATTTCTTAGTATAAGTAGGGAATCTTAAAAAAGACATTAGGATTTAGCTAAGCTTCTCAATGGTATTAGGGTAATGAGAAGTGAAATTTATAATATATGACTTAATTTGTCATGTGTCAGAAGCTATAAAATACATCTAAAAGTCTTTTAAGCCTACATGTGTAAAATGAGTGGTATTTTTCATTGTTTATAGTAAATATGATTGTTGCCAGACTGCAAATATGAACTTAGGATGTTCCTTGGAAAATACAATTTCATCTGCAACTCTTTACAGATGTGTACTTTCCATAAAGATAATATCTTTTTATTTTTGCTGTAAAATGAAGATATTATTTTATGTAACTCAAAAAGTGTACAATGACATTTATGTAATTCATGTTAGAAGGATTGAATGTTCATTGTTTTCTGTTAAAAACAAAGAGTAAAAAGCAGTAAAATATGACAGCAATTTCTTCATTGTAAGCATTTGTTTCATTTTAAACAGAGGAAAATGAAGACATCAGGAGGTGTGGTACTGTGACTGTCCCATTGTGTGGTGCCCTTGGAGGCATCCAGTGGCTGTGCCTACATCCCAGGTCCTGGTCATGAGCCCCGCTGTTCCCTGCATCTGGGTTTGTGATTCTCTTCCAAACCAGATCGGGCAGCCCAGAAGTCTTTAACGTGGCTCACAAAAATTGGGGACTTGCAGGGTAATAGGTGGCTCATGGATAATAGATGAATAGGCATTTATATTCACTTTTGAAAAATCTGATATATATGTATATTTTACAATTAGGGGTTAGCCCTGACATGTTGCATTAAAAGGAATTGTATGTGTGTGAAACCCTCTTCTTACTTATCTTTTATGACTTTTATTCTGATCTCTGATAGAATTGAAAATATACTTGATGTTCAATATATGTGGAAATGGTTAGAAACATAAAATAACATTAAATTGAATACAGTATTGGTAAGTGAACCAAGGGGACTTGCACTAAGCTACTTTATTTATTTATTTATTTATTTGTTTATTTAATTTTGAGACAGGATCTCACTAGTATACTAAGTTGCCTGGCCTGGGCTTGAACTCACTATCTTCCTGGCTCAGCTTCTCAGAGTGCTAAGATTATAAGATTGAGCTACTACATCTGGTTCTTTATATGGTTCTTTTCATTCCATTAATCTTTTACTACACAAGGTTATCCAGCACATAAATCATTCCTTATAAGTCGTATACATGATAAGAAGTACAAAAGCTTGTTAGGAATTTGAACAATCTTAATAGGGATAGACTTGCAATATCTACCCAGCTTGGTAAAATAATTTCTATGACTGAAAAGGACCCAAGTCATCCCAAGAGTAGATAACTTTATTTTTAAAAATGTTGTGCAAAATGCTATTCTCCTGGGAAAGAAGGGGAAATTTGGTTGCCTTACATGAAATGGTAAATATTCCTGAGGAATAAGAAAAAGTTTAGGACACCCTGAACAAGATTCATGTCATGAAAGAGAACTTTCAAGTGTAGTGTTTGTTACATACCCTAAACCAACACAACTCATTTGGCTAAAGAATGCACAGGTCAAAAATGATTTCAAAATAAATATCAAAAGCCCAGTGTGAAAGTTAACTCCACAGTGTTGGACAGTTATGAGGTCACAGGAACATGAATGAACTGGGGGCAAGGAAAATAACTTTCCCCAAAAGTTGCAGATCAGTCTGTCACAGTGAATCAGTACTCATATTGTGTGCTTCCTTCAGTTCCTATGTGCCTTAGCTGATCCTGCAGTGAAATTTCAGAGGGGATTTTTCTTATCTACTGCACATGGCCTTGAATGTGGGATGGTTACACACAAGGTATGAAACAATTTGATCTTCCACATTTACAAATGATGATATTTAGCAAGACAGCAATGTATTAAGAGCTTACCTCTGTGAAAGTCTTTCAGTAGACTTGGTGTCTCATTTCATCTTAATTTGAATATTTTGGGTTACATATTGTCATCCTTATTTTTTACATAAGGAAATACATTGAAAATAATTAAGGTACTTGGAAAGGCCATGCCTTGATGATGGTAAATATGAAAATAATGGCATAGGTTGTGTAAAAATAGTATTATTAAGAGGACTGGCAAAATGAAAAAAAAAATATATACCCAATCTTAATAAGCTTAGATTGTAGGTTGAAATATTATACATGGATATAATGCACTATATAAAATTTCATGCTATGTCTTTCACTAAAATATTATATTCAGCTTGAGAATGATGTTTGTAGATCTTATTTAGTAAAAGTAAATTGCAATGTAGCATTTGCTCTAGTTTTTCATTAAGTTTTTTTTATTTTAGAATAGGTTCAGATTTACAGGAAATATGTGATGACAGTGCAAAATTTTCATACGTCACATGCTCGATTTAAACTGCTAGTAATATCTTACCGTAGTAGGATACATTTGTTAGAGTTAATGAACATATTTCAAATTGTTATTGTTAACTAATTTCCATATTTTATTCAGAATTCCTAAGCTTTTGCCTAAGGCCTTTTTTCCCCCTCCTAGGATTCTATGGAGGATCCCTCATTACATTTAGTCTTCACACTTTCTAAAACTACTGCTCCTGACTGCCATGGATAATCAAATTCCTTGCTTTTGAAGACACTGATTCTTTCGAGAGTTAATCAGTCCTGGTCAAAACTTTCCTTACCATGACCATTAAATGTGATAACTTGACTGGATTAAATGCCCTGGGAATTAGTAAATCACACTTCTGTGTATGTGCATGGGTCATACAGGCATGGCTTGGGTATGATACCTGGATCCCTCTTTGGCACTGCTCCCCTACACTGTTTCTTGACTGCCACAGACTAAGCATCTTTCCCTAGCAACTGCCTTTTTCTTGAAGACAGTCAACCATGGGTTGAATCCCCTGAAATCATGAGACAAATTAAACCTCTCCTTTAAATTGTGAGTGCTTTGGATTGTGTCCTAGGTAGAAAAATGACTAATATAGTGGGGAATTTTATTTGTTTCTTAAGAAATCTCACAATTAATTTAATTTATATACCAATTTTCCACATTTTTTCTGGTTGTTAATACCTTCTGAGTATAAAGACGTGAAGTCTTTCTGCATGCAAAATTTGCGTATATCACAGAAAGCCAAAGAGACTTATACTTGAATCTTGGCTCTACCACCTATGGGAATTTAGGATTTGGGCAAGCAAATTAATCACCTAGAGCCAGCTAACTGGTAATTAAATGGCCATCCACTTTAGAGAACAGGATGAGGATTAAAATAAATTAAGCATGCTAACTTTCTAGTATAGTTCCTTGTAGAATGCTATTAATAAGAAGTAGATTTAAAAATATTATTAGATACTATATGTGAAGAATTGGATACAAACTGGATCTTAATAGAAATTATTAGATGTGACTTATTTAAGAAGTAAGCTTATCTAAATGGTGAAAATATTTAATTTAGAAGTACATATTATCCTAAGGAAAGTAATAATTTTTTGTGCATGAATTCACTAGAATGGCATCATTTATCTAAGTAGTCATTTCTTTGAGTAAACAATCTATACAATTTTTAGAGCTTTCTCTCTCCTATTTTCCATCTCATCAAATTGAAAGGTAGGCATCAAACAGGCTGATACTCCTTCCTTTAATAGTAGAGATAGTATAGTTTCTTAGTGGTTGATAACCCCTGAGCAACTGATGATTAAAACTGCCTTCATAGTCGGACAATACTTAATTCTATAGTATTGGGAAAGACAGCTGTTCTCTCAGACTTACATTCAAGCAGAGAGTGGAAACAGCAAGGGAGAACATATAGTCTTCTTTGCAGTGCATTTTTCAGCTAGCCATTACAGAGTAAACTCATCAAGCCCATTCCAATCGTGCATAAACTAGACCATTAAAGGGACAAACTAGAAACTAGAAAAGTCTTCTGAATATGACAAGCAAGATAAGATTGAGTGATCATGTTGATAAATACTGGCCTTTTTTATCCATGAAACCAGAATAAGTTCAATGGAAATTGGGCTTTGAGCCCAAAAAAGAATTAGGCAGCGAGCCTAAAGGAAATTTAATGTTCTCCACTTCTCCTTTCTGCTCTCGATTTAATTTGGTTTTGGAAGAAGTCTCTATTTGTGAGACAATTTAAAGTTTATCTGAAGCAGGTGGATGATAGTTTTAAACTTACTATGATGGAGAAGTAGAAAAGAATAGAAGAAAAAGAAAAAGAAGCTGTGTGTACTGCTGGTGAATGTTAGAAGGGCCAAGGAAATCCTTGCAGACAGATCATATCATCTGTAGCATAAAGGCAATTTATAACTTTTTCCAGGGTGAACTTACAGATTGTCTTTATTTTATGGTTTGGATAACATATTCTGCCTTATTACAATATAATTTCAATAGTCTCAAAAAGAATTTAAGTCATTTGACTTACGTGACATTTCCATTGAAGACATTTCCAGATATTCATAAAATATATTTAAATAGAGAAAGGACTTACTTCATTTTACTTTAAGCAAAATCTTATCCATTTAATGACTTTAATATAAAGACAAAGCTAATGATCTGTAAATTCAAATGACAATAAAAATTTATCCTGGTTAGTGAAAAAGAAACAACCAATAAGTGCATCTAATAAGAATAAAAATCTATTTGCCCAAGCCATATATTGAAGTAGTTTATAAAGCCTAAAATATCCTTATTACTAAACAAAGGATCAGAAAATCTCATGTATGGAAGGAACTGTAAAATTTAATATACGTTCTGTGCATTTTTAAGAAATGTACAAATGATCTTCCTCCATAGTGCTTCAGACTTTTAGTGAATGTAAATACTAGCATAATAGTTACATTTTTACTAAATTTATTTTAAGCAAGAGCGCGGAACAATGATCACACCAATGCCAGATACTAAAGGTTAAGTCTACTTCAAAGGTAAATAGATTAAAACATTTGGCAGAAATATCTCAGTTCAACAATTACTATAATTTGTGAATAAACAGATAATATAAAAACTTAATTCCTTTCCAACTCTAGGGTTTGAGGTTGCAATTTTGAGTAAAAAAGATCCCACGAATAGAATAAAAGAAATTAAAAATAATAAAACCGTTAATTAATACATGCTTAATAATCAATTTCTGCTTCTAATATTCTATTGTGTTGATTATGCCATTAAGGTACAAAGAATATAGTCTGCTACATTGAGAATATTACTGTATTTTTATAAAATAAATATTTTATGTTGAACAAAAATTTTTTTCGACTGGAATCCTGAATTCCAGCTAACTTTCTTGGTTAAAATCCAGTATATTTTTGAATATATGAACTTTGTATCTGAACCATCTATAATTTAGGATGATTTTAATTTATAAATTTTGTAGATCAAGGCTGCCCTCCAAAAGGTCTTGAGAGCTAGAGATTTGAGAAGAGGTGATTATTCTATACAGTCCTCATATTGATAGTTGAATGCACTGTTAGACATGCGATCTGGCTGGAAGGATTAGGGTACTGACTTTGAAGGGTGTGTCTTTTTTCTGTCTCTATTCCTGCCCTCTCTGTTTCCTGGTTGCTATGGGTTGAGTAGCTTTTCTCCACCATGTTCTTCTGCCAAGATATTTCTGCCTTGGATCAGGGAAACCATGGACTGAAACCTCTGAAAAAATAAGCTGAAATACTTTTTTTCTCCTTTAAATTACTGATATCAAGTGTTCTGTGTTAGCAATGGAAAAACTGTCTGACACAATAATATTTTATTGTTATTAATCTAAACTGGTATGTATAGGCTATAAGTAAAAGCACTTAGAAAATCGCAACATGTCCAGAAAACAACTGTAATTAATGTCTTTGTTAAAGAAGTATACTATTTTCACTTTGGTATAGTTCCACCTAAGCTTAAATCTCAGTATATTTCTGATTCTATAATTATAAGAAATTATATAAAATGAAAATCAGAATTCATAATTCTATAAAAAGACAAATATTCTTGTATCCAAAATTCTTTTATTTGGGCTTGAAGAGTCTAAAAAGTAGAGCACACGAAAGCTTGAAGAAAATTACTCACTGAGAAAATAGATAGCAGCCTTGTGTTTAGAATCTGACTAGCTTATGGGTGATTTCATCTTTTGGTTTTATTTCAAATGCCTGACATTTGCATATGTATGGGCAATATCCCAGACATCCAGCACTGTTTCCCTAAGTCAGTCTTCATACATACATTGCCAAGGCAATAGCTCTAAACAGTGTCTGTGATTTCACTAGTAATCAAATTACTTTAACAAGGATCAGTCATGTTACAAAGAAAATAAGAGAAAAGAGTGTTGAGGCTGCTGTAGCATCAGTGTATGCAGCTGTTAGCTGAAGGCTTTCTGGTATACCTTTTAGGATTATCAGTAGTCTCTAAAGAAAGTTTTCTGTGATTAAGCAGTGAATAGGTACATATTTATGGAATAGGTGAGCAGTTAATATTGACGGAATAAGAAAGATTTATCAAACTGAATGGAATTAGTGACATTTAGTTCGCTACTCATTTGGATTAATAAAAACCAATCTCCCAAGAAAAAAATGCTGGATATGCTGTTCTTTTTCTCTTTTTCTCTTTCCAAACTCCTTGATGCACTCCTTGTAATGATATTTTCCAGATTTCTACAAGTCCCAGACCTGGAGTTTGTCTTGGGATAGCAACAGGCAGCCCCCATCCAATGAGTGATGATGCTGTTTATATGTTTGTGTTGTATAGCAGATGCTTGGTCCACTCTGATACAAATTTCACCTCCTTAAAATTATTTGATTAAGGAGTCTTTATTACAATGAGTTTGATGTGTTTTGTATGAAAAGTGATATAATTCTTATAAAATGCAATTTTAAAATGGAAAGCCCTTTGTAAGAGAAAGCTTAGGATGAAAAAGAGTGGACAAATACCAGGTAGTCAAGATGTTTCTCTTTTTGATTTGTATGAATAGTACTGCATAAACATCCATTAATGGTAGACTAGTGCCTATAATGAAATATAACCAACAGTAGAATTTCGGACTAATGGGTAGATTATCATTTAGTAGAAAATATTAAAATTACTCCATGGTAATTGTAACAGCTTGCATATCCACTAGAAGTGTGTGAGACTTCTAATTATTAGGCACCAATCCAAAATTAGGATTTAGGGGAATTTTTTCATTCTGGTGAATTTATTTTTAGAGTTACCATATTGAAATATTAATGGAAAGAAGTTCAATACATTTTTCTTCAGTTTATTGCTCACTTGCATGTCTCTTTTAGGAAATGTGTTTAAATAATGATTTCTTAATTTTTTGTTGCTCTCCTTTTGCTTGTTAATTTGTAGTGTTCTTCACATAGTTTTACTGGAGTGTCTTCCAGCTGTATGCATTGTAAATACCAATTTCTCTCTCTGTAGCTTACTTAAACAATTCTTTAATGTTGTCTTAATGAGCAAATTCTCTCAATATAAATGTCTAATTGTTAATTTTGTCCTTATAACAAAATATTTATGTATAAGATAGTTATATAGTAAGTTTCTGAAAATAGTTTTGATTTTCCCTTCCCAGGAGATCATGTGGTAATAAGAATAATCCTCTGACTGGTCTCCTTTCTTTTTTCATTATTTACATTTTCATCTTCTGTAATGGCATGGTAGTATTCTACATACTTAATTACATACTAACACAAATAGTGTTACCCATTTCCTTCTGAACCTAGCAAATAGTGAACTTATTTTGTAAATTTTTATCAGGTTATTGTGCACAATTTTATATTATCCTTGAAAGTGAAATTTATGTAGTTTTCTCCCCCAGACTATATTTAATTTCACTGTTTTTCTCTTAAATATTATTATTCATATTCATGTTTTTAGCTGTCATTTATATGTTGATGACTTACACATTCATATTTATATCTTTAAATCAAATATGCTTAAAATTTTTTGGCTATACACACAACTGAATAATTCATAGCACTATCCAAGTGTCTTTTAGACAACTAATGTCTGACCTGTCCAAAAAACAAACTCATAAGCTTTCTGAAAAATCTTCGCTGTCCACCGAGGTAAACATTATCATCATATCCTTTAGTCCAAGCCCAAGAAAACTATCATTTAAGTTCACCTTTTCCTTATCGTCTCTCTGTTATTATGTCCACTAGAACTACCTTTCTATCTCTTCAGTAGGTTTCTTGCTTAAGCCTGCATCTAGTCATAGGCAGATGGCATCATTAGCCATTAGTTAGTTTTTGTACACCTGCATCCCAACCCTAAACTTTTCTTCACAGAGTTATCTATAAGGATGGAGATATTAACTTTATCACTTCCACGCTTAAGCCCATTCTATGATTTCCTTGACTTCAAGTAATAAAAATCCCTAATCCCTTAATGAAGATTAAATAAAGTATGGCTCGGTCCTTTCAGACTGCTCCAGTTTCTTCTCTATTATTCTCCTAGATGACTTTTGTCTGCCTTACTTGATTATATTTAGGAAAATACACTGCTTTTCTTTTCTGGCATTTAGTAATGGTTCCATGTGATTTATATAGAATGAGAACAGATCATGCTACTTTTCTGTTTTCTCCTTTGTACTACAGTATTGTTTGTTTGTTTGTTTATATGTCTTTTTCTACTGTTTAGGAATTTAGTCTAATTAATTCTACTTAGAATGTTTACTCATTAAGCCTCTTAGGAGATCTATTGTTATCCGTATTCTGTCCACAATTTTCCACTATTTTTCAAGCCTTGGTACTCTTTAAGACACTGAAACAATTGACAGGGTTATTTATTTTCTTTTGACCAAAAATAAAGTTCAGTATTAAAATAATTATCTATCTCCACTGAAAACAACCCTATAAATGCCATGTTTATTCCTTTTCTATTCTCTATTCCTTTTCTCTACAGAATTATTATGGTTTATACATGGTGTTAACTTGAGAAGTCTGACAATTAACTAAGTGACTCAGCAGTTCTGCATCCTGGAATGTAGAGGACAAGCCATTACCTTTCTAGAATATTGTTCATGTGTCAATTTGAGGTCAGAAGCTTAACTGAGTGATTCAGCAGGGGGTCAGGGTCCCTAATGTGTAACATCTTCAGCCTGTGCAAGAGGAGGCCGCACAGATGGTGTGAGTGCCACACCCACCCTAAGGGAACAGCCTGCATATAATAAAAGGCAAATGAGGAAGGACTGATTGCTGGTTCTTAAGATGAGTTCCAGTCTTCGCCTTCAGTTTGGACTTCATCTCCTGGCTTCTGGTATAGATTGTTCAGCTTCTGTCTGGGACTCTTCAGAGTTAATCATACACTCTTCAGCCTTTTTCATAGACTCTCCAGCCTTCTGTCATTGGCTCTTCAGTGTTCTGTTGTAGACCCCTCAACCTTCTGATACAGACTTGTACGTGGTACTGCAGTGAGCTCCAAACCTTGGGCTGGACCCGTCAACCTCCAGCATGCAGACACCCTCTGCACACTCCCTCATCTGACTTTGTGGCTGACTGCTGTAAGCCAATCTTGTAATATCTTATACATTTGTATGTCTTATGTTATATCTATTTCTCTAGTAAGCCCTGACTGATACAAGAATATGATATGTATTTTCTCTATTTCACTATCACTATTTTATATGCTACATTTGTATAGGTAGATACACATATACATATTTATATGTAAGTATATCTAGACTATATTTGTGATATATACTTGATTAAAGAGATAGAAAACATTAATCTATTTATTTTACAACACTTGTTGAATGGTTATTGAAACATTAATAACTGGGAATTAGTATTCAGTAGTGTTGTGTGTAAAGTTTTGGAATCTACAACTGGATTTGAATCTTCACTATACCACATAATGTCTATTCAAGATACTTTAGTTCATCTTGTCTTACTTACTTGTGTATAATATGAAAATAAAAAGTATTTTACCTTATATGGCTGTTGTGAGAACTAAAAGAGAATATTGTAATTTTCACAGTAGCTGGTACTGAATAAAGTGTTCAAAAGGAAAAAGGAGCCTGGGTGGAGGAACAGGGAAAGGAAGGAGGGAAAAGGAAAAAAATACAAGATATACTACTAGTTTTTCTTAGTTCATTGAAAGGAGAGGTCTGTACTAATACTGTTTTGAGAATTTTTATCCCCATGTCCTATACTCTGAGTAATTACTTTAAAGGCAACAATACATAATGTATTAACTATTATTCTTCTTCTATTATTTTGAATGAAATTATGTTACACTTTTTTATTTTAAAGAGAATAAAACCAAACAAAATAAAATGGAATAAAACCAATCAAAACAATATAGTGAAAGCAACACAGAACTTCAAAACAGAGCAACAGGAAATCAACCAATGCTATCATGTTTCTTGTTATCATCAAAATTGCTGCTACCATCAAAAATAATAAAGCAACAGAATAAAACAAATCAAAACAAAAAATTGAATAAAACAAAACAATAAAATGGAGCAAAACAAAACAGTGAGAACAATATTGAATTTCAAAAACAAGACAGAAGAAAATCCCTCATAGTTCTAGGTTACATATTACTATTCACTGAATAGATGCTTAGACTACTGGCTTTAGGCCTGCAAGGTCAATTAAGCAGTATAAACATTGAGTTGTTTTGTACCTCAGTTGCTATCAACTAAGTCTGTGTTTCTCTGAATCAGCTTGTTTCTTACCAGGGTAGAGGTGGGGCACCTTGGTTCTTTTTTGTCTCCCAGGCTACTCACCAAATGGCTCATGGGAAGGGTAAAGGGTAGCTCACAGGAAAGGCACTTATTCTACTTTTTTCCATAAAATAAAGATAAATAAAATACTTTAAGTATATTTTTAAAATATAGCCCATACAAAAAGCTAATTTTTCTAATGTTTGAAATAGATAAAAGAAAGTACAACAAATGATTCGAATTATATAAAATACAATGAAAAGTTCTTTTCACCACTCCTTTGGAATTATTTTTGAGAGTAATTTTTAGATAACATTTTGAAGTATTTGTAGCATGTTTGATGCATCTGGATCATAAATTACTATGTACTTTGCATTCTTAAATGGGAAAAGGATTATATTTTTCATAGTTGTGTCATTATTAATCTTTGTACATTCTTATTTACTGTATTATAATTCCTAAGTTTATATGAGACTTAATATCATTATGAAGCTCATTACATGCATAGTAACAAAGAGATCTGCTAATAAAAATCACAAATGTTGTATAATAGGGATGTATCTTACTAACTTGGAATCTGTCTTGGTCACTTTTCTCTAGTTGCTGAGACAAAACACCTGACACCAAAAACTAAAGATGGAAAGTTTTATTTAGCTTACAGTTTTGGCAGTTTCAGTCCATACTTAGCTGGCTCCAAAGCAGGGTGGCATGGAACAGGGGAAGCCATTCATGGCAGCAGCAGGTATCAAAGATGACAAGAGTGAAAAAGGACAAAAGGGGGGAGCAAGTTGCTTTCCCTCACTTACATTGTATACTGGCTACCTGTTCCTGGACAGGTGCAGGACTTCCATCACCAGTCCCAGCACTAGACAATGAAACAGTCACAAATGCTAGACTCAGCCACCTTTGAAAGGCCCAACCCCCAAGACCACATGAGGCTTTTGAGGACATCTAGATGCAAACCATAACAGAATCCAATCATAATTTTTCAATCTAATGATAAGTGTATAAGACAAGAAAGCACAATCATCATTAATTATTCTTCCATTCATTATCTCACAGGCTTGTAATCATTAATGCTACCTACAGGACCGGATTTGTGTTTGATTTAGATTATACTGAAAGCTGCAGACCATGTGTTAGTTACTTTGGCAATATCACAGTTTGATCATGTAGCCAAAACATCAGAAGCAATACATGCTTTGGATTATATGAGGCTCTGCTGAAGTTCCTTCCAAAAAAGGAGAAAATCATAAAACATGTTTCAGTTTACTACCATGTTCAAAGTTTCAGAAGTTGGTACAACTTTCACTTGTCAACTCATAATAGAGTATGTACCCTTATTGCTAGCTCAAAACAGTGTGTGTGTAATGATCTGGTTTTGCTAGTGCTGTCATAGCAAAGCACTATAGACTGGGTGGCTTAACCAACAGAAATGTTTTCTCACTGGGCATCATGGTTCATGACTGTAATTCTAGCACTCAGGAGGCTGAGACAGGAGGATTGCTGTGAATTCAAAGCCAATCTGGGCTACACAGTGAGTTCAGGACTAACCTAGCAGAAACTAGCAAGACCATATCTCAAAAAATATTTTTTCCTTGCACTTCTGGGGGTTGAAAATTTGAGATAGATGTGTTTGTTTTGGGGGTGTTTCTTCTGAGTCTCTCTATGACTTTCACCAGGTATCTGTACTTCATGTTGCTTCAGTGTATGACACTGTCTTGATCTCCTCTTCATGTAGAGACAGTGATTCTATTGGATTAGGGGGCTGCACATAACTTCATTTTATCTCAATGATCCCCTTTAATTATCCCTTCATATGTGTTCACATGTGAGAACATTCCAGGCTAATGAATGTTAAGGCATCAACATATGACTTGAAAGAGTCACAGAAGATGCTGTTCAGCCTATTTCATGTATTCTATAGAAGTCTGAGCCAGTCATAATAAGTAAGGAATGAGACAATCACATCTAGTTAGAGAAATACAGAAGAGATTCATGGGAGAAGGCAAAATACTCTTAAATTTATGTAAATTTCCTCACATATGACAAACTGAATTTTAGGACTTTGCACCACTTAGCATACTATTTGTATAGCTCAGATTAATTTTTCAAGCAGCAAGCTAAAAATAATGTCATTAGCTGCTATGTGTACTGGAGTTATACTGAAACATGCTTAGCCCTCTGCATTGATATTTTATTTAAAGGAATATTTTGTATTAAACAAATGCTTTACTTGTAAGTATATGCATGACCCTCTTTGCCAAAAATTGTTTGCAAATATATGTGCCTTAATACTTTTCCAGATGATTTTACCCTTTTCACTGTTATTTTGGAATAAGAAATTAAAGTACAAGAACTAGCTACTGAAATTTAGTTTAAAATAAAAAACCTCAGGTTTTTTAAATTTTAGATTTTTCACTGTGAAGTGAAAAATCATGAGGATGGGCTATTGTTCCAATTCAAGTTATTTTATTTTTTTACTATTAAAATTTATGTCATTATGTAATGTAAAACAGTCAGATTTGATTTAATTTCAACATACATTTCTCATGTCCATAATTTATTCATCCATCCTTCCTTTCTTCCTCTCTCTGTGATTCTTTCTGAAAAGATCATACCTAAGATGCCAAGCATGTTAAGCAGGAACTTTTTCACTGGACCACATCACAGTGCATAGTTATCTCCACATTCACAAATTAAGTATTTTAGTTACAATAATTACTGCTGCTTTTTCTACACACTAATTTAGAAATTTTGCAGTATCTGTAAAATTGGATAGTAAGACCAATCTCAAGAAATACATATGTCTAATATGGCAGCCAGTGTTGATTTAATATCATCTTGCTCTGAAGTCCTACCATGCTCTTGTTTTTCTATTACCATTGGTTCTATCATGTTGTGTTTTATTGGATTTTGATATGTATGATAGTATAAACAAAATTTTTATGGAAAATGAGGTAATATGGCAGCCATTGTTCATCTTCAGTTATTTAGTTTAGAATGCCTTGCAATACTTTCATTCTCTTGAGTGGTTTTATTCTATTTTATTATGTTTGACATTATTGTGTGTAAAGCTAAGCTCAACTATTTCAAATAAAGAGACATTATGATAGCTACTGTTAATATCCAATTGTTTTGTTGTGAAGTGCTGGGTTGCTTACATTGTTCTGATCTGCTTAGATCTGTCCTCTTTTGTTTTATTCTCTTTAAAATAAAAAAAATTTTAAAAAGAAATATATATGTCATTTGTAGTGGAGTGGCACTTCATGTATTTAAATTGAAAAAAGTTCCAAGTGATAAAATCTAATATGCCTTGTAAATAATATAAGGCTGCATTTCAAAAAGAATATTTTACTAAGGGCAGTTACTTGTTTATGGTGCCAATGATAAAGTTTTATATTAGGACCAAAGATAAAAATGCTAAAAGTGATGACAATGTAATTTCATTACTCAAAATTATTAAGTATCTGTTAGTTGTCTCTGGTACTATTAATCCCTTCTTGTCTTAAGGAACCAGGAAACTAAATATTCTTCAAAACTTAAGATCTCTGGTACCCAATCCTGCAACATCTGTATTTTCTTTTTTGTCTAAATATGCTATATAAAAGCTTTCAATTCTCCATGCTAACAATTCTTGTCCAGTTGAAATTGATATATTAAGACAAAATTTCCATAAGTGATACTAGTATTATTTTTAGGTAAAACAGTAGCCCAATCCAACAAAGTTTAAGTTACACTATTTGCTAAATTTTGTCTTTTTTCTTACAAGAGTCAGTATATGCATTCAGTTTATTATTTTTATTCAAATAGTTATGATTAGGTCTGATATAATTACTTTGTTATCTATTAAAGGATTTTATGTACTACTTATAATATTTATTTTTAAAGTTTTAAATCTAATATGTGATATAGTGTAGTTTGTAGATGACTTTGACTATGCTATAGCTTTTACAA
This sequence comes from Hydrochoerus hydrochaeris, assembly GCA_004027455.1. Classification (NCBI taxonomy): domain Eukaryota; kingdom Metazoa; phylum Chordata; class Mammalia; order Rodentia; family Hydrochaeridae; genus Hydrochoerus; species Hydrochoerus hydrochaeris. The sequence goes on from PVLA01001323.1 coordinate 323,599, forward strand.
CAGTTTTATATGGCTGTTAACTTTTACAGTTTTTATTTAAATAGTCTATTGATTATAGATACATACACAAATCTAAGTCTATAGTTTATGGGTGGAGCACAGAAAAGTCTTCATGTGTTTATTCATTACATTTCCCAGGCATTTGAGTTGGTTTCTAACTTTAGGCTATTCTGAATAACATTGAGATGTGCTTTCATGGACTTGTCCTTGGCATGCATAGCAATAAGAAATATACCTAGTAATTGACTTGCTGCGTCACATATTCTCATTTAATAGAAAACATTAATAATTTTTTCTTCTAGTTTTAGCCATTAATACATTTTCCAAAATTGTGTCGAGTTTTCCAGCTTCTCAGCATTCTCATCCAAACTTCAAGCTGTTGGTCTTGTATTTAACCATTGTAGAGGTATTTAACTGTGGTAATAATTTATATTTCACAGATTTTGATGGGGCCAAGCATAGTTTTCATGTTTATTGACATGTTAAAACTTTGTGTAAGCAGTTGTATGACTTTTTATTGGATTGCTTTTTTCTTGTTGATATTTAAGAGTTTAGATTTGAGCCCTCTGTTAGTTACGTTGTGTATAAGGCTGAATAATGGCTCCCTAAATGTCTCAAATCTTCCTAAATATACCAAGTCCTGATCTCTGTAAATGTAACTTTATATCATGAAGATTTTGCAGATGTGATTGAATATGTGCATTTCAAAGGGCAATATTTCTCTGGGTTACCCAGGTAGGTTATAAATGCAATCATATGAATCATTTTAAGATGTAAATAGAAGATCTGGCATTAATGCCAAACATAGGGCGATGAGAATTTGTAGTTTAGATTGATGCAGATGTAGGAAGCTATAACAGGCAAGGAAGAGATTCTCCTAGGACCTGCTGACATTCTGATTTATGTCCAATGATTCTAATTTCAGCATTTAAAACTGTGAGGGTGTTAGGAAAAAATCACTTATTTTCATTCACTAGGTTTGTGATGAACCATTGGGAAACTATTTCATGGGGTGCAAATATTATGTCTACCACATTGATTACATTTATATTCTTTTGATGATATCTTGATGTACAGAAGCTCCCAAGAGGGATGTAGTTTAATTCATCAGTCCATCCCTATAGTTAGTACTTTTTCTTGCCATGTTGGGAAAATATTTTCTTGTTTTGAGAGCTTGATGATGTCTCTCATCTTATCTTATTTTACCTTTCAAGCTTATGTTCCTCAACTCTAAAACAAGGGAGGGAGGTCAGTTTAAACTTTTCCCCCTGTTGAGGACCATTTCTTAAAACAGTTGTTCTTCTACCTCTGAATTTCAGAGAGATCTTGTTCCATTTCTCTGTTTGTTCTGGCACAAACAAACCTGTCTTAGTATATACTCTGACACTATGATATTCAGCAAACTCTTTTATTTTGTTCTTCAAGATTGTCTTGCTTATCTAATCTTTGCATATTCTATGACTATGTTAAGATCTTTTAAATCAATTTTCAGAAAGTCCGATGAGGTTGTATTTGAATTTTGACTTTATGGAAAAATTGCAGAGAATTTGTACTTATAAAATACAATTTTCCAATTCATAAATACAGTGTTTCCTTTTTTTGTTTAGCACTCAGTTCCTTAATATTGTGTTTCAAAGTTTTCATTAAACTTATTTGTAACTTTTTATTATTATAAATAGTAATTTTAAAATATCATTTTTAATTCTCTATAGCTTATAAATATAGAAATGTGAATGAATTTTTAATTAATTAATTAATTTATTTATTTAGAGACAGGGTCTCGTGATGTAGTGCAGGTTGGCCTTGAACACACTTCTGTAGCCCAGGCTGGCCTCCAACTCACAGTGAGCCTCCTGCCGTGGCCTCCTGAGTGCCGAGATTACAGACATGTGCCACTGGCTAAATTTTTAAGAAACTCAATTTCTATCAAACTAATTCACTTAGTCTAAAATTTTAATTTTTCATTTTTATGTACATAATTATAGCATGTACTAAGAAATTATCACTTCTATTGTCCAAAAGTTATAACGTGTCTCCTATCTTCCTTCTTCTCTCCCTTCCTCCTTTCCAATCTTCCAATACATGTTTAATAGAAGTGCTAATATGTGACTTCAGTGTCTTCCTTCTGATGCCAGAAGAGAAGATTGTCACATTTTATTATTAACTAGGATATTTACTTAGTATTTTGCTTGTTCTTATCAGATTAAGAATATTTTCTCTGAACTCTAATTCTGAAGAGTTATTTTAAATTGAATTTATATATATTCTTTTTCTGGATGTCATTTGAGATGATCATTCCATTTCCTCACTTTACTGTATTAATGTGTAAAATTATGTCAACTGATTTTCTAATATTAGAATACCTAGACTACTAAAGTCACATTATTTTGAACATAGATGTTTACAGCTATATTCATCAATTAATCCTGTAGTGTTCTCCTTTTGTACTATTTTGTATTTTGTATTGATGTTTTGTCATTAAGACTGTTTGGGTCCCCTAAGAAAAATCTGAATATTTTATCCTTTGTCTTTTCTATATTGTGGAAGAGTTTCTATGATACACAATTTCTTCTGTAAGAGATTAAAGAAATGGAACTATGAGCCAGAGCTTTGCTGAAAAAGACTATAGATTCAAATAAAATTACTAAGGGATTCACAAAAATTATTTTTATTAACATAGGTAAGATGTGTTCTTCTAGATTTTTTCTGTATTCAAAGATTTTTCAGTCTGCTGGCATAAACATTTGTAACATAATTTTATGTTCTTTGTGAAATCTGTATGTTTTAAAGAAGTGTTCTCATTTCCATTCTATTAAACTTATACTTACCCTTTTTTCAGTGATCACTATCAGCAGAGCATTCTATTATTTTATTAATAATGAAATAATAATAATTTATTATTTTCTTTTATATTTTTATTATACTTTCCTTCATTTATTTTTCTGTTGCTTTAGTATTTCTGTGATGACTGTTTGGATATAATTAATTTTCAACTTTTTTTCTCTGTTATACTACTTACTTTAAATTCTTTCCTTTAAGCACATATTTAGTTGATTCCCAATAGTTTTTGTAAACATATTCATACTATTATTTCCACACATGTACTATTACTTCCTTGTCCTACAGAAAATTTAGAAATCACTATTGTTTTAATTACAAATAGATGCAAGCTTCTGCTATTGATTTCTATATGAACTGCACTACAATCAGACAGTATATTCTCTCCTTAAAAATTTATAGAGATTTGTTTTATAGTGATGAATATGTTCAAATTTGCTGAATATTTAGTATTTAAAATAAAATTGAACTCTTGAGTCATTAAGTATAATGTTTCATACATATCCATACCTTTTTACATTTTAATCATATTTATTAACTTTGTATATTTTAACATTTGGTAATTATTGGCTTTCAAATTTATAATTCTTACATCTTGCTCTTGAATTAAAACTATTATCATTGAGAATTATTCTACCTTTACTAATGTCTTTTTTCTCTTGATTTCTACAGTTAAGTTTATAATAGCTTAACTTTTGTAGAGTTTGCAGGGTATATTTGTCATATTCTTTTCATGCAAGCATTTGTATCTTAGATATACTAAGAGAAAATAATTGTTTTGTAAATATGTCACATTTCTTTGTCTTCTATTTAGAGTGATTTTCCTTTTACAATTACTGGAAGTACTAATTTATTAAGGTTTAAATGTGTCACAGTAGTCAGTACATTATATTTAACCCACATGTCATACCTTGGATTCTTTGTCTTTTTAATATATCATTCTCTTTTATTTAGTATGCTTTCATCTCTCCTTTTACTGTTTAAGTACCCATTCTTATACTCCTTTCCTAGAGGTTACCATAGACAATATGCAAATCCTTAGCTCATCAATCAATGCTAATTAAAGCATGAAATATATGTATGTATATGTTTCAATAAATTGTGACCAGTGTCAAACCATGATAATCAAGGTACAGAATATTTCCATTTCTCCAAAAGTCTCTTTGTGCCACATTCCAGTCAATTACATGCCCCAGTCAGGCAAATACTAATCTGCTTTTTATAACCTTGATTAAATCTGTTTTTTCTAGAATTTTATATATTATACATACTTTTCTATGTCTGTTTTCTTTTGATCAGAATCATGTTGTAATATACACTATTATGTGTAAATTGGTGTTTACTTGTTTACATATGGATAATTATTTTATATCCGTTTGGTAAAAGTACTATTTTTTAATTTGTTTATGAATTGTAATTCAAAACCTTCCTATTACTGAGACTCCACATCCAAATGGCTTCACTGGCTAATTCTACCTAAGGTCTTTTTAAAAATAATTTAACTTGTACACAAACTTTTTAAGAATACAGAAAATGATAGAAAAACTTCTGAAGCAAATATTACTTAGGTACCAAAGTTAGAAAGACATAACAAGAAAAGTATAAACTGATACCTCTCATGAATGAATTTGTAAAAATACTCAACAAAAGACTTTTAACTTGAATTTTGTAATCATGTTTCCTGGTTTTTATATTTTTATGGATTTATTATCTACTTGTTATATCATTTAATGATAGACTGTTACAGTGCCAAATCATCTTTTTTGTTTTATCAGTTTGATTCATGTACTTCAAAATTTTTCACTTGTTACATAAAAATTTGGGATTTTTAGATCTTGTTAAAATATTGATTTTTGCAATGAGTATGAAATTTCTTTTTATCAGTGTTAATATCTGTTGTGAATTCTACTTTAGTATTATATAATTACTCCAATTTTCTTTTGATTAGTGTTTTTAGGGCATATTTTTTTTCTTCCTTTTACTTTTAATACATCTATGATTTTATATTTAAGGTGAGCTTTTGGAGTAACAAACAGTTGGTTCTCACTATTTTTATCATAATCAACAATATTGGTTTTTCTAATAGTGTGATTTACATTAATGTAATTACTCATTTTATGGGTCTTTTTACCTCTTCCACTTCTTTTTGTATGAGTTTAGTATTTGTGATAATTCTATTTTACCATCTTTACTTGCTTTTTGTTTATGTATCTGTTTTAAATCTTTTTCAGTAATTACACAAAGGTTTAAAATATAATTTACATCTTTAATGAGTCAGTATCTACATTTGTGTAATATTTTACAACTTCTTTAATAGTCTAAAAGTCTAAAAATAAATGAGTCCAAATTTCTTCCCTATCCTTATGTTATCCTATTAGTTTAATTTATTTAATTTACTTTAGCTGGCACATAAAAATAGCAACTTTACCCTAGCAATGTTTTACACATGCATTCATTGTGCAGTGTTTAAATTAAACGTCATACATTTTACTTTTCTACATTCAATAACAATATAGTGTTACTCTGTGTTAGATCTCTCACATTTTAAATAATTATAAATAAGAAAATCAATCTGTCTTAATTGATTCTCATCACTGAGACATAATACCTGAAATCCACAACTGAAAGGAAGACAGGCTTATTGTGGCTCACAGTTTGTGGAGGTTTCAGTCCATAGCTGGCTGGTTCCAAGGTCAGGAAAACATGTAGAGGAAAATGACAGAGGATAGATAGCTCAACGCGTAGCAATGGAATGGGGAAAGAGAGAGAAAGAGAGAGCGGGAGAGGGAGAGGAAGAGGGAGAAGGAGAGGGAGAGCTGGAGGGGGAGAAGGAGGGGGAAGGGGAGGGAGAGGGAGAAAGGGGAACACTACACTCCTCAGTGACTTACTTTCTCCAACCAAGCTTTACCTACCAACATGACAGTTAGCTATAAACTCAACAGTGGTCTAATAGCTTGATGAATAGCAAGCCCAAGTGATCCAATCAGCTGAAAGGAGCCTCACTCATTAATTCACAAGACTTTGTGGGTATATCTAGATATAAATTATAATATAACCCCAGGAAACTCATTCACAGAAAAGGAACGTACAGTTGCAGACTATAATTTGACTAAGCTTTTATAAATAGATCACAATTGTTCTCACAGGAATTTTTCTTATGCTTCCACTCACCAAAGACGCAAGTAGCTATTGGAAAGAAAGTGAACAACTTCTGTATCCACAAAGCACCTAAAGGACCATGATGGACATTGTTACAGTCAGGGTTTACAGGGGAAAATAATACGGAACATATAATTTGTAGAATTATTTCATAATATTCATCCAAAGAGTTACATGCAGAAAAGATCTTTTTTTGCACTAGAGACCCAAAGAATCCACCTGAGAGCCTGGATCCTTCAGCAATGTCCTGCAAACAAGTCCACCTGGAAACCTCGAGCCCATGACAATGTCTCATACAAGTCTGTATTAAGGATCTGCACTGGGAAGGCCTAAAACTCAGTGGTGGAAGCTAGGAAGTCTGCACCAGAGTGGTGAAGGAGGTGTGCTAACAGGTTGAAGGATCTGCACTGGAGCCAGGTAGTGACACTCAAAGTAAGGAACAGAGCTCCCCCAAAGATAGCTGCAGCCACCCTCAGTGCCAGCGAGGACTTGACCTCCAACAATGAGAACTGTGGAGCTCGTATCAGGCAAGCCTGTCATGCTCGACAAGCTTCTCTAGGAAAATCCCCATCATCCCTTCCGATTCTCCATTTATGTTGTTGACAACAATCATCAGGTGGACCTTCTACACCCAGAACCACACTGATTCAGTTCAGTTGGGTGTTTCAAGCTGACCATTAATTAACCACCACAGACACCCACATAAGATCTTAACATAAGTTAAGATCCTGTGACTTTTAGCACAAGCCCATATGTCAATATGTAGTATGTTAATAGGAATATTAGTCCAGATGAGGTACAGTTGACATTTAATAATACATTATATTTGCTTATGTTAACTAATCCTATATTAAAAATGTAAATGTTAAAAGCAAAATAAAAAACATGAATTTTCATATTGACTTTCATTTATTCTATTTCCTGTTCCTTTTGTTAATATATGTAGGTTCAAAGTTTTGTCCTGAAACATATTTGATACTTGAAGTGCCTTCTTTAATAGTTCTTATAGTGAGGCTGTACTGTAAATGGTTTTTTCTCTACATGGTTTGTTTACAAAAGGATATATATATATATATATATATATATATATATATATATATATTTGACTGCTTTAGAATTCTAGGTTGACTTCTTTTTCCTGTTAGCACTTTAAAGATTTCTTATCCTTATGGCTTTCATAATTTATGTTGCAAATTCTGCCTTATTTTTGTTCTTCTGTACTGTAATGTTTCCTTTTCTTTGTAGTTGTCATCAAAATTATCTTGTCTTTGGTTTTCATCCATTGAATATGATATTCATTCTGTTGGTTGCTTTCATCTCAGTCCAGTACATGTGTATTTATTTTTTCCTTCCCTTTTTGTATGTCTTACAACTTTTTGTTGAAATTCTGACATATTGTTTAGGAATGCAGAAGGGTTTTATGCCTGGAGCTTTACATATCATTTCTTCTGCTCACATATTAGTATATGGTGCTATGTGTGCACCAAGAGCTTTGAATGTCTTTAGTATTATCTTGGCATTAGGGTAGAGCTTGTTTATTAAAAGATGTCTGTTCTACCCTCAACTTTAGATCTCCCCTTTGCATTGTGCATAAGTGCAATAGTCTCCAACTTTTTTGGCTCTGGAATTAATTTTGTGGAAGACATTTTATACGGACTCAGGGTGATGGTGTTAGAATGATTGAAGCATATTACATTTATTGTACTCTATTTCACACACACACACAATAATACTCACTGTAAATAAGAAACCTTGATCTGTTTTTCTGCAACTAAGTGGTCACATTCAAGGGTGATGGGAGGTAGTGACAACAAAGTATGTTGCTATGTCCAGTCTACTCCATACTCTCATTTTGGCTACTATCACTGCAGAAAACAGTACTTTAGTGCTCTTGTGGAAATCTCAGAATATTCTGCCTTGACTTTAATCCACAATATATAGAGATTTGAAGTTGTCATGAGTATAGCGTAGCTATCATTCTACAATCTCATTTTAAGGTCACCATCATTTATAATCTCAAGCAGTTGATCTCTGCCACAAAGTTCATTCACTAGTTTATTGAAAAATGAGTCACAAATTCAATCCATTCTTCTGCATTTTGGGGTCTTTTGAAAGCCGAGATAGTTGATAATTTCACAGCTGAGAGAAAGAAAGCTCTGAGTCAGTATCTTTCAAAATTTCTGCTCATATGTGAAACAAGTTAAAAATTCCAGTGTTTACCAGCTGACCTACAATTTCAGCTTACCTTTTAATGCAGCCACTTTATCTGTTAGCTTGAATACACTTGTTGGTCTCCTCTGAAATGACACATTGAGTTTACTGAGAAGGTTCCACAAGTATGAAAATATTGCAACCCATTCTGTGTCATGGAAATTTGCTGCCAGAAGTAACTGTTTTGATAAAAAGAAATCTCTATAACATAACTCAGAACTTCATAACTCAGGAACTCTGGCCACTGATCTACCTTTATAAATTATTCTCATTTCTATGTATAAGAGAAGACGTTTGCTGTCCATCTCCTTACAGAGGTGGATAAACAGATATGCGTTACAAGTGTATACTTTAGTGTGGTTGATAATTTTAATCACATCCTGCAAAATACTATTAAGTTCAGATGACATTTTTTCAGTAACCAGCTTTTCTCTAGGGGTGACACAGACTGTAGGTGCACATCAGAAGCAACTTCTCTGACCTAAGTAGTAAAACCAGAAAACTGTTAGTCTTGGCAGCTATTCTATCCATGTACACATTGACATGAAATGACCAAATCCATTTTTCCTGATATGTAATCACTGAAAGATTGAATATTTCTGTACTTGTGATGTTGGTTGACAACAAAAGTGCATATATATATATATATATATATATATATATATATATACATTCATCCACATCCTCCTAAAAATGTATTGTACAAAATCAAGCACAGTTGCCTTATTTTCAACATTGGTAGACTTGTCAGCCTTGATTGTGTACCATGGTAATTCCTTAATTTTTTCTAACAATGCTAATTCATTTTAACAATTGTGCCTCAACATCCTCTACCATTACATTAATTTATCTACATATGGTGCTGAGAGAGAGGAACACACCTTCTTCTAAAAGTTCACAACAAATATCCTTAGAAGTTAGCATAATTAACTCTTCACCAACAGTAAAAGGTTTCTTAGCTTTAGCAATGCAGTTAGCCACTAAGAATGAAGCTCTCAGCACAGATACATTTGATGATGTGATGGCTTTTAATACTTATTTTTTTCTTCAGTACTTATTTTTTCTTTCAATAATTATATTTTATTCTTTTTCTTTGGAAAAACTTCAGAAGTTTGTTTTTTTTAATGCAAGGTAATTGATCTCCATGTGGTGAGGCAGTTTTTAAGGTTTTATGTCTTCCTTGGATAGCAGGTTGCCACACTTTATGAGAATCATTGTGGGAAAGAACTCATACATTAAGTAGGACTCTTGGTATTTTCTTTCAAGTTCAGCCTTCTTTTTCTTGTTAGTCTTGGAATCTTCTGCTGTCTCATCACTGGATCTTTCCCCCGTCCAAAGGAGTTCTTTGATGATATTTGTATTTTATACTTTTTGGCTGGGATTACTTTGTGACCCAATTAAAACTGTGCCTGAAACAAGTGCAGAGTGGGGGAAGATGGCATGGACAGAAGTGATAAATTTAGTAAAGGCAAGTCACAGGTGGACTAAAATAAGTGTTGGATTCTGACTTCCAGACTACCACCAGATACAATTGTACAATTGATGTACATCAGCATGCTTGGCACTATAAAGTCTGCCACTAGATGCAGCTTATTGTCACTTGCCACTCATGCATAGAGTTTATATATGAACCAATAGATGATTTATTATGGTGTGTGTGCTTTCAAACAGCTGTTAATTCATATTTGCAGCCACTACCCATGCTAGTATCATTACCTCAGCTCCACCTCAGATCATCAGCCCTTAGATTTTTATAAGGAGCACACAACTTAGATCCCTCACATGTGCAGTTTACAGTACTGTTTATGATTCTGTGACAATCTAATGACTGCTGATATGACAGGGAGAAAAGCTCAGCTGGTTGTGGGAGTAATGGAGTATAGTTGAAAACAGAGGTGAAGTTTCCCTACCTCATCTATCACTTACCTCCAGTTGTATGGCTTGATTCTAACAGGACAAGGACCAAAAACTAAGGGTTTTGTCTGTTAAGCCCTTTTTCATATCCAAAGAATATAAAGGCCTCTTGTACTTAATATTTTCTATCTTTCTGTGGGTGGGGTAAGAGGAATATTTGGTTGCTCTGATTAAGCCTTATTCTCAGGGAAATTTTCATCAGTGAAATTCAAGGAGGATTACCCCGTGACCCTGAAACAGCCTCACTTTTAGATATGAGCTATAGCTAAGGTATTCATCCTTCTCCTTGAGAGACACTGTGGGTGTTTTATAGAACACTTCCCCTAATTATAATGAGTTTGTTATCTTCATCTCAGTGCGGAAAACTTTTTTTCCCCATGGAGAAATGAGGAGAAGGATCCATTTAGGATTTTGTGTCTTTTCTACAGTGGTTACCCTTCAACGCTAACAGGACTACTTTTGTTGGTGACTTTCATAAGCCTTTTACTTTATTTGCAAGAAAAGCCTGAACATTGGTAGACATTTCCCTTGTGTCTGTGGGTTTCAAACATTATTGAGACTACATACCTAGACTTCAGGAGTTTGTTAACAATATTAGCTGAATTCTTCTTCCAAGTGTTCATTGATTTCTGCTCCAAGTAATGAGGTGCCTGCTTCTGTCTTGCTCTACTCAATCTGACAAAAATGGGTTTCTTTTCTATTATAATGCTTCTTGCTCATTAATGAGTTTGTGACTACTAGTGAGGTACCAAAAAGTTGTATGCTTTCAGATTGCTTAAGGTACTGTTCTCATTATTCAAGGAAGAGTGGGAACAATGTTCTTTTCATCTTTCTACTTCTTCTGTGGAAACAAATATTCATTTTAATGTCAGCAATAATCCAGATACAGTAAGGTACCTTAATCCTAGAGATCAGGAGTGTAATATAACAGCAGTCTGAGGATTACTAGGTCAATAATAGTTAAATGAAATTAAATAAATTTTAAAATAGTCCAGTGAAGAAAGAGGTGGATAAATGAATAGTGATGCTGCTTTGCTATTATTTTTGTCTGATTCTTTTATAGAAAAAAATCTAAATGCAAATGGGTCAGTTGTTTGAGTGACAGAAGTAGAAAACGGAAGCATGAGACTAAATGCAAAATTGGCTCTTCTGGAGCCAGATCTAACAAAACAAAAACATTATGAATGAGAAATACTAAACTCTTTGTAAGACATTAAAATTTAGTATTTCCTATTTCATTTGATTAATTTTGAAACTGTTCTTCGATGTTTTCTCAATTACAAGTTATGACACAATATTTTGGGAATGAAATTATAGGACCATAAATCATGTAGAACAAACACAAGACTGTTTAGAAGACTCTACAATTCAACTATTAAGTCCATCCAATACCTTTTAGGGTAATAAGTGGATAATGAAAGTGGCAGTTAATCTGGATGGGGACTGGAAAAATCAACACAATCCAATTAGTGGTGAATCCTGGGTATGTCACTGCTTAAGAAACAAATGTTCCTTTTCTGAACTATAATTTTTAGCCCAAAACCCAGCATAGTTTTCATTAGGACTCTGCAGTCAGCAGAAAGATTCACCTAATTTGCTTTAATAGCAAGTATTTTTACACTTTTACAAGAGTAAATAAAAATATTCTTACTCAAACAGTCCTGTTCTCTTTCTTTAGTGCTTTTGGTAACAAAAAGCTCTTCTCAGTTTACGGGTGGTCCTACCTTCCTGCCCAGTCACCCTCTTCAGAAATATCTGAGAACTATAATGTGTGAACTTAGCTTTCTCCACATTCAAGAAAACATCCATTACTCAAGTTTGTGGGTATGAGGGAAATGTGTGTATGCTTCTCAATTGGATCCCTAATTTCCATTCAAATTTAATCTTTTTTGTAACATCAAATTTAATCTTATCAAAGGAAATCACTATGCTTCCACTTTGCATGTTAGATAGCTTCAAAATAAAAATAGTAGTATGTTTCTCGAATTTATCACAACCATTGTCCAACAGAAAAATCAAATAATATGGTAGGTTAATCCCTGAGATTTTGTTGATTTTATTCTAGAATTTTGTACCCTAAGTCATTCCTTTTTTTCTGGTGACTCCGATATTTGACTGGTTGTCTCTGTACTGTTGCTCATCATGATTTATTCTCTAAGTATTAAAAAGGTTGGTTATTTTTGTATGGTTAAACACCATCAGTGAGTTTAAAATTATTATCCAGTAAATGAGATCAGTTGATGGGCTCAACCTTGCAAGAGTTGGTCAACTGTGGTTCATAAACCAAATCTAGTTGATAAGTTAAGACTAATCTTTAAATTTAATAATGAATTAAAATAGAATAGTATTTCCTAACACATGAAAATCACCTGGCCATCAATTATGACTGTTTTTATGCAACAATTGCAGAGTTGAATAGTTGCCACGGAGCCACACAGAGCCACACAACCTACACAGCTGGAAATACTTGCTATATGCCCATTTGTAGAAAAAATGTTTGGACAGCTCTAGATCAGGAATGTTTCAAAGAGAGAAATACTGTGCTAAATTGCACATAACAAAAAGAGCAAGATATTGATATCATTATCATAGATTTTATAACTTCCTAAAATATTTTGGATAATCACACGAGTGAATATTATATTTGTGATTCTATTTAGATACACTGATGCTTCCCTCAAAATACATACATCATGGTTCAGATTTGAACCATTTCATATGAAAAATAATTTTCAAATAATGAAAATACTTACTCAAGTAATTAATAAAATCCATACTTTTTATAATCACAGTGCTTAAATGTTTGATATTTCTGTCTATGTTGTGAAATCAGTTTTTAGGATTTATCATCTTTATTTCAAGTAAGAAGAAATTATAAAATTATTAAAAATATTACATAAGATATTGGTAACTACTAAGTTTCAGTTGCAGACATGCTAGTGTACATATTCAGACCTAGCTACTCAAGAAGCTGACACAGAAGAAACTTTGAAGCTAGCCTAGACAATTTAGAATAAACTTTTATGAAAATAAAAATTAAAAGTCCTGAAAATGTAACTCAGTGCTTCCTGGGTTCAATCTCAGTACTGAAAAAAAAAAAGGCCTTATTAACCAAAGAATTGTTAAATTGCTTAATATTTAAATATTCAATGTTCAATAAAAGATAATTTTTAGCTTTTTTCTTATTGCTGTGTGTAATTGATTATAAAAGTGATGAAGATATCAAAATTTCAGATATGGCACTATGAACTTCTATTATTTTTGTTTATTTATTAGATATATTTTTCTGATAGGTGTTTGACACCAGATTCATGTTCATGTGTAGCCTTAATATTGACAAGACAGTGCTTCCACCTTCAAGGCTTTCAAATTTTCTTACAAGAGCAAAGATTCCAGAGATAAATGTGCTAGTCTAGTGTTAGAATTGGCAAGCTGCAATAGATATTATTGCATAGTTGAACATTAGTTCTAAATGTTTCACAAAGTCAGTTCTTAATTAACCACTACTGGCTGAATTAAACCGATGTTTCTTCATTGATCTATGTTCCCTGCCATATTCATGATCTAAATGATACAAGTAATAAAGAATGTCTAAAATATTTCAGTTTAAGTACTTAAATGATGTTAATAAGACATATCAACATTTTCTTTCCTGGAGTGTTTATTAATTTGTGGACATACATGCACTCTGTCATGTATAGATGATATATTTTCTGGGACTATTTAGACAGAGACTATTATATGCCAAAGGTTACCACACAGAAGAGGAAAATGTTCTTGAATGTTGGTAAAATCTAGTGCAAATTGAATTAACCAAAAAGAATTCCTCTAAGAAAAAAAATAATATAAAAGTAACCCTGGAACAAAAATAATAAGGCTTTCCCAAATCATTTTGAAATATGTATTTATATTTTAAAATATGTATAAGAAAATTATAACCACAAAAGGACTTAACAATTGGTTTGTGCAATATCCATACCTAAACTCCCTATTTTTTCCCGGCATGTTTAAGATCACTAGAAAGCAAAATAGTGATTGACTATCCCATGTGCCAGGAACTCTCCATTTGTTAGACTCAGAAGCAGGTGCGGTTCTCCAAAATTTAGGACTGGTACTCACAGGTCAGCTGGTAAGTTAGAATAAATATGACACCAATGTGGCCCAATTAGATGAGGTTATTGGAGGAAATTCTGAAGATAGCACTTTGAAGTTTGATTAAAGGGAAAACCTTGACTGGCAACGTTATAGTTTGAACTTTATTCTGCAACCATTATATATTTCTGAGCAGTGACCAGGGAGCAATTGTGCTTATGATTGTACTTAAAAGCCACAGGGGAGAAATGTGAGCAAGTTTCATTTGTTTTATTTTGTTGGTTCATTTCTCTCCTTCCAATCCTTACTCCCACTGACACTAAGAAAGAGGAAAAAAATCAGATTAAATGACAGCGACTATTGTATATCTATGACAATTCTGACACTATTTTATTTTATTACTTTGTAGAGTTGTTTCACTGATGTTGTTATTACTGGACAGACTTTACAGTAAACATAGCAAACTGGAATTATTTAGTGTCAGTTTTATGGAGACTTAAAAAATAGAAATGATGAAATTTTTATGGCTTTTACAGTCAATTTATTTAGTAACCTAACTAATTCCTGGACAAATTCTCCACAGATTTATTCACTTTATATGGACCTAATTCTCTTCAAGCTTTTTTAAAATTCTTTTTAAAATACTTTTTATGCCTATAGCTGTAGGTAGCCACTTTACAAGTCTAGGAAACATGTCCAGGGCCAGAGAAAAATCATTATTTAATCAACTTTGTGATTTTTTTCTTCAATGAAAATCTAACAGGAATCATTACCTTTAACTTTGAACTTTACCATTTTTATTTCATTTAAAAATTAAACAATGTATGAAATAATATGGAAGAGAAAGAGTAGTGATTATTACTATTACATCAATCACAATACAATTTCATCAGAAACGCAGAAGTATTGTGATGGATTTGTCTAGAAACAGGACTGCATGTAATTAAGGAATCATCTTCCTGGAAGGAAGAAGGGCTGGAGCCAGAGCAAGGAAGAGTAAAAACAGACAAGAAGCCACCACACGTGCATCTCTTTCTGCCATATGGAACCATGATACCCAAAGCTTAATGGCTATTACCTAATTTCCAGTTTCCAAACTTTATATAAATTACTCTTATTTTTAATTTCAATCAGGAGCTATATAGAGAAGATCATGAGAATCATAGCTTGAAGTTTGCCAGATATGCTACAAAACTACTATTTTTACAAAATGTATTTGTTTATTTATTTATTTATTCTGTAACTATTACTTGCCTGGCTCCTTTCTGGTTGATGCAGACATAATTCAAAACATGAATTCATGTTTTCCTCAAAGTCCAAATTTTTTCAGATACAAAAAATATAAGCAATTTTTAATTTTTATAAGTATTAGGAGGAGTATAGGTAAAACTGAGCTGTAGTTTGTCCAATAGAGTTCACCAGAGCTTTCCCAATCTTTCCCAGTCAGCTAATACCTGATTATTATGCTTTAGATCCAGAATGTCTCCAAAAGTCTTGAGTTCAGAGATGGGGCCTTTGGATGATGATGGGAAAAAGGCACTTTTCCACCAGTGGATAAATCCATTGATGAGTTTAGGTGCTGTTAGAAAGTGAAGCCTAGCTGGAGATGGTTCACTGTGAGTGTGACCTGGAAGGATGAATTCTTGCCCCCATCTACTCTCTTTCTTCTCTGCTTCCTGGCCACTATGAGTTGACCAGCTTTCCTTCATCATGCCCCTCTGCCGTGTAGTTTCTACAGCCATCTGACCATGGACTGAACCTGTTGGAAGCTGTAGGTAAAATAAACCTCTCTTTAGGTTTTGAGTGACAAGCATTTTGTCCCTGTGATAGGAAAATGACTAACATACTGATGGATGTTCAGGAGTGATGAATGGGGAAAGAAACAATACAAAGGAAGTCACATTTGAAATGTCCAGAACTAAGGAAGAACAGCATTTTGGAGGAACTGAAAAAAGTTCAATATATAACTAAAATTCTGAGTCCCCAGAAGAACAGGCAATGAAAAACATGCCGTTGTTTCTTTTCTAAACGGTTGCATATTTAAGGTTCTTTCTGTTCTCATCTTTCATGGTCATTTTGATAGCAATTTAATCAACTGAGTACTGTCATTTAGAACTTCCCTGATTCTGGAGGATATTTTAATAGGTATTATTGTCCCACAGTGAATGTGTTAGCACTAATTAAGTCTGATGAAAGCTGCATCTTATTTTAAAGTCTCAATTTAAATATGTCTAAAAGTATAACATAAATAAGAACATGTGTTTAACCAAATGCTTTTTCTCTTTCCATAGTCCTTTACTTCTGGGTGGTCATCATTGTGGTATTTGTTTTTATAGAAAGGAAAATAGAGAACGCTCCTGCAAATTTAGGACACAATGAAATTTTGCTTACAATTACACTGTTAAAGAAACCACAGTCATGCATTACTTCCTAAAGCTATTGTTAGCATGGACAGTCTTCAAATACTGTGATGGGCTTTATTTTTCAAAATGGATATATTTTTATGGAAAGGGGAAAGTCAGAATGCTTCTCCTTGGATTCAAATACCCAAGCTAAAGACACTAAAATGTTTATTCAATAAAGCAGATAACTGCAAAATATATACAGAGGGCCAGGGATGTAGCTCAATGGTGCAGCGCCTGCCTGGCAAGCGCAAGGCGCTGAGTTTGATTGGCAGCACCAAAAAAAAAAAAAAATATATATATATATATATATATATATAGAGAGAGAGAGAGAGAGAGAGAGAGAGGGAGAACAAGTACTTTTCTCTACATCTCCAATAATTAACTCTATGAATTAAATGTTTTAATTTTAGGAATAAAAATATACAATAGTTAGACAAGCAAATAATAGCTGGACAAATAAAATCAAAAAGTGTTCAGGTTCTGTAAAATATATTAAATTCCAACAAATTTCCTTGGGAACTTTGTGTGGCTAAAAATGAAATTTCAGTAATAGTCTCACTTAATAACTGGCTAGCCTAAGAAAATACCACAGCTTAACAGAGACGTGCATATAAAAATGTATAAATGTGCAAATACCACATTAATATGGTTTTGATACAAAAATTCACAAACTGATGAATGGAGGTGAAAAGAATATAAGGAATGGAATCATTAGGGTTTGAGAACTTGTGTGCATGCACATGTGGGGTTAAAATATTATGAAAAAATTAAATCAATGGATAAATGATTATTTCATTGGTGATTAATTATTCATTGTATTAGATTTTAACTTGGTATACAATATAATTAGAGATTCACATGTTACATTTTATACAACATTGATAACTTCAGGTTGAAGTTTTAAAAATTTAAAACATTGGTCCGGCAAGCTGCGGCCACCCCAGAGCGAGAAACATCGGCGTTTCTGAGCTCTGTACCATGTTGGAACTTGGGGCGCTGGGAAAACAGGCTGCCAGCTCACTACTCTGGTAAGTGGCTGTGAGCCTTCCAGCACGCAGGCTAAGAATCAAACATCCACCCCCCCCCCGCCATTAGCAAGTGGGAGCCAGAGATCTGAGTATTTCTTGAGAGGATCAACATACGCAACATAGCAAATATGGGGATTTCCTTCTACCATCTCTTAGCAGGCAAATATCTTTATCAATGTTTTGCTCTCTTCTGATTATTGGTATTTCTCTATTCAATATTCTGTTGTTATAAGTTTGGTATCTCCTTCCATTTTCTGTACCTGATTGAAAGAACAACTATTGTGAAGAAAATGAGATATAATATTGTATATATTACTGTTATCCTGGTAATCTGCTGTGAAGTTTTGTACCAATTTCACTATACTGTCTCAATTGGCTTTGTTCCATCTTGTTCTGATGTATTTTATTGCCCTCAAAATAATAAAATAATTAATAATTTTTTAAAAAGAGAGATAGAAAAGTAACAAAATACTTCCAAAAACTCCCAACTTCCCCAAAACTGATCCATGGGGAATGGATAAGGAGAAACACAAAAACAAAGCAACAGAATTATGCAAGTTGATTAAAAAGTAAATAACAACAACGAAACAGACTAGTAAGGTACTGAGCAAGCTGAATCATAATATAACCAAACAGATAAGGGACTTAAAAAGTAAAAGGAGGAAAAGGAAGTGCTCTGAAGGATATAACTGCATGTATGTTTAAGTGTGTAGGACTGATAACCATATTGCTGAGTTTTTGTTTGTTGAACAGAACTGTTGCAGCCTCATTGTTTGAATGTCCACTTTGAATGTTTTAATTTTGTAACTTGAACAACTATATCTGAGAAGACATATGTAATTTATCAACTAGTGATTTCTTACTGTTTATTTTTTTAAAATTCTGTACTGTTTCTACCCTTTTTTTCTTTTTTGATTTTTTTCTCTTTAAATAAAAACAATTAAAATGTAATTATTTTCCTTCAAGTTGATGGAGTAAATGGACATGAAAAACCTTCCACAACTATGTAGAAATTCTTGGGGAAAGAATTACAACCACCAAAATATTAATCTTATAGGCAAATCACAAGAAAGCAAGCTAAGATAGTTGAAATAGCTATCTTTTTTGATGACTCCAGTAATTAAGTAATTATAAACAGAAACTAGAAATTCATATGCTATTAATGTACATGAGGTCAAGAATGATGGAAATAACATTTGTGGCTTTGATTTCAGTAAGTTAGAGAAAAGGTGGAGTGCTCACCTGAGGACCACAGGTGACGTCGCAAGCCCACCTGAGATTTGTGATTCCACTAAGGTCTGTAAGGTGGTGGGTGGTCTGCAGCTAGATCCCCTTGCACGTATGAAGGATTTATCATCACAGTTGTTGCGATTGTGACTGCAGACAGTCCTTTGAGGTCAGCCTCCTACGGAATACACTCAACGGAAGTCATGCCTCTTTCCCAGGATCTTTCCCAGGATGACTTCTGACACAAGGCTTTCTAAGCTGCCTCTGTCTCCTCAATGGGAAACAACCAAAGAAGGCCAGAGCCATTCTGCAGCTGTGCATCTGGTCAGTGAGGCGTTTGATGTGATTCCATCTCAGTTCTACTTCTCCTCTGTCTAGTGCTCTTTCCTCTCTTTTCTTCCACAGGTATTGTTTTCTCTCATGTTTGCAGTACATATTTACATTACTTGTGAGGAGTTGGTACATGTGCATAATACAACTTAATTACTCTATTTCATTCCCTTTTTTCTCTCTCTCTTTCGCTTTCATCTCTTGTTCACTTTACTCTCAATAACCATTCCTAATAAAAGGCCTAAACACTAAACTCTCAGTCTAGTTTCCAAAGAATCTCACTTCCTACAAGCACCTTTGGTGACCTTCTAGGTTAGAAATAATCAGCCTCTTGGGCTGACATCAAATTAAGGAAGACTGGCTATCTTTTCTGACTCCTGTGTGAGAGGGAGAGAAAAGATTACATGAGAAAACTCAATGTCTTGCTCATGGTGTGGTTTAAATCTACTCTACTTTAAAGGAAGGTTCATGATGAAAAATCATAAAATCAGTCCTCTTCGAGGGATGACAGCTGACTTCACTTGTATGACAAGGTATTTTAAACCTCTTTCCAGAACTTATTATGCATCCTGACTGCAAGTGGTTCCAATAGGCAAAATAAGCAGCAGCTATTTTGCTAAAGATGAGGTCACAGTACAAAGTTAATAAACCCAGCATAAAAATTCATTATTACATTGGCTAATATAAAAATACCAAAATCTTGAGAATTTAAGATAATCTCAGAACTTGTTTTAAATGAATAGATACACAATTAAAATGAATTGGATTGTGAAGAGGAGTAAAACATGAAAAGTTTGAACTTATTCTGAAATAGGGTCTCACTATGTAATTCTCTTTGTCATAAACTCACTATGTAGCTCAGGCTGGCCTTGAAATTACACCAATACTACTGTCTCATCCTCCTGAGTCTTGGAATTACAGGCTTGTGCCACTGTGTCCACCTAAAAACTGAAACTTTAAAAGATCCTGCTGACTTTCTAGATTTAACTTCTGTTTCTAAAATGAAACAAAAACATTGTAATTTACAAAAGAGAGAGGTTAAATATGAAACAAACGTCAGAGAAAATAAGTAGTTTTTAAGGTAGAATTTATACACCTCACCCATCCTTAGCCATTGCCAAAGATTTCTTATAATACTTGAATAGAGATGAAAAATTATATTAGTTTCAGCACTTACAAACTGGCAAATTAATAGCTCGTTGTTGATTCATTATGTCCATTTGTGGAAGCAGAATCTTAAGCTTGAATAATATTTTAGTTGAAGATAGAATTTATTTAACATTTATTGTCCCTATGAAATCTGAAGCTATTTTCTTCTTTCCTTTAATCTCTATCATTAGATCTTTATATTTTACTATTGCAAACATTTAAATGCTGTAGGTAAATTGGAGGATTTTCCAGTTTTGTCTATTTTGTCTTTGATGTCACAGATTTTCAGTAAAACATGTCAAGGTGATGGTTTATTGATTTATTCCTGTAGTTAACTCATTATGTTCAAGTCAATTTTCATGTCTTTTATATATGTCAAAAAATGTTTAGCTGTAGTTCTTCAAACGGACATAATAAATGGATGAAGATAACCATAATTTGCTAGTTTTTAATGGCTGAAACTAATTGTCATCTCTATGCAGATATTATAACAAAGTACTGGCAATGGGCCAGCATGACTGAGGTTTATATCATATATGAGATCCTTGTGGCTCACACCACACCTTAACAATGTTTCTAGATAACACCCATCACACACACGTGCACACACACACACACATACACACATGCTTGGATTGGAGAACTCTGTTTCTTTTATACAGTGAAGTTGAGTTTTGAAAAGGAGTTTGACTTCTCTGGGAGTTTTCTTTACAGTGCTTGTGCTCTATTCATTATACATGAGGAAAAGCAAACAAAGAAACATACAAATTTGAATGAATGTTGAGATTCTTTGAGGACCAGATAGCATATTGGAAATGACCTATGGAGACTAGGTTCTGAGGAACTGAAATTTTAACCAATCTCATCAAATTTTACTTTGCAAATTCCAACAGTTTCATTTTTATCTTACTCCTGAATTTAAGACTCTTTAGTAAGCAGTCAGTTTGTTAAAATGGCGTGTGTTATTGCTTCTCGGCCTTTTGGCTAAGATCAAGTATAAAATGTGTGTGTATTTGTGTGTGCATTGTAAAATATCAGTTGTAAGTAGATATGAATTATGTTGCATTTGAATAATTGTATCATAATGTCACAAAGCCAACACCTGATTCTCCACTAGTTTATGTATTCAGTTGTCTCTACCTTGTGACTTTCATCATTTATTACTCTACTATTGGAGAACTTTCTTTTGAGGAACTTAATTTTTCATATTTATTTGTTGAACACAATTCTTTATCAAAACAGACTCTACTGTGCTTCCTACTTACTCTTTGGGTTTCTCACACAGAAAAAAAATTTGGGTATCTAACTTTTTCCACCTAAAATTATGGGCTCAATCTGCATTCATTTTCTTACAAATGATCTGAGTCTATCCTTTTTTATTGGGAAGTAGGAAGAGCATGTTCAAACAAGAAAGGGTACAAAGGAGGGGAAAGAGAAGAGAAGGAAAAGGCAAAAAGAGAATGAAAGGAAAAGATGGAAAAGAAGCTTTAAATGGGAGGGGAAGAAGGATTGAAGGGAGGAGAAGGGAATGGAAAAAAAGAATTAAGATATACTGTGTAGGGTATGTATGACAAATATGTACTCATAAAAATAGGCTTAAAAAACCATGTGAAAGGGAAAAATAAGCTCTAGAGCCATCTCAATCTTTAAATGTCATGTCCTTTTAATTGCCTCACATTCATCTTTGTCAAGGAAATTAGTATAAGCATCTGTATTTTTAAAATCAGTGCTGGCATTCCTATTAGAATACTGTGTCACACAGTACACAATTTGTTTGGTTTGGATACAAAAATATATTTGTACTTCAGTGTTTCAGAGAGGCATAAACATTATTGGACCCACTTCCTTCCCTTCAGGAAGGATGAATCATCAGTAAGCAAACATTAATAATAACATTAATAATAAAGTTCTAAACACCACTATTGCAAACAAAGAAGATTTACCCAAGAAGTTGTGTGACACATCTGAGAAGTAAAAGGGTATCAACTAATAGTTACTTGTATTTATTTACACTATTGATTAAAAATGGCTTATGCTAAACTCAGTGAAATAGAAGTCATTTGACAATATTAGAAAAACAAAGCAATAGAAATATGAAAAAATCAAATCCATAAAGTAAATGCATATAAACAAAGCTTTTGATTTTTAGCTGAACTTCATAGATTAACTGGTTGTTCCATGCTGCATGAATACTAGCAAGAAATTAATAGCACTTTTAAATATAGATTCATGTTTGAAGCATGAAAATTGATAGTAGCCCTGTCTATTTTATGTGGAATTGCCTAAAATAATTCAAATATACAGAAAAAGTCTTTTTTATTATAGAAAACTGAAAAAGTATTAATTGTATACATTGTGTAGAATTCCCTTCTTATAATCCATTTCAATTCAATACATATTGATTATGTATGATTTCTGCACTGTGCCAAGCAGTTTGTTAGATTCTGGAGAGAAGGTTCCAAGTCTTTATGAAAGAGCAGCAAAGCTGATTTTAAACAGTCTTCAATTCAGGGGAAGCAAACATATGAGCATCCTGTAAGCGACTGAAGGCCTCCCACAGTTCCTTGCCATCTGATGCCCATGAACAGTTCACCTTGTGGGAAGCTGTCTTCCAGATCAGCAGGAACTGATCTCTCACTTCTAAATGCCCCTCCAGATTACTGTACTGGCGGTTAGCAAGAAACCTCCTCAAATGAATAAACAAACAAATAAGTTCATCTCAAACAATCAAATAAAAGGCTGGGAATGTATCTCATTGAAAAAACCTTCAATATTCGGTACTTCAATGAAAAAAGAAAAAAAAGAAAAAGAAGGAGATTAGACAGAGCATGTGTAACAGCAGGTAGACTCCTTCAAATCTCTCTCAGAATCCTGCTTTTTGTGGTCTCTGCTTCCTAATGCACAATGTCCTTCTCCCTGAGGTCTACAGAAATCTCACTCCATTACTGTATCAGTTGCTCAAACATCTAATGTAAATAAGATATAAATGAGGCTTCTTATATATAATTAATATTTGCAACTTCTAGATCTCAAATTTTGTGCATTTATGGACCTGTAAAAGCAAAGACATTTTCTCTGCTCATAGTACTCTCCACACACAATCTGACAGGCTTATGACAACAGTTATTGGATTTTGGTTCATGAAAGAGAAAACCAAAGGAAAAAAAAAAGTCATCAATACAAAGCAATTCTGTAATCCCACTGGGCAAATGGGAATTTCTTGATCTATTTATAAAGCCTGGGATTAAATCTCTGGCTTTCAGATCCACCTTCTGCTATTCTCTTCAATCATCTATTCTGAATATTCACGCTATTCTGAATCATCCTTCTTTTTTATGAAAAGCCCCAAAGTTTTGTAGCTGGGTAGTTGATCAACTTGTTTCCTGCCTGCTGTAGTTTGGATCTTAAATGTATCCCAGGGGCCCCTGTGTTGAATGCTTCTTCTTTGGAGTAGTGTATTGGAAGTGTTGAAATGTGGTTTAGAGTTGGGTTTTTGGTCTTTGGGGGTGGTGGTGTCTTCAAGGTTATTGTGGGACTACAGGTCCTTACTATCTTTTTCTTTTGTGTTTGAACTATAAGGTAAGTGACTTGGCTCTGCCAGATGCTCCCTGTCATGATGTGCTACCTTGCCACAAGCCCCAAAACAACAGGGACAAATGAGTGTGGACTGAAACCTCCAAACCTTAAGCCCAAAGAACCTTTTTCTCTTTGTAGGTTGATGACATCAGGAAATCATTATAGTAACAGGAAGGTGATTAATGCAGTGCCAGTAGAAACATGGGCGGGGGGGTCTGACAAATTTCTTTTGTTTATACTTTCTTTGTCCCTGTTAAGTCAAGCTGGCCATGTTTCTGCTGATACGTTTCCTCAAAGTCTCCGCAGGCCTTCTATGAATTTCCATAGCTTTCACTCCATTATTCAGCAAAAGTAAAATCCACAAGTCATTTCATGATTACCCCCACCTATTTTTAGTTCTTCTTTTCAGAGGGAATGCTCTTGTTTCAGTAGTTCTGTAAACTTCTTGCTGTCTTGAAGTTGCCTTTGCAAAACTAAATACAGTTCATTAATAAGCAAAAGAATAATTCACTTAACTTGGAAATCTCCTAAACTCTATACCAAGTATATCAATTCAAAGCTCTGCTTTCTATGTAACTATAGGAAACTATTTTGCTAAGTATTCTGCCATTACAAAGTGAAGGTCCTTCTTTAATTTTTAAGACCAAACAAGAGGAGAAGGAAAAGATGGCAGATTTGCAGACAACACTATGCAGAGCCTCCCTTGAGAGAAATAAGACATGCTGTAATAAAATGCCCTAGACAGGTCTGGACAGATGGAGATGGATCCTCTCAACCTAGGAAGAAACTAAAAGCAAAATAGCTGGTCAAACATGCAGTCCTGGGGTACATTGCAGAAACTGAGGTTAGCAGCCACAGCACTCTCCAGCATCCTGAATTGGTGCCACTGCCATGACTGGCCAAGTGGCCAGAGCTTGCAGCCGAGACCCACTGCAATGGCCGAAGCAGTCCAAACATGCTAGAGCACCCAAACCGTGCCACTGTGACTAACCAGTCATTCTGAAGACTGAGGTTGGTGAGCCCAACAGAGAATGGAGCCAGCAAGGGACCTCCATTAAACCATGGTGAGTGCTGGGAATAAGGGTGTGAAGGGAAGGGCATGACCAAATGGACAACATGTTAGAATCAGGCAAGAGGAGCCTGAACTAGGAAGGACAGTGACTTCAGTGGGTTGCTCCCTTCCCAGAGCAGATTAGTGGGATCTGCTTGGCCTAGGTCACATCCCTGGTCGGGACCCAATAAGCTGTCCCAAACTGATTCCCAACACGTGGTACACAATAATCCAGTGAAGGCCCCCAAAAGGTTGACTGGCCCAGTGGGGAGGGGCCAGCATACGCAGCCCCTGCCTACACCTCAATGACCAAAAGCAAACAGGAGAGGGCAGAAATCCCTCACCAGCATGCTTCAGAAGAACCATAATCAACAAGGAAAGGGGCTGGGACCTCCACTATGCACCTGTATGGAAGAAACTAAAAGCATGATAAGAGAAAGAAACAACAAGAAAAAGCCCCCAACCCAAAACCCTGATCCAGGGTTTTGATCCAGGAGACAAAAATACAAAAGAGACTGAGGGCAGCAAACATGGAACATCAGACACAGCTTCAATGGACATTAAGAGATACCTTCGGGACCTGGTAGACAAGCTCAAAACTGAAATATTAAATCAGGGAAAGCAAGATATAAGTAGATTAATAAAAGAAATGATAAGCACCTCTCAAGAAAACACAGATGGAAAAAGGAACACAAAAAAGAGAGAGAAATGTTCGATAAAGAATATAAAGAAAACTTAGAATACATGAAGCAGATTCAAAGAGATTACCAAGAAATTAAAAATTCCTTTGAAAGCTGGCAAAACTGCTTAAAAGAAACTAAGGACAGACTATTATAACTTGAAGACAAGTTTTCAGTGTGTGACCATGAAAGGAAATAGCTCTTAAAAATAGCAAGGAAACAGGCAGTAACAATACAAAGGCTAGAAGATGACAAGAAAATCTATAATTTAAGAATAAGAAATGTGAGTGAAGATGCAGGAATAAAAACAGGCAAATTACAAAGGCTATTCATGGAAATAATTAAGGAAAACTTCCCAAGCATGGGAAAAGAAAATTACATTCAGATATATGAAGCATACAAAACTCCAGCCACCTACAACCAACACAGAGCTATATCCAGACATATAATAATTGAGATACTAAAAATTCAATATAAAAACAGAATATCAGAAGTCGGCAGAGAAAAGAAACAAATCACCTATAAATGTAAACCCATCAAGATGACAGCAAACTTCTAGACACAGACCATCAGATTAAGAAGAGCTTGGAGCGAAGTATTCCAAGCCCTGAAAGAAAATAACCTCCAGCCCACATTGATGTACCCTGCAAAACTGTCACTAGAAATTAATGGTGAAACAAGATGCTTCCATGACAAAGAGGAACTGGGGGAATTTGTGACCACCAATCCAACCCTACAGAGAATACTGAAGGACATTCTAGAGAGACAGAAAAAAATACCAGGATTTTGGGAACAGTGGCAGAAAGGCCTGATTGAGCAGGGCAGGCAGTAGAATGAAGGAGAAAAGTAGACAAACAAAGGCAGAAAAATAGCATAGCAGAAATGAGGCAGACAAAGATGGCTAGAATCTCTAAAATAGATGGCTTTGATACACTAAAAAAATATATAGGCATAGTAGATCAGGAGGTAGGGTCCATCGAGACACTCTGCATAGGAAATATAATCAACCTGAGAGAGGGTTTATGGACTGAAAATCAAATATGAGAAAACAATGCTTTATGTGACAGGGAGCCAGAGAGAAATAGGGGCAACTTGACCACCACCTGTAGATAGGCTGGAAAGACAGGATACTTATGTGCAGGATACTCAGCTATAATGAAGGAAAACCTTGAGCTTTTGTAGGTAAAGGAATACAACTTGAGATCAAGTCCAGGAGCTAGTAGGTTCAGAACCACTTAGGTAAATAGCAGGTTGCCTCCCCCAGTCTAAAAACTTAGGTAGTTGGTGGGACCCAAAATGCGCAGCATCCTGTGGGAGTGAAAGAGGAGGAATAGTCTTAAAAACGAAGGCAGAGGATATTGTTAATAATGTACTAGTATTTTCTTTTGGTTGTTTTGTTTTGGGTACCAGGGATCGAACTCACGACCTTGCACTTGCCAGGCAGGCGCTTAAGCCACTGAGCTAAATCCCCAGCATATAGTGTGATTTTTTTTTTTATTGGTACCGGTGATCGAACTCATGACCATGTGCTTCCAAGACAGGCACTTATGTCACTGAGCTAAATCCCAGCCCCAGTGTACCAATATTTAAAATCCACATTACTCACACTACTCTGATAGATGGATTATATTCTGTTCCAGTTTGTCTACTTGTACTAGATTTGAGGGCACAGACAGTTATCCTGAAAATAGCAGGATATAGTACGGTAATCATCCTTAATTTCCAGTTAACTTAATCTGAAGCTCTGTATAACTTACATTGTTTTACCATGTGATCTTAATTGAATGTGGTTTGTTAGGATACTGTATTGTATTGACAGGTTTTATTCAAAGCTGTTATGATTGATAGTATCAAGTCTGAGAGTATAGGCAACTACACTGAAGATGACAGATGTCACTAGGATACCCACTCTGGTTTGATTATTACCTGCCTTTGAAGTTTTATATTGTCTACAATATTTTGTTTTTGCTAATATTGTTATGTACTGCTATATTCAATTATACTGCTATATTCAAATATGCCCGATGATATAGACAATTTTATTGAAGATAACTTCAGACAACACAGTAACCATTGTAGATCACCTTGTACTCTGGTTTTATAAGACTTTTTGGTTTCATGTTTTATAGAAATTTGTTTTGTTTTAATCTTGCTATGTTTTGTTTTTCCCTCTAATACAAAAAGGATAGAAATACATATAAAGACTCATGCATGCATAGCTGTTTACAGTCTCACTATTTGAATGTCTACTTTGTATGCTTTAATTTTGTAGCTTGAGCAACAATTTCTAAGAGGACAATATGTAATTTATTAGCTAGCAATTTCTTTCTGTTTATCTTTATTTTTGAATTCTGTATTATTTCTACCCTTTTCCTGTTTTTTTCTCTTTAAAAAAACAAACAAGATATATATAAAAGCTAATTAATATTTATATACTTTAAAACATCCTCTCTAGGAGTGATATGGTATATATCCGATATTCACAGTCTTTAAATCATCTAATAGTAGGTACAAATAAGTGCATATAAAGTAAAAGTTTACCATCTTACTTTTACTACTTAGGTGAGGTCCACCTGGATATCCTCCCTTTTAATTAATTATGATAATTATGACCTATTCTGTTATCAAGGTTTTTCCACATTCAAGAGGAAGAGAATATAATGTGTATGCATACACTGAGTGGGAATTATATGGGTCATTTTAGAATTTTCACTGAAATGGTGGCATCTTCATAATCCCAATCTAGGTTTCTTGTGTTACAAAGCCTATCCCCCTAATATTATGCTATCTCATCATCTTCTCTAGTTATTTTGAAGCATATTTCTTAATTTTATATTGCAATCAATGTAAATTTACATTCAACATATCAAGACCAAATTTATTTACTTCCTACCAATGAAGAGATAAAACCATACTTCCTCAGAAATACAGATCTTTGATGCATGAATATTTTACATACATAGTCACTATATTAATAAATGATACTGTGAATACAACTAAATTTTCTCCCAATCAATCCAGTTGTATAAAGCCATTTGTAGTCTCAAATAATGAAAACTTCTTCATATGTTGGGAATCTTCTAAATTATGGTTTTAGCTAAAAATCCATTCAACTCTATAATTTTACCTAAAGATCTATTCAACTTGTCTCATTAATGATAAGTAGTAATAGCTACTGGATTTGAAAACACTTCACTAACTGTATTACTAAAACATCTAGTTTGGAGACCTATGTTCCTTCTATGTTATGGCTGTGACATCTTAAACCCATGCCTTCTTATCTGTGCTTGAAGGTGATTCCTCCAGTCCCTGCCATAATTCCAGCTAATGCAATGTGGTAAAGGGAAAGGACAAAGGGCGTGGACATTACTATTAAAGAGATGACTGTTTATTCCCACATCTCATTTTGATGAGGCCTGGAAATGTTTATTTTTAGTTGTAAAGTAGTATAAAATTTTAGTCCTTCCTAAATGAAAACAGAAGTAGCAAAACAATATTAGTATAGAAAAAAAGAGAAAATGGAGATTGTAGGATCACTAGCACTGACTACCACATGGTTTGTAATTACTATTCAGGTTTTAGTAGGCTGATACTTTGGGTTAGGATGAATTATTTTGACCTTTTATTTCTGGCTGATCAGAGTCAAGCAAATAAATGTACATAACACAGGATATGAAAATCTAAAGTTTTGTTGGCTATTTGGTAGAGAAACCCTTAAAATACCAGCTAGGTAGGCAGATGGTAAAGATCAATGGTCAATAAGAGATTTGTGGATATCCTTTGCCTTACCAAGAGCATGATAAATATCAGTGCACTCTGGAGAAAGTGAGAAAAATGGGGCATGAGATCTCATGTCAAAGTATGATGCAGACATCTGATCACTTTAATGTTAGATGAGGAAAGGAAATAAAAATGGCTCTGTAAGACGGGTGCACAATAGCATGGTCACTGCATAGTATTAATCCTATTTAGCTGTGATTCAACCTGTGGTTTGATTTTTTCAAACTAATTTCATCCTAATTATATCCTAATGTGCTAATTGAGATAGCAAAGCTATGTAAGTCATTAAAATAAAATCTCATATACAAATGGATTAACATTTGTATATAATATCTTGTGAAAACACATTTTCATATACTTTCATTACTATGCTCTTAAAGACTCAACCAAAGAATTGCCCTAGTTCTTAGAACATGGATGTGAGGAATACAATCACATAACACTTAAATATTCATACCTAGTGTGGCCTGATTATAAAGTAAGGCTATGAAAGAAATAAAGGAGAGTGGCACAGGGACTGGATTAGTCATAAACTAGTAGTGATAAAGTGCCTAGGATGTAAAGCTTCTGACACAAGCCAGACGGAAGACTATGTCTGCATTTCTTGGAGCTGAGGGACCTATTACTTCTAGAATACACCATTTGGAGGTTATGAACTGAAATCTGTGTGTGAAATAGTGACTAGAGAAAATGGCCCAGTTTTTCCTTTAATGTCAGGGGACGAATCCAGCTGCTATCTGCAGTCCAGCCTTCATCTCATTCTTCTCTCATTTTATTCTCCTTGATGGTCAATTTTCTTTCAAATTCTAGAATTAAGTTTGCAAACATGGATCATGAAATGTCAATTATCATCATAACCTGACTGTGTTTTTAAAAATCTAGCGATGAAGGTTTTTTTTTTTTGTAATAATTTGGGCAGCTTCATGAGATACTTTAAAAAATTTTAAACAGAAAATGAGGATATTTGAGTAGTTAGCCAGTGTGTATTAAATTGCAATAATATGTGCATTTGAGTAATATTTTAGGATTTGTGATTTTTAAGGTCCAATTTATAAAATAATTTTTCATGATGTTAAAGTCTCAAGTGTTGCTATATCTTGAAATTTAATATTAGTGTTGCTAAAGTTACTTACATACACTAACAAACTGCTAACTGGACTAATGTAATTACTTCCAAAGAAAGTTAATGTTGAATTTATGTATGAGACATAGTTGAAAGCATTTGGAAAAACTTAAATGATTTTGTAAATGGTAGAAATAGCTAAAAATTTTAATTTGTTTACATTAGGCTGATTGCACATTAATCAGAAACTCCCATGAGAGAAATTGTTAAAATATACCCTGTTTATGAAAAAAATGGTGAATAAATTGTGTAATCATTTAAAAATAGAATTTAATATCTTGAATAGAGCAGGTGTATGTATGTGTGGTTTTAATTAATATTGATTTATTTTCAAATAGTTATAAATAATTTTTTTGGTCATATAAATTACCCTTAGAATCACCAAAGTTTTTAAGACAAATATCTTTTAGAGCAGCTTAGAGTTATTTCATATGAGAACAAAAATAGTATTAATTTGTACAAAACAAAAGCACACAAAGATTAAATAAGTTTTGCACACTCCAAAACCCTCTTGAGTGGTATGTTTTTAGTTGCACTTTTTCTCCTGGTAATATTTATATACACATAAATGCATATAGAAAATTTATTTTCTCTTTTCTCTTGAAAATGTATTTCTTTGGGGAAAGATTTTAAATAACCAACACATTAAAGCAGTAAACATGTACAATGTGTTCAATATAACTTTTAATTAAATAAATATACACTAAGATAACTACAGAATTCTCAGACATCAACTGTACTATCATTTAATCAGCATCAGCAAAACTAGTGATGTGAAATGAGCACTTGAACCCACAGATGCTGACCCTGAAACCAAGCAGAGTCTCAGAAAGCCACTTGGTAGTATGTATTTAGCAGCATATAGTATTCACAGCCCTTAAGCCATGCTCCTGTTTCTAAATGAACAGGAATGTTCATCCAAGTCACACTTATACATTTTCTAAAACATTTTTTTTATTTTTAAAAACAAAAAAAGAATGATGTGGAATGATACCAATAAAAATGATGATACAGAATTTCATAACAAAATAATAGGAGATTAACACTGGGTAATATATTGCATATTGCTATCTTTAAAGTAGTTGTTCATATTAAAAAACTAAAGTACACTAAAATAAAACTAAATCATAGTACTTACATTTGAAGACTACAGTCACTGAAAACTCTTTTCAAAGAGTAATGTGGAGATACATCTTGCAAATCTAAGGTATAAATATGACCAATATATAAACCTCTGTAGGCATGCTTCTAATTAAAATAAATGTCTAATACAGATATTCCTGTAAGGAACAATGAAAAACAAGAAAATATTATCACATAATTGTTGTATCTCACTACAGTAGTTACTAACTCAAATATTTTATCCAGGTTTTCTTCAATAAATATGGATTACCTTAACAATTGCAAACAATAGATTGCTTAAAATATAATAAGACAATGGGTGTTAAATATTATGTATCCATTGTAGTCACTAATTCATGTGTAGACTTTTTCCTTCTGTAATGCATCATATTTATTTCCTTGCTGGTTGGTTTAGTTGATGCATATTCTTTAGAGCAAATAGTTAATCTATTTAAGGAAATAAAAAGATACCCTTCAAATTCCCTAGACTATCCTGAAAAACAAGAATTACTTTTCAAAACTTAACTGAAAAAACACCAGGACATTAAAAATGAAAAAAAAATCAGTTCAAGTGTTTGCAGAAATTCTTAAAATCTTAGGCTTGTGAGAATTTTGGAGAATATTTTTGAAAAACTGGTCATCCAAATAAAACATGTTTGTCTAGAATGCAAACTCATAAACAAAATGGTTGAATAAAGTGAGAAAGGCATGAGTCTTTGTTTGCTTCGATATTATTTTTAACACATTGAAATATTCCAGTAAGTGATTTGAATTGCAATTTGGGAACAAATTGAGTCAACAAAATAAATATGACAATTTGATGCCATTTGAGGATATTGGCATTTTATAAAGGAAGTTGTCTTGTAGACCAGATGGTGATTCTGGCTCGAGTTGCATTTTTTTTTTCCTTTTTTTTTCCCTTGGAGGTAGATTATTGCCATCAAGTTCAGAATATTCACTTGCCAACTCTGACACCAAAGCAATAATTAAATTAAATGGATGAAATGTTATAAGGTAATAGACAAGTCTTTAGGATACAGGGAAATACTCATGCAGGTGATTGGGAGAGAGAACATATAAATATAGCATGCTAATTTTCAGAAAATCAGTCCATAGTTAAACAGAAGCAAAATGGCAGAAGTGCCTGGGTGGCAGAGAGCTGCTCATTCTATGGCAACCAGGAAGAAGAGGAAGAAGGAAGGAGCTAGCGACAGTGACACACCCTTCCTGTCATGCCTGTAGTGAACCATCTGTTCCTCCCAGGCTTCATCTCCTACTGACACATTCTGCTATAGTTTGATAGGTTATTCAACCCTTTTGTGAATATAATGTCCCAGACAATTTTGGAAAATATCTCAAAGAATAAACAACAGAATCTCATCTTTTGCACAACAAAAGAATTCACCAATAGAGTTAAAATATTATCATCAGAGTAGGAAAAATTTTAACCAATTGTCCCTCAGACAAAGGACTTCTATCTAGAAACTTTAAAGATTTGAAAAAAATCTAAACCCTCAAATTCAAAGTCCCAATCCAAAAATGGGCATCTGAGAAGATGTGCACTTCCCAGATGAAGAAAGACAAATGGCAAGTAAATACATGAAAAAATGTTCAACATCACCAGCTATTCAAGAAATGCAAATTAAAACAACTCTGAGACTCCAGCTCACTGCAGAAAAATGGCTATCATCAAGAAATCAAGCAATAATAAATGTCAGGGAGTGTAAGGAAAAAGAACCCTTCTCCATTGTTGGTGGGAATGTCAACTGGTGCAAACACTGTGGAAATCAGTGTGGAGATTCCTCAAAAAATGAGGATTGGAGGTCAAATTCAACCCAGCTAGTCCCCTTCTTGGTATTTTCCCAGAAGAATTAAAAACATATCACAGCAATATATGTGCATCTATGTCTATGGCAGCATAGTTTGTAATAGCTAAATCTTGAAAACAATCCAAATGTTTATCAACTGAAGAATGGATAGAAGAGATGTGGAATTTTTACACAATGATGTACTACTGAGCTATAAAGAATAAACTTGACACTTTTATAGGTAAATAGATGCAAATTGAGACCATACTTGTAAGTGAAATACATCAGACTCATAATCATAATCAGATGTGTAAATATCATGTTGCCTCTCAATATAAGAACTAACAGAATAAATAAGATTAAAAAAACATACAACAGATATTGTGAAATGGGAAGAAACTGTTAGAAGGAAAGAGAAACTGGGATGGGGAAAAGGAGACAAAAAGGATGGGAAATGAAAAAATGTATATGTGTATATACAAGATATTTAACATAGTTATTAATAGTTAAGATAGCAATTTTTATTATTTCATTGAAAAGAAAGAGTTGTGCTTATTTTGTTTGGTCATTTCTTCATGCTTATATCCTGTAATATGAGCAACTACTTTGCATAAAAATATGCAAGATATTAACCATTGTTACTCTCCTACTATCTTATTTTGAAATTTTGTACCATTATTCTTATTGTTTTTTCTCTTTAAAATAAAAAAGTCACTTAGTTGGAAAGAAATTATAAAGAGGGTAGAAATAATCTTGTATAGAACAGATTTTTAAGAAATTTTTAAAAAAGATTTTTATCTCACTGAAATATCCTGAATAGTAATATGTTGTCCTTACCCTTCTTTCTTCCTGCTTTAACTATTGCCTTTCATCGTTTGTTCATTTTGATAGTTTTGTGAAGTCTTAGTGAAGTGGAGTGATAAATCTAGGAGTCTTACTGCTACTCTTAAAGTCGAGTTTAATAGCTTCAAATGGCTTTATGCCTTGCTGCTCATAAGGCATGCTCTCTTATTACAAAACAGGTAAATGTTTTGTGGAAGATAAGACAAGCCGCTTAGATAATTTTACTTTTTAAGAAAAAAATTCATATTTTTGTAGAATAGGCAGCCTAGCCTATATGTTCTTCCAAAACATAGTATAATTTGTCAGTTGAGAAACTGAAACTGACTATTCCATTAACAAAAGCAAAACCCTTTGAACATTGTGACTTTCAACTTTTCATGTTTGCTTTCACCTATGATTTTTTACAAGGATTAAAATTTCCTGTGAAAACACATTTATACTTTCTTTCTAAATTAAATCTTATATATTTAATGTATATTTGATGACATACATATAGATGGTAAAATGATTATTATAGGAAGCAACTCAATACATTCATCACCTCACATATTACTCCTTTTTGTTGATGTAAAACCAGCTAAAATCTTCTCACTTAGCAAAAATCCTGTATACAACACAATATTATCAATTACTGTCCTCATGTACATCATATATCAGTTTTCACCATACTATATATCTGGCATTTTAAATCTGCTGAAATACATCTCCCTTATTCTTCTCTTCCCTAGTCCTATATCTAGTAATCACTTTTTATTTTATGTCACTGTATCTTTGACTTTTTCAAAAAAGTTCCATACATAAGTAAAGTTATATAATACTTTTCATTTTCTGTGTGGTTTATTTCACTTAGCTCCATGAACCATTATTCTCCAGGTTCACCCACACATGGCAAATAGCAGGACGGGCTCTCTTCTAAAAGTCAGAAAAATAACCCTGTATGTGTGTGTATTTTCCTCACAATTTATTCATCTGTTCATCTGTTCATGGATACTTATGTTGTGTACATATCTTGACTATTGCATATAATGCTGCAACAAACATGGCATTGATGATATCTTTAAAAAGTAAATTAATTTCCTTCAGGCATGTACCTAGAGGATGGACTGCTGAGTCACAGTGGTTCTATTTTTAATTTCTTTAGAAATCTCTATACTGTCTTTCACAATGGCTACATTATCTACATCTTTTTAACAGTGTACAGGTTCTTTTTTCCTCTCTGACCAACACTTGCTGTCTCTTGTTTTTTTGATAATATCTTTCGTGAGAGTGTGAAGTGGTATCTTATTGTGGTTTTTGTTTTAATCTGTTGATTAATGATGTTGAGTACTTTCTGATTTACCTATGGGCAGTTCTATGTCTATTTTGAAAAAAAAATGTTTATTTGGGACATTTACAAATTATTTAACTGGGTTATTTTCCTGTTACTGAGTTATAGAGTTCTACATAAATTTTGAATATTAGTTCTTTATCAGATAACTGGTTTGCAAAATTTTTTTTCCCAAATAATAGCTTCTCTTTTCATTTCACTCTGTTCCTTTTGCAGTGGCAAAGTTTTTCAGTTGAAGTAGCCTTATTTATTGGTTTTACTTCTATAGTTCAAGCTTTTGATGTGATGTACAGAAAACCATTGCTAATGCCAATGTCAAGGAACTTTATTTCTATATTTTCTACTAAAAATTGTATTGTTTCAAGTCACTTATCATTTTGACTGTATTTTTATGATATGAGTCTGATTTTTTTCTTTTGCCTATGGGAATCCAGTTTTCCAACCAACATTTATTGAAGAAATTATGAGGACATATTCATAGATATTTGCATATGGTGTCCTATGATTTCACCTTTCCGAATGACGTTCATTCATCATTGTCTTTGAGCTATGATGTTTTCTTACTCATCAAATCTAGAATTCTTTTCTCAGAGCATTTGTAGGACCCACCATTTCCTTCCTATTTCCATGACCTTACATTCACTCCTCAAATAGCCTTTGACAACTCCTTTCCAGGATCATGAATGATAAACACTAAACATTTTTTTTGTACCAGGGATCAAACTCATGACATAGCACATGCCAGGCAGGTGTTTATGCCACTGAGCTAAATCCCCAGTCCAGAAACATTTGTTAACTAGAAATCATGAAAATTAGAAGTTATTGTTTTTTCTACAGACAGTTTCTTGAATGATGAAATAGAAATGTTCTGCAGTAAAAATATTTAGGCTGCCTAGAGGGCAAGAGTTCACAATGAAAGTTCTGTTGTATGAAGCATAATTATAGAGCTGCTTGTTGATGCCATATAAATGCATATTTTCCCAGAAATTAGTGAACTAAGTGTTTTTCTAAGAGCATAACTCTTTTTTATTGTTGCTATAATTGGTTTCACCAGTAAAGGAAAATGCCTTGCTTAAAAATACAGTTAAAGAAATTCAGGGCAGTAAAATAATATTTTGAAAAACCTGCAAGATGGCCAATCAGTGAGCAAGAAAATACAAAGCCTCCCAGGAGAAACAACTCATATGCCAGAATAAAACATCCTGGAGAGATCCAGACAGAGGGAGATGGATCCTCTTGACACAGGAAGAAGTTAAAACATAAAAAAGCTTGTCAAGCACACAGTCTCGGGGCTACAATTGGAACAGCTAAAATTACTGGACATGCATTTTCACTGAGACCCACCAAGTTTGCACTAGCCTGAATTCAAAAATTTGAGCTGGCCTGCAGAGCTGCCCAAACTCATTCTCGCCCCCACTCACAGGAGCCACAGCTTCACTAAAGTCAGGCGTTGGTGAGCCCAACAGAGAGAAGAGCTGGCAAAGCGACCTTCATTAATTCATGGTCAGTGTTGGGAATGTGACTCCCCCAGGGGAAAGGCATGACCAAATGGGCAACATGTTGGAATCAGGCAGGAGGAGCCTGAACTGGGAGTGACAGTGACTTCAGTTGATTGCTCCCTCCCCAGAGCAGATTCATGGGATTTGCTTGGACTGGGTCATGCCCCTAGCCAGGACCCAGTGAGTCATCCAAAATCGATTCCCTGGGCCTAACATGCACTAACCTGGTGAAGGCCCCTGAAGTTTGGCTGGCCCAGTGGGGAAGGGCCAGCATAAGCAGATGCTGCTTACACCTCAGTGACAAAATCAGGCAGAAGAGGGTGGAGGTCCCTTGCCAGCATGCTTCAGAGGAACTGTGGCTGACAGGGAAAGGGGCTGGTACCTCCACTGTACACTTGTGTGGAGGAGACTGGGACCAAACAGGAGAGAGAGGCAAGAGGAGGCCCCCAGCACAGAACCCTGAGAACCCTGATCCAGGAGAGGGAAAAACAAGGGAGACTGAGGGTGGCAAACATGCAACATCAGACACAGTTTCAATAGACATTAAGGGATATCTTCAGGACCTTGTAGACAAGCTCAAAACTGAAATATTAAATCAGGTAAAGCAATATATGAGCAGAGTCATAAAAGAAATGCTAAGAATCTCTCAGGAAGACATAGAAGAAGGGAGGAACACACAAAAAGGAGAGAAATGTTCAATAAAGAATATAAAGAAAACTTAGAATACATGAAGCAGATTCAAAGAGATTACCAAGAAATTAAAAATTCCATTGAAAGCTGGCAAAACTCCTTAAAAGAAACTAAGGATAGACTATCAAAACTTGAAGACAAGTTTGCAATGTGTGACCATGAAAGGAAATAGCTCTTAAAAATAGCAAGGAAACAGGTAGTAACAATACAAAGGCTAGAAGATGACAAGAGAATCTAATTTAAGAATAAGAAATGTGAGTGAAGACACAGGAATAAAAACAAGTGAATTACAAAGGCTATTCACAGAAATAATTAAGGAAAACTTCCCAAGCATGGGGAAAGAAAATGACATTCAGTTATGTGAGGCATACAGAACTCCAGCCACCTACAACCAAAACAGAGCTACATCCAGACATATAATAATCAAGATACCAGAAATTCAATATAAAAACAGAATATTAAAAGGTGTCAGAGAAAAGAAACAGATTACCTATAAAGGTAAGCCCATCAAGTTCATGGCAGACTTCTCAACACAGACTGTCAGATCAAGAAGAGCTTGGAGCAAAGTATTCCAAGCCCTGAAAGAAAATAATCTCCAGCCCACATTGATGTACGCTGCAAAACTGTCACTAGAAATTAATGGAGAAACAAGATGCTTCCATGACAAAAAGGAACTGGGGGAATTTGTGACCAACAAACCAACCCTACAGAGAATACTGAAGGACATTCTAGAGAGAGAGAGAGAGAAAAAACAGGATTTTAGGAACAGTGGCAGAAAGGCCTCAATGAGTGGGGCAGGCAGTAGAATGAAGGAGAAAATTAGACAAACAAAGGCAGAAAAATAGCACAGCAGAAATGAGGCAGAGAAGGATGACTATAATCTCTAACATAGATGGCCTTGATACACTATATTGTTAATAGTGTATAGGGTACCAGAATTTAAAACCCACTTTACCCACACCACTCTGCTTAGATGTATTATATTCTGTTTCAGTCATTCTACCTGTACTAGATTTGAGGGCTCAGTTATCCCGAAAATAACAGGATATAGTACAGTAATCATCCTTAATTTCCTATTAACTTAATCTAAAGCTCTGTATAACCTACACTATTTTACCATGACTGATTGTAATTGAATCTGGCTTGTTAGATCACTGTTTTGTATTGATAGATTTTATTCAAAGCTGTTATGATTGGTAGTATCAAGTCTGAGAGTATAGGCAACTGCACTGAAGATGACAAGATTCACTAGAATATCCACTCTAGTTTGATTATTACCTGCCTTTGAAGTTTTATACTGTCTACAATGTTTTATTTTTACTAATATTGTTATGTGCTGCTATATTCAATTATACTGCTATATTCAAATATGCCTGGTGATATAGACAATTCTATTGAAGATAATAAGAAACAACACAGTAATCATTGTAGATCATCTTGCACTGTGGTTTTATAAGACTTTTTGGTTTCATGTTTTTATAGGAATTTGTTTTGTTTTGTCTTGCTAGGTTTTGTTTTTCCCTCTAATACAGAAAGGATAGAAATACATGTAAAGACTCATGCATGAATAGCTGTTTACAGTCTCATTGTTTGAATGTCTACTTTGTATGCTTTAGTTTTGTAACCTGAACAACAATTTCTAAGAGGACAATATGTAATTTATTAACTAGTGATTGCTTACTGTTTTTTTTGTTTAAATTTTATATTATCTCTACACTTTACATTTTTTTCTCTTTAAATTAAAAAATATTTTTGAGGTAACCTTCTCAATTCTGTCAGTAATAAAAATCTATATTCAGGGCTAAACAAAATAAAATGATTTTTAAAAGTCTGTTTAGTTTTTTTTTCTTTTTAATGTCAGAGAAGACGTGCATATATTTTCTAGAAATCTTATAATTTTAAAATGCTATAGACTTTAGCTCATATTTAATCAGTCATCTAGTTACCATAAATTGTAGTACACTTGAGATAGATGCATGACAGTGAAATACTCTCTTTGGTGGGCAACAGTTTCTGCAGAAAGAACTATGGTAAGCATGATTTTTTTTAATGCTATGATTTTAAAAGAAAATGGCTTAGTGCATGTCATGGTTTATGTCAGTGGCCCCCAAGCCTCATGCAATTATGTGTTTGTGATTGGTTTATTGTCCAGTGCTCAGATTGGTGGTGTGAGTCCTGCACCCACCTAGGAATGGAGCCAGGATATGATGTAAGGGCAGGAAGGTGTGTGTCTCTTTCTTGCCAGCTCAAGCTTGCTGTTTGCATGAATGGCTGTCCTGCCATGCCACACTGTCTTGAGCCAACTGAGTATGGACTGAAACCTCCAAGAACTGTAATAAATAAACC
The DNA here is from genome assembly GCA_004027455.1 of Hydrochoerus hydrochaeris. Lineage (NCBI taxonomy): Eukaryota > Metazoa > Chordata > Mammalia > Rodentia > Hydrochaeridae > Hydrochoerus > Hydrochoerus hydrochaeris. The sequence continues at coordinate 363,797 of PVLA01001323.1, forward strand.
TTTCCTTCCCTAACTTTGGGCATCAGGTATTTTGTCTCAGAGACAAGTAAAAAGTAACTGAGACAGAATTTGGTACCAGGAGTGGGGTTGTTGCTGTGAGTATACCTGACCATATGATTCGAAAGCCTTTGGAAATGGCTTGTAGGCAGAGTTTGGAAAGGTTCAGACATGTCACCTGCATGCATAGAGCTGGAACACTTTAGGCTGTTCCGTAGAGGATATTCTAGTCAGAGCTCAGGAGACCAGAAGGTGGATAAAAAGCCTGCTGGTAAGGACCAGGCTCAGGTCTCTGCTGGGAATAAGGACTGCATTGGTTGTTGGGCTCCAGTTGATGTATGTTATGGCTTGGCAGAAAGTTTGTCTGCATTTTGTTTGTGTCCAGAAACTTTGCCTAAAACTAAGATTAAGGATGGTGGACCGATTAATCTGAGAAAAGAAATTTTAAGGCAGCCAAATATTGAGTCTATGGATGGCTATTGTTGGAGGCTTTTAGGCAGATTTAAATAGAAAAAAGCCCAGAAGGTTAATTTAAAATGTTGTAAGTTTGGCCAGAAGGAAAGCTCCAGTAAAGCTGTGGATTGTAAAGATAGAGCTGATGATTTGATTGCTAAGAAGGAATAGAGAAATAAAAAAGATAGCCTGGGGGTATCCCAGGAAGCAGTGGGTCTCCATCCTTTGCAGTCTCAAAACTGCAAAAGTGAACTATTTTGCTCAAAGGATAAACCTGCAGAGCACCATGCTCCAGAATGGTGATGGAGGCCAGCAGAGCTTCCAAAATGGCAGCAGCCATATGAGGTTCCAAAATGGCAGCATCTACACCAGGTTCTAGAATGGTGGCAATGTAGAGAAGCTTTCCCTCACAATCAGGTTCACAGAGCCCAGTGATCTAGGCACTCACCCACTACAGCCAAAAGAGAGAAAGCCTGACTATGGCTCCAGCTGGCAGCAAACCTTGGAAGCATCCATATGGTGCTAATTTTAAGTGCAAGGAAAAATGCACAAATTCTGAGGGTAAGGTGGCTTCCACCCCAATTGCAAAAGGCCTGAAAGGCCAAGCAGTATGTTCCTGAGAGAGCAATATGTAAGATGTAAGTGTGAAGCCAAAGGTGCTGTGGAGACCCCAGGAATGTGGATCATCCTAGGAAAGCTGCAAAAACTGAGAGGAGGGGGCTTAAGAGAGAAGCTGCAGGAGCTGAAATCCCTGGAAGTGCCATGGAGGTGGAATCACTCAAGCATGTTGGAGCTTGCAACCAGATTGCTTCAGATGCTTAGTATGGAAATCTAGGACTTAAGGTTGGCCCTGCTGGATGTTGGACTTGCTTTGTTTCCAATGCTTTGTATTCCCCTGTTTGTAACTTTTGGAATAGTAACATTTATATTGTGCCTTTGCATTTTGGAAATGTTGAACCTTATTTCATTTGTACAGAGGGTTACAGTTAAGAGTTTGCCATAGATCTGGAGGAGACTTGGGACTTGGACTTTTCAGCAATGCTGAAACTGTTAGGACTTTGGCAACTCTTGGAGATAGGCTAAGTTTCTTTTGTATAAAGGATATGCATGAATTTTGGGGGCTGGGATGGAATGTCATGATTTATGTCAGTAGCCCCCAAGCCTCATGCAATTATGTGTTTGTGATTGGTTCATTGTCTAGCTCGGATTGGTGGTGTGAGTGCTACACTCACCTAGGGGTGGAACCAGGATATGATGTAAGAGCAAGAAGTTGTGTCTCTCTCTCTCTCTTTCTTGCCAGCTCATGCTTGCTGTTTGCAGCAGCCATGAATGGCTACCTTGCCATGCCATGCTGCCTTGGTGCCAACTGGCTATAGACCAAAACCTCCAAGAACTTTAAGAAATAAACCTTTCTTTCCCTAACTTTGGGTATTTTGTCTCAGTGACAAGTAAAAAATAACTAAAACAGAGCAATTAATTGGAAGTTTGGTGTGCAAAGGAAGCAAAGAAAAAGATACAAAAACCAGTGAAAATGCTGCTGAATTACATTGGCTATTTGAAGTGGCAGATCCAACTGGTTTAAATGTTATTTGCAACATTACATACACACAAGTGCAGGTTATGAAGCTATAAATTGCTATGTGCACCTTTTCAAATATGGGAAAGTTCAAAAACTGTAGTCTAATTATGGACTATAGTTCTCCTGTGAACATCCATAAAACCTTTGACCAAACCTAAATTATGCCTTCCCCAACCTTTATAAAATTAAATTTAAAAAAATAACTTCAACCAATTATAGTAGCAGTGCTGTGTAGGCGGTTTGCAAATATATGGTACATTTTGACAGCTGTTTCTTACTGGAATCCTATCAAGACAATCACTAAAATATTTTAGAAGACTTCCAATGAGAGATTGTTAAATTTGTAGCTATACCTCAGCCACTGGAGGCTCCAGAGTTGGAAAGAGTTTTTTGGTTGCTACAGTGCTATTAGTTATTGAAGTCAGTCACATCCTGAAACACAGATTCCCCTTTGATTGATGCAAAATATATACTTTAAGTTCAATTCCTCACACTTCAAAATGTTTAGACTATTTGTTCAAAGAAAAATAAGATACTCATAGACTGTCAGTATAAAATGGATATGATTTTTAGGATATAATATTCTTAAATTTATAATTAGTAAAATACTGTAAACATAAAGGAAAGAATAAATGGAAAGCTGCAGTGCTCATCTTTGACCCTGTCATTGTCATTAACAGCCTAAATAATACCCTATCTTCCGCTCAGTGCACAGAAGAAATGTAGTAACCACAGTGTATCAGATACATATGTATTAATGAAATTAATCACACTTTCCCTTTGGTGCAGGGGGTGGGGTCATGCATTGTGTGTGTTTTAGAGGGAAATTAACTTGAATCTTTCCTTGTCTTTCTACTCCTTTTCTTCCCTTTCTTCACTCAAATTCAGATACCTTTGATTAAATTTTTCACAGCCCAAATTTTTCACAGGGTCCCAGAGTTTCTGAAAAGCACTTGAGCCAAAGATCTCTTTTCTTTTCTGATTTTCTCTTTCTCTTCCAGTCTTTCCTTCTTGCACAGTAGAAAATCTCCCTTGACCACCTAAGAACATCCTCAGGGAGTTCAAGGAAACTGTGGTTAGTAATAGTTATGTGGCTAACAGGAAACCCAAATTATGCATGAGCATCACTTCCACCACCTTTTCAAAGTAGTTATTTGCATTTACTCCACAGAGCCTCATCTATGTCAAGCACTTTATGAAACAATACCTTAAAATATTTACAATTTTAACTCCAGTGTAATTCCAGTTTTTCTATTACCATTCACTGATAACAACCTTCACTTCCCAGGGTTATTCCCTTTATGGAGCTTTACGTCTCTGTTTCTAATAATGTTGCTTTTTCTACCTTAAAAAAAAAACAAACTATGAAATAAAAAAAAGTGTAGATACTTCCTGCCCCACCCTATGTGTCAGTTCCTGCAAGAAGTCCTCTCCCACATTACCAAGTCCTGTGTCTCTCTCTGCTCCTCATACTCGTATGTGTTCTTGCTTCCCTGTGCATCAGAACCACCCAAAAGAAGAAGGCTTGTTAAAATGCAGATTTCTGAAACCTGATCCTTAAGTGTCTGCTTCAGTGGTCAAGAATGGAGCTAGAGTTTGCATTTCCAGAAAACTCATAAAGGATATAGGTGTTGCTAATCTAGGAATTGTACTTTTATACTTCAGTAGAAGCCTAGAATCATTATTCTAGGTTTTCACTGAAATATAAAAAATGAGATATTATAGACTTTCTGCATTTCTGCTGTAAAAAAATTTGAACAATTTTAGTCTCATCTGTCTCTCTGTGTATCTTGAGTACTTGAATGTAATGTTTGACATTCAGTAAGCAATCAGGCCTGGAAAATAAAGACTTACAGGCTTAGGAATTCAGTAGAAATAAGTCTATAGCCTTATTGTACCAGTTACTTGTTGAACTAACTACTGGATAGCTTGTATATCTAATTTTACCTGTCAAACCTAAAGTTCTCTCATCTCCATTTGGAGATTAAAATGTAATGCCCATCAAATTTGATTATTTTGAGATTAAATTAATATATTGACAATTATATTTTGGATATATATGTATGCATTATAAATACTTATATTTGTATCTCAAATAATAACATATGCCACATATATGTGGTATAATTTTCACGGTATGTGTTTGTACATACATTAGTGTGTAGTGATGAGCTCATTGACTAGTATATTTTAAGTACTTAATAAGTGAATGTGCATAAATGTGATTGAAAAGTCCCTTTGTACTTTTTAACCATATTAAGTGCACAGTTTATACTAGCCAGGTTCTGGGAAAGGCTAGGGGAGGCAGAAGAAAAAGAAAAGGCATTATACAGACAGGAGAGAAGGACACATTATAGACCTCTGAAATATAATTTTCTGTGGGAACTGGAAAGGCTTTGTTTATTAAAAGCGGTTTAGGGTTAGACAATATGTTCTTGGATTTTCAAAGCTTTGGCTTTCATTTGAATGAATAGACCTTTAAATTAAGTGTGGTTGACTTACAAACATCTAGTATTTTCTTCATCTTCTATATCTGCCCTCCTGGCATATTACTGAGTCACTTGAGGGTTGCTGAAATACAGAACTTGAATAATGATTAACATATAGGATGAGGTTATTTTTTCCTTCTGGAGATTTTTATGTATGAGCATACTAAAATATTGAGAGATTTTGGTTCTGGAAAAGTCTCATATTCTAGGAAATAAAGGCAGATAGCCTTATCTACTCAAACATATGCATGTAGCTCTGTTCTGATGAGTAGGGGGTAAATAAGGTGCCTCCCTCTGTGCCATCATGAGGATTTCATTGAGACTTTCTTTACCACTGCATTTCTGATACCTGTGCATGCATTGGTGAACCTTTTACTCCTACGATACAGTAACAACACCCAGAGAACAAACAGACCTCATTTATTCCAGTAGAGGTTTGGAAGAGTAATAGCATGATATTTTAGAAAAGACTGGTGTTTCAGTTGGCACCAAATCTACTTTAGCTACTTTAGATAAAATTATTATAGTTCTTTTGTTGAAAATTAACACTGATAAAAAGTTATCTGATACATAATTACTAGAAGCTTATTATATTATTATTTTGATTAATTATTCTGTCTCAAACATCTGTATATACAGATACTGACTTACTTTTCCTAACTGTAAATGAAAGAAAATGTTAACATGTACTGTTCTGAGTGTTTTTAATTAACTTATTGTTCTCATGATTTATATTTATAAATAATTTGTTTTATCAAAATAAAGAGAAAAAAATCAGAAAATAACCTTGAGGAAATGGATTTAGGTCCAATCCTGAGTGCAAACCTAGAGCTGGTTACATTTCTGCTAAATCCATCTTATTAAGCATGAAAACATGCTATCTGTTAATTTTAACAAATAATTTGTTAACTATTTGTTAATTTTAAAATTACCTCTAGGACAGTGAAATAACTATTTTGTTTGTAAGTTATGCAGTTGATGGTAGTGTGTCATAGCAAACTAAGAAAAACCACTATCAGATGAATATTTCTGATACATTGAGATTTCTTTGCTAGCAATATTATGAATGTTATATATGAGCAATGACTATTTAAAGATAGAACTAGAAAATATTTCACATAAAATCGTAAACAGCAGAAATAATTTCCATGTTAGAATTTTAATATGTATGCAATATTTGAATACATTTTAATATGTGGGCTATACAACTGGAGCTTGGAAATTTTCCAGTTATATACACCAAATGTATATTTTCTTCCCACTTACCCTTCCCAAGGAAAAACAGCAACAACAACAAAACTTCTGGGTTTTCAATGACTAGATCTAAACTGATCTTAAAGAAACATAAACCTAATTGTAAGTTGGATTTTCTGACTAGTTTCTGAGTTCATTATTACTCTAGAAAAGTAAACTTTTATTTAGCAAATCTCCTTTTATTTCATAAGCAAAGAGATAAAAAAAATTCTGTCCATTATAGATGAGAGTTTCAGGAAAAATACTTAAATATATTGTCTTTAATGTCAGACAAAATAGATTGAATACCAGCTTTATGTCTTGCCTGTATAGGCATCCTGGACAAATATTTTATGCCGACTTTCAGTTGAGACATTATCAGTGTAGATAACGCCTACTTTTAAGGAGTAGTAATGTAGATTGAGAGGTAATTCATATCAAGTACTTAGTACCATCTTCCACACAGGAGACCGTTAATAATATTCATCAGTGATTACTGCAATTATTGAGATACACTGAATTTCCAGGAATTAATTATATTGATAAAATTAAGCCTTCCTTGCATATTGAAAATCTCCACACTGAAATGTGAGAATAAGCATGTCATGAGTGAAGAGGAAGTAGAAATAAAGCACAATTCACCATACATTTGCAAACCCTCAAATATGTAAAAGGTGACATAAAAAGAACATGGATCTGTTATTACCCACAAAACTGAACAATAGAAAATGTAAAATTTCACTGCAAAGAAAAGTTTGGCCATATTTCCTCATAGAATGTTGAGGAAATATGTCATAGAATTTGTCACATTGACAAATACACAATTAAAATGCATAAATTCTCATATAATTACATGTGTTTTCAGAAGCATGGAGAAAGAAATTAAGGAGAAGGGTTATGAAAAATATAAACTTTAGCATATCAGTACATAAATATATATAAATCAATTCAAATAAATTTGTATTCATAAATTTTATCTGACATATATACTATTACACTATATGTAATTTTGTGTATGTAGTGTGAAATTGTTACTGGTGATACCTTTCTATTATGGTAATCACAACAACATGTAAACATTAAAACTAAAATTTAATTGAAATACAGTTTAATTAAAATTTAACTCAGTAGCTCTAAACTGAACTATTGCTAACATATAAAATAAGAATATATGTCAGTCCCACACTATTTATTTATTGAAACCTGAAGGAGTCAAACAGATCTTTGAAGTAAAACTATGTGAAGTAAAATTATGGAAAATCATTGATTTGGTTTTATGAATACATTGTATTTTCTGACCAAGTTACAATAAGATTTATTATATCTCTGGATAAACTTCTAAAGCATGAGGGATAAACTAGACAAATAAAAATAATCTATAAGTCCCAGAAATAGAATTTAAACATTTGGAGAATATAGACATGCATTAGAAAATATTGAGTGAAGTCAGAGTATTGATATTTGATGTCGTCATTGTAATAATTATACATTTTAAGCTTGAATCTTACTTTTCCCATTGCTGAGACAAAATATCCAATACCCAAAGTTAAAGGAGAAAAAGTTTATTTCAGCTCACAGCTTGTAGAGTTTTCAGTCTGCAGCTGGTTGGCACCAGGGCAAGTGGCATGGAAAAGGAGCATTGCAGAGGAGAAATTGTGGATGGCAAAACGGGGAAGTCAGAAGGTGGCAAAACAGGGAAGTCAGAAGGGAGCAAAGCAGTGAAGTCTAAGTGACTTTCCCTTTGGGTGGTACCACTTACACCTAGGGTAGGCCTTCCCATTATCCACACCCAAAACTATGTTAAACCAATCATTGGACTAATTCAGTAATCATGCACCCTTACTCCCAGCATCATGCACCCTAGATTACCACTTCCTGGAAACCCTACTTATGAGCATATGAGGTTTGGTGCATCTAGACACAAGTCATGACAACTTGCTTCATTTAAATGATAGCTTTGAGATAGTATTGACAGGCAAATAATAAGCCACATATGATTTTTTTATGTTTCCACATCAGCAAAACCTGGGCAATAGCTTCTACCATTCTGTTCACACAGGAAACTTTGCATTGAACGGGATCGACATACATCCACATAAAGACAATTAAGTCTAACAAAAAAATTGATCATTTTAAATTTCATGTGCATTTTTAGCTGCATAACAAGGGAATATTCTGAGTTTAGTTTTTCTGTGATGTTTATGTAAAAGCAGAGGGCTAATATCCAGTTTGTTTACTTTCTGACTACAGAATTGAGGAACACACATTTCTCGTTCAACAAAAACAATGAATTTTGAAATTCAGAAATGATTTTCATAATGCTAAAATACCAAAATTTGAAGCTATGCTTTTGATAACTATTATGGTTTATAACTACATGTCATCCCAAAGCTTCATGGGCTCATACGCAGGGCTTTGGGGAGGTGGTTACATTATGAGGCAGTATCACTTATCAGTGGATTAATACACTGATGAGTTTATAGCTAAATGTGATGTAGGGGGTAAAGCCTGATTGGAGGAGGTAGACCCTGGGGGCATGATCTGGAAGGGTCTATCTCTCTCTTTCTTCCCTTGATCTTTCTCCCTATTTCCTGCTGCCATACCATGAGCTATTTCTCCCCTGCCATGGCCCTATGCTATGCTGTTTTGCCTTGGAACCAGCTACTTATGGGCTCAAAATTCTATAAACTGTGAGTAAAAATAAACCTTATCTTCTTTGGCTTTGAGTGTCAGGTATTTTGTCTCAGCAATGAGAAAATTTACTAAGACAAGAGCCCAGAGAAATTATTTTAAAATGAGATCTACAAATGACATGACTATAATAATATGCTGAATTTTATCAATAAAATATATATTATCTTTATTATTTTACTCTAAAAATTTTGGAAAAATCTTTTATGAAGTAAAATTCTTATAAAGGAAAAACTACATTGTCAATCATAAAAAGTGGTTGATAAATTGTTGGTAGAATGCCCATAAAATTCACAGGTATGAAAGAGAATAAATGCTAGTATTAAGGCAATTATCTTAACCAACTTTATAATATTTAGCAAGCATTTCTTACTTCTTAAGACTGATAGAAGAAAACATCAGGTTGGTTGAGCCAACCATGTTCTAGTACCCTCTGTGGAACTTTTATAGTCTTCCCAAGTTTTGTACAGCTATAGTATCAATAGAAAGAACCAAGAAGGAGACCAATACAGACCATTGAGGACTTGAAATAGATAAACCTTCATCCAAAGAAACAGGGTTCTAGCTTTCATAAGAAAGATTTAAGTGGTGGCCCCTGAGATGCTGCCACAGCCATGCTGGAACCCAGGAGGCTACACAAAGAAGCCATTCGCCCGCCCTCTTGGTGAGCACTTCCTCGGGCATCAGCCAGGAGCAGGCCCAGTAGTATTTCCTGTGAGCCTACCAGTGCGTGGGCTTGGAATCCAACATCACCCCCCTCCACTCCCCATTAGCAACTGGGGACAGAATTCTGAGCATCTTTTGGCAGGATGATTGTATGCATTATAGCAAATGTGGGGGGGCTCCTCTATTTTCTCTTTGAGAGCAAGTGTTGTTTTCAGTTATGATTAATTGCTTTACGCTTTTCATTATTCTCTTTTAATTGATTTTATAATGTTCTGTCTTTGGTTTGATTTTGCTGTACCTAATTGACTAGACAACTACTGTGAAGATAATAAGATATACCATGGTACCTATTACTGTTATCCCAGTTACCTGCTGTGAAGTTCTGTACCAAATTCTCTGCACTGTCTCAATTGGCTTTGTTCTATCTTGTTCTGTTGTATTTCTAATACCTTCAAAATAAAATTTTAAAAAAAAGAAATAGTTAAGTAACATCTCAAGCCTATTTTGCCCAAAGCATTCTTTGTTTTCTCATTCATGCTCCTGTAAAGTTCAGTAGAAATATAATCCTTTTGTATTTTATTCATTTTCAACTAATTTAAGACAAATATATTTTGCAAGCACTTTTTGATGTCAGAAAAACATTGTTTTTGTCTCTTTAAAGCCATTTGTGTTTAAGCAAGAAGTTTTAGATTAGCATACATAACAAAACACTGTACTTTTCTTTTTTTTCTTTTTTTTATTTAAAGGGATAAAACAGAAAAAGAGAAATATCACAGAATTTCAAAAAAAACATAAACAGTAAGAAATCACTAGTTGATAAATTACATATTGCTCTTTTAGAAATAGTTGTTCAAGTTACAAAATTAAAGCACACAAAATAGACACTCGAGCAGTGAGACTGCAAACAGATCTGTTCAACAATCAAACAAGAACTAAGAAATATGAGTAACAATCCTGCACACATAAATATACATGCAGTTATATCTTTTACAGCACTTCCTATTTTCTCTTTTTTACAATAGCAATTATACATTTTTGTTATTTAAAAAGAAAAAACAGGAAAAAGGTAGAAATATTACAGAATTTCAAGAAAAGATAAACAGTAAGAAATCACTAGTTGATACATTACATATTGTTCTTTTAGAAATATTCAAGTTACAGAATTAAAGCACACAAAGTGGACACTAAAGCAGTGAGAGTGCAAACAGATCTGTTCAGCAATCCAACAAGAACCTAGAAATATGGTCATCAATCCCACACATCTAAACTTACATGCAGCTATATCTTTTATAGCGCTTCCTATTTCCTCTTTTTTTACAATAGCAATTATACATTTTTAAAATTTTATTTAAAGAAAA